>NKCI01000415.1:0-16554 GCA_003946985.1 Fusarium duplospermum
AATCTCATATCTAATAGACAAACTGTTAAACCGAAGCGGTCATGCACATACGAGTATGCACAGGGCATTCCGCAATGCGTTATGGTCAAACGAGCCTCGGAAGCACAAGAGGCAAAGTCATGTGATCTAGCATAGTTCAATCAGGAATAGCGCGAGGCATCAGCCCAAGAGAGGGGAAGCGGGCAGTCAGACACGGTCAATCAATCAATTCACTCAATACGGGTTCAACACAAACCCAACCCTAACACCTCAGTATAAAACGTCAGCGGTTAGCCTTCACTACTTCTGCCTCTTGCTTTCGCCAACCCTAGCACCAGTGGTTAGCCCTTACTCCTTCTACCTCCCGCTACCGCCAACTCTAGCGTCAGTGGTTAGCCCCTCCCTTCCCTCTCCCACAATACCTTCTCTTCACTCCTTACCTTGCTTCTCCCCCCCTACTAGCCCTGAGTTTTACCTTCTTACCTCTCCCCTCATACCCTCTCCCCTTACCTACTTAACTAGAATTTACTACCACTTAGCTTTACTTCTCTAACTCTTCTCTCCTAGATAGTAGCGGTTACCTTTACTTTCCTAACTCTTCTCTCCTGGACCGCCGCGGTTACCTTTACTTCCCTAACTCTCCTCTCCTAGATAGCAGCGGTTAGCTTTTCCTTTCTAACTCCTAACGCCAGAGGTTATTACCCCCGTCCTTATTTCCCCATTCTTTACCCCTACAGACCAATAAGCCTTGCTCTCTAGTAACCTTCATAACTTCCCGCTTACCTCTTGGCTTTCCGGCTCAAACGAAAACCCAGGGTTAGGGTTAGGGCTATGTGTAGGGGGGCAACATTGCTGCTGGATTGTTGGTAGGGCTATGGGTAAATACTTACCACCTTTACTACCCTCCACGAGCCTTTATAAATGCCCGCTTCCCTCTTTACCCCTTTCCTCTCTTAACCCTTTCCTTAAACATAACCCTAACCCGATATTGGGCTAGGGTTAGGATTAGGGTAATAGCTAACTAGCTCTTCTCTCTCTTTAGTTTAGCCCTCTTAAATACCCGCTAGCCTCTTACCTTCCCTAATTAAACTAAAACTTAAAATTTCGCTTTAGGGTTAGGGTTAAGGTTAGGCCTAATTTTTTTTTTCTTCCTTAATAATTAACCCTTAATGCTAATTCTTTTTAATTACTTACTTCCCTCTTTACTTTCCGCCTTAATAAAAAACCAAGGGTTAGGGTTAGAGCTAAGGTTAGACCCTAGCGTTAGGGTTATATACCTATATATATTTTCCTACCCTATGGTTACTAAAAATATATAAGAGTTAAAATATATCTATAAGATTATAATTATAGAAGCTATATTATTATACTAAAAGGTAATAATCTCTTCTCTTCTAATAGTTATTAAAATATAAAAGCTTATTTCTTGCTATTGGGCTTATATCACTAAGGGGTTAGTCTTAGTATATCCTTATGAAATAATAATAATATTTTCTATTTTATTATTTTACTAAGAATAACCTCCTTACCCTATTCTCCCCTTGGTAGTTGCCGTTATGGCTGCCTATTATGTCTTGCTTACTTGGTTACCCTGCCGTGGTCTTCGTGATACCCTTATGTGCTAGCCCCATCTCGACCTTAGTAACTTTGAGAGCGAAAAGCCGCTTCAGCTTAGTGGTTAGAGCGATCCCTCTGACTAAGGGACAGACCCGGCTTCGACTCTCGGAAGCGTCTAGCTAGCATTAAAGTACTTCTTTTTGCCATCATAATAGTATTCTATAATATTGTTTTTTCTTTTCTTTTCTCTTCTTTACCTCTTTTCTTTAGACTTTCTCTTATATTATTTCTTATATAATATTTCTAAAGTATTGTTTATATATATATATAGCTAGGCGCTATATAGTGGTACTATATGGTCTTACGAAGATAATCTACCCACTATGGAGCTAGCTCCCATAGGTAAATAACTACTTCTCTTTTACCCCCTGCCCTCCCTCTCTCGCACCTCCTAGTCTTATACCTTGTCCTCGCATGCCTCTCTATCACATATCCCCTGGTCGTATGCTTCTTTATCGCGTATCTCTTGTCTATATGCCTCTCTATTCGCATGTCGTATATAAAAACTTCTCTCCTCCCCGCTTCTACTTTTTCTTCTTTCCTGCTCTCATATCCTTCGTCGTCACCTCTCTTAGACCTGCCCGAGTCAACACGAGCCAGTCAATCGACGGCACCTTGCGCATACCTCGACTATCGATCGACTCTATCCATCTAGTCGAGAACAACCTCCCTCTCAGCAGGTAATTTCGTTCAATTCATCATGCGGCAACTGGCGCTAACTACGGCTCTAGCCATCTATCAAAATGTCTTTCCTCCTGCCTATCAGCCCTCTCGCCATGGCCGCCACCTTCGACAATGCTACCCTCACTCTGCGCCTCGGCATCGGCTTCCCGGGCTTCTACGCCCTCGTCTATATCAGCGTTGGCTTTCCTCCTGCCGCCCGCCCTTTTAACATCGCATTTCTTCTTCACCCTGCAAACTGGATGCAACGAGACTGGAGCCGCTATCATAACTACTACTTAGCAACGAAATACAACTCGGTTATCGTCATACTAAATATTCCTCGTGACTTATTACCTTCTTATTTTATCTATCGTTTTTTTTTTTTTTTTTTTTATATATATAACCACTTTATGCTATATATCTATAAGCTTCCTCTTATACTATTTGTATTTTACTTATAACTATATAATCTTCCTCCCTGATAGTAGGCAATGCATAGATTATAAAAACTACCTAGTAATATTATATACTACCCTCTAATAGTCTCTCCTCTTTTTATCTATATTAGAAATATCTGCTTAACTTTAAGCCCTCAGGTTATTAGGAGACGCAGGTGGCCATTACCTCAGTAGCATAAGCATCATCATCTATAAGGCCATCATCACCACGCGCGAGGTAAAGCCGCGAGGAGGGCCTATCTACTCTAATATTACCCGGTGAGAATAACTATCACTTCATAAACACATATATACCTCTAGAAATATGCCTCTCCTCATTAGTAATGCTTTATTGGTTCCTATCCTATCATCTCGCTGAATACTATACATAGCTGGGATATCTCCCTATCTGCCCATATCACCCTTTTCCCCATCCATCGCCATATTTGCTCCCTCTTTTCCTTCTCTGTCCACTCAACCCTATCAGAGAACCCCAGCCTGCTAAAGAGCTCCGTAGACTCGCCAGGGAGCTGCGTCCACACCCAGGCAACTATAGAGATCATCACGCCTTCATACTGACACCTCCCATTTACAACTCGCCTCCATCCACCCTCCACACCATTATCTTCCCAGCCGTCACACACTTCCTGGGGCACAAAGCAGCATGGGCAGCAGGAGAAATCCTCCATTACTCCCCTTCGCCGCAGGAACTTCTCCATCTTCGTTGCAAGCTGATATGCCTCCGTCATCACCCCTCCTATCGCCCCTGCATTCGGGCATCTTAACGCTGAGTGTGCTCCATCATCATCCTCCGAGGCATGCAACAGCGAACAGAATACACAGCCGCCAAGGCGTTGCTCTACAAGCTTCCGTCGATACTCCTGGAAGCCTTGATGCTCATCGACGGCAAGACTTATGGCCCGATGTCGAGCACCTTGCACGTTCAACTCCCGCTCCCGCAAATCAGCCTCCTCTTCATCTTCTAATATTCCGGGGCCATCCTCGAGGCCGTCTTCCCCAGCTCGGCCCTGGCAGACATCGCACAGCTCCTCTCCATCTTCACAGGCGACCCGGTCCCTCCGCCCGTCCATTACAGAGTCCAGCACCACACGTCGACACACACCACCGCTGATGTAGTCCTCCAAGGCTGCCTCGCCGGCCATCAAGGGCCGCTGCCTTCTTGAAGCACCCTGAGCGTCGAGTCGGATGACGATGGCCTCGCTTCGCTGCCCATCACGACCAGCACGCCCGCTCTGCTGCGCGTAATCCGCCATCGTACGTGGCATCTCGATATGCACCACTGCTCGGATGTCGGGCACATCGATGCCGAGGCCGAGCGCGTTTGTCGCCACTATCACCCTCCCTTCGCCATATTGTCCTCGCCTTGAGCCACTCATCCATAGTCGCAGCCTCTCTGCCTTGCCATCTCGTGTGTCAACCTCTCGATGGTAGGCATCACACCCTAGCTGCTTCGCCAGGTCTTCTGTCGCATCAACCCGCTGGCAATATACAATGACCTTGGCTGGCCATGGATGCTCCTCCAGCTTTCGGTCAATCACCTCCTTTGCCTGGTTGACGATGGCGGCAGTGGCCTCCCTGGCCGTGGTTGCGGGAACGGAGATGACGCTGTAGACTACATTGCGGCGTGTCGTTCTTGCCCGAATCATGACGACGTCCTCGGCCCGGGCGTTGACAATGCTGAAGAAGTCATGTTCTAGCGTTGGCGGGAGGGTTGCCGTGAGGTAGACCATCTGCAACCCTACCAGTGCGAGGGCGCCTAGTTCTCGTAGCTTGGGCCGGAATGAAGGGGTCCCTTCTAGGATTGTATGGCACTCGTCAACGACGACCCGGTCAACCTTGGCCACGGCACGCCGCGACTCAATAAAGTCCAAGAACCGCTTTGTCATGGCCGATTCCGGCGTCACGAAGACGATGGACACGTCGCCTGGTGCCCGGTCACTCCTCCATTCTGCACAGGAGATGTTCAGTTTCCGGCATCGGTCTATGAGATCTCCCTGGAGAGATACAAGCGGGACGATGACCACGGTTAGTCCACCGGGGCAACTGGCCGCCGGGAGCATGAAGCAGAGGCTCTTCCCAGCGCCAGTTCCCATAACCACCACAATAGGGCTCCTGTTCATCATGATGGCGTCGACTGCCTCTCGCTGCTTGCCCCGGAATTGGGTGTCCTCCCCATAGAGGCGGCGTAGCTCCCTGTCGATGTCCACTCGCCGCAGAGTCTTCCACCGCCTCAGTTGAAGGTCCCGCATGGCTTCGTGGTGCAGTGATGGATTCTTTCGCTTGCGACCCGGCCGTAGAACCTCGCCGAATCCGCTAGTGGCTGACGGAAAGCCGAGCAGGCGGTGCCACTCCTCACTGATGAATCGGAAGTTGACGCGCCGTTCGTTTGTCTCGAAGCAGCCTTCCGTGATGAGCCTTCCATATACCAATCCCGCAGTCAAGGATCCGTGGCAAGCCTGGATATCCCAGAGGCTGTCTTGTTCTGTGCCGCTTTCGCTGTCGCTACCGTAACCCTCGTCTGCATCCTCGATGAGAGATGCATGAGCGGTTGATCCGTTGCGGAAATAGCGGCGCGTCATGGCGATCGAGAGGTGCCTCCAACTGCTGATGGTGAACCCTTTCTGACAACCGACAAGGCTCATCCTCTTCATTATGCGAGTCATCCGTGCAGAGGTCCAATGCGGTCCAGGGCCCAGCCTACATGCGCTGGCCTTGGGTTCTCCCCCAGCACCACCCTCGTGCTCGTCATCGCTCGTTCCAGACCCAGATCCGTAGCCATCCGGGCCACCATTGAAGCCCAAGTCGTCGAGGGCCTCCTCAGGGGCCCAGAGGTTGGCAGGTAGCTCGGTTACTTCCCATACATTCGCCTGCATATCTTCCCAGTATGGCAATGCAAGCCAGAGGTAGTAGATGACTAGGATGCTGCTTTCGCGTGGGAGGAAACGGTGAATGACTTTAATTCGTTCAGTCTTCGAGAAGCCTTTGTGGTAGCCGGCCACAAGCATGATGAGTCCGCGGTCGAATAAGATATTCCGTATTCCGCCGTTGGCAGTATTCCGATGCCGTAACGTGAGCAGCTCCAAGGACCGTGCTGCCTGCCCACCACTGAGATGAACGAGAAAAAGAAGGACCTCCAAGAACTCGTCCAAGAATTCCCCGTACTGCCATGCCTTCTTCTCACGGAGCTTGAACTCTAGGTCCGCATGCTCATCAAGCCAAGCCCTTCGCAGTGTTTCGTTGGACCACACCTTCCGGAAGGCCCAGCCGTCGCTGTCCGGGAGGAGCTGGAAGAGTGTGCTCACGAACGAGTGGCCGATAGTTGCATCAGCAGCGTTGTCGATGAGCTCGCCCCATGGGATCTCGGGCAGTCCAAGCTCGACGGGTGACTGGTCATCGTACTCTCCGCAGAAGAGCAGGTGCTTGTACAGCAACGTTTCGGCTCGCCGAAGAGCAGTATGTAGCATGGACTGTACGCCGAGGACATTGATACGAATACCCTTGTAGACGGCGTTTTCGTCGTCCCAGCTGACTGATCCCGGCATTGCCTTGTTGCCGTCGGCCGCCATTCCATAGTTGCGCAGCCGGATGATGAACTGCGTCGGCGTGGTATCCCAACCCTCGGCGCCACCGACTAGAAAGCGGCGTGTCATCTCTGACATGATCTCAAAGTGACCTGGGCTGTTCTCTTCTGCCTCCTCCCTTGTCTGGCCCTGCTCTACCCTGTGCTGGATGTACCTGGCTCTCGTCTCGACAGTATACTTGACAAGAAATACCCGGGAGATGGCCATGATGGCGGATAGCTTTGGTGTGAGATTAGTGTAGCTCTCCCAGGTATTATCGTTCCGGATGCTCAATACCATCAGGAAGCTGACGAGGATACTATCGTACTCGGTGGACTTGGTGAAGTGATCGAGGACGGAGACGTAAAAGGCAAGTGCAGCCTCCTCCAGCAAAGCATGCAACTCCTTGATCCGCGATAGTATCGACACGTCTCCGGGCGCATTTGGCGTATCGGCGAGCTCTGCTGCGTGGTCCATCATGGTGTCGAATGCCGCGGACTGCCTCCCTGTAAGCTTGAACGGTGGCCGATCGGCTGCGTCTTCATAGGACATGGCCCGGACGGCGTAGGCAAAAAACTGCAGGCACACCGCAATGTATTTCTTCCGCGTCTGCCGTTTAAATCGGAAGTGAAAGGGTGTGCTGCGCTCCTTGTGTAGCTCTTTGCGGTTGACCTCGAACAGCACGTTCCATGAGACGACGTTTGGCCTAGTAGCAGCAGCCGCCTTCCGAATAAGACGTCTGACGGCCGCGTGAATGTGCTGGAGCTCGGTGTCATCCTCGGCCTCGGGCTCGTCGGGCTTCAGGGTATGCTTCAGCGAAAGAAGATCCCTCAGGAACTGCTTCTTATCGCCAAAGTCTTTCAGATGGGTTGCTGCTCCTAGTCGACGTAGCCACGAATTTGGCGCGGCCAAGTCGCCCTGTTCTTCGATAGCCTCCACCTCTTTCTTCCGAACCTCTTTCGCCTTCGCTTGAAAGACTTGGGTGGCTTGCTGAATATTAGTTTCCGCCCTGCTCCGCTCAGCTTCTAGTATTGCCAAGCTTTGCCCTCTGGCGACCTCGAATAGTTCGCTTCGTGGTCCCTTGGCGAATAGCCGCTGATAGAGCACACCACTCCTCCAGTAGGCAGACCCTTCGACTTCCTCGGCGTTACCGGCAGGTCGTGGGCCGGGCTTCGCACTCAGGTCGACCCCATGTATTTTCGAAAGATGTTCTCGGATTCTTCTCTTGTCCGCACCTATAGCCCGACAGCCTGCTGTAAACGTGCATCGAAACCCTCCGCTCTTCGGCTTGCCGAGTGCCTCGATCGGCGGACTGTCATCTGGGATAGATGGCAAAGCAAGGATCTCATCTTCGCCATCGGCGAGGTCCAATGTATTGGCCCACTGCTTGACCTTGTCAATCTGCTTCTTGACAAGCTTATGTGGCTTATTGCGTAGATGAGCACGAATCCTGCCTCGTGTCACCGCGGCTTCGCAAGATCGACAGCAGAGAAGTCGTAGATCTTGCAAGTAAACAAAGTACTCCATGGCAATAATATTAATAATATAATGACTTATTCAAATAGTGATGTCTATGATGAGAAGTCTAAGAAACCTCTTAGCCCTCTGGCTGAACTCTGGGCCCCTTTTACTCTTCTCTTGGGTAAAGTTGCTTTTGCTCTGTTGATGAAGGCTGCTACAGGTGCGACCGCCGTGGCGTTTTTGCAGCAGTTGATGTAGTCTCTCATTGGACGGCTAATACAGACCTCCCCTGTCAGCTAGAGAACATCATAAACCAGAGACTATAATAAATCAGCAGAAATAAAAGTAAAGACGAGATTTTGGTAGATAAAAAGCTGCATTATGGGCATCCCAAGCCTGCTTTTTACATACCTTTAAGTTTCTAGCCCTATGAGCCATTGGAAATATGTGAACTGGAGTTCGTCGGTTACCCCTGTTGCAGTTCGTCGGCTGCCCCATGCCATGCTAGCGCCCTTTCATTTCCCACCTAAATGAGTTCGTCGGTTGCCAAACGACGCGAGGGATAATGTTACGTGCACAGACGTTCTAGTAGCGTGCACGGGCCAGTTTCTATGTAGTTGAACGAGTTACTTCACGACTGCGTACAGTAGGGTCATGACAGGCGGTGAACCACGGCAGAACCCCATTACGTCATCCAGGGCCACAAAGGACGTGGGACGAATCACAAGAGGAGCGACGGAGCGCCCAGGAGCGACGGCCTGAACTGCCAACGCTCCCAACGCTCCCAGCGCTCCCAAAAGACATCACGAAGTATATAGAACAGGCTCATTGCACTTTCATATGTAGTAGCTACCTCAGCTATCAATACAACTTGGTTACACCCAGTACCTATTGACCACCTCAATATTTACTGTGCACATTACCAGACGTGACTTACACCATTGTTCAAAACAACGCCAATAATCCTCTGCCAACATAAACCAGCACGACCGGTTTATCCCTTGGGAATTACACGATCGTCACACCCGGACAGTAGCGGTTAGCTTTACCTCCTAACTCTTCCCTCCCAGACACTAGCGGTTAGCTTTACTTTTCCAACTCCTAACGCCAGAGGTTACTACCCCCGTCCTTGTTTCCCCCTTCTTTCTTCTTTACCCCTACAACCTAACAAGCCTTACTCTCCACTAACCTTCACAACCTCCCGCTTACCTCTTAACTTTCCCGGTCAAACGAAAACCCAGGGTTAGGGTTATGGTTACGGGTAAACACCACCACCTTTACTACCCTCCACGAGCCCTTACAAACACCCGCTTCTCTCTTCACCCCCTTTCCGCCCTTAACCCTTCACTTAAACGTAACCCTAACCCGACATCGGGTTAGGGTTAGGGTTAGAATTAGGGTTAGGGTTAGACTCAGGGTTAAGGTTAGGGTAACAGTTAAGCAGTCCTTCTCTCTCCTTGGTCTAGCCCCCTTAAACACCCGCTAGCCTCTTACCTTCCCCAATCAAACCAAAATTTGACCTTTTGCTTTAGGGTTAGGGTTAGGGTTACGGGTAAACACCACCACCTCTACTCCCCTCCACAGCCTCTTCCAAACACCCGCTTCTCTCTTTACCCCTTTCCGCTTTTAACCCTTTACTTAAACGTAACCCTCGCCCGATATTGGGTTAGAGTTAGGGTTAGGGTTAGGCTTCCGCTTAGACTTACACCCAGGGTTAGCCTCAGGCCTTCACTTACTCCTCACCTCCCTACTCACCCTGATACTTATACTCACCACTGCCAGCTACACTCTCAACTTTCCAGATCAATCTAAAAATTTGCCTTTTGGCTTAGGGTTAGGGTTGGGGTTACGGGCAAACTCTACTTCCCTTATGCCTCTCTCTTGCCTTAATCTGGTTGATTAACAGCTGATATAGTAGGCGGAGGAATAATCCGGCTAAAAGTAATAGCTATTACTAAATATATATATATTAACCACTTAGCTATATCTAGAGCCTACCTCTTAATAAGAACCCTAGAGTTAAGTAACCTTTTTTTTTTTTTTATCTAGCTAATTTAACTATATTTCTAGTTTTCTAATCAATAATATTATAATCATTAATTAATTAATTCAATTTTCTTTAAAATATAATATATTATAATTATCTTATATTATATTACTTAGATTCTTTTTTTATATTTATATTTTATTAATACAGATATATTCTTTTATCTTATTTACTTTATCTTTGCGCTCCCTAGGTGGGCTTATAGTTCCCTATCTTGTGCGTCTTGTGGTCTTCTGGATAGCCTCATCTGCCAGCGCCATCTTTACCTTATTAACTTTAAGAGCGAAAGGCGCTTCAGCTTAGTGGCCAGAGCGATCCCTCTGGCTAAGGGACAAGACCCGGGTTCGAGTCTCGGAAGTGTCTAGCCAGCCTCAATGAGCTTCCTCTTTTGCCATTATAATACTATTGCTTTTGCCTACCCTAGACCATCAAATCCTTCTCGCTTTCTTCTTTCTTCCACTTCTTTTATTTTTACTCCCTCTTATCCTATCTATGCCATCTCCTATGAGCCTTCTGATTATGTAATGAAAGCTAGCTATTATCACTAAGTCTTATTTATTCATATCTATAGTGAGGTACCCTTGACTATTGCCTGGGTAATATGCCCGCTGTAGGAGCCGACTCCCATGGCCCAACGCCCTCTTCTTATTTATCCGCTGCCCTCTCTCTCTCGCACTCTTTTTTTTTCCCTTTCTTTTTCTTTTCCTATTACTCTAATAATATAATACATTAACCATATGTAGCCGGTCAAACGTATTATACTATGCCAGCATAAAACCTTACATATGCTCAGGCGAGAATGTATTATGCGGGGAACGCAGTGGTCAAGGTAAGTCCTTGGGTTTGTCTCCACTTGAGCACCAGATCGAAGACGGCCATAGCATTGGTCATCTCTCGCCCGCATACCAGCTTGCTGTGCTTGCGGCCCAGCCAGTCGGCATAGTCATCCCTACCCTTGAAGTCTCGGCCGGCAGCCTCCTGGACTTGCGACCATAGATCTGCCTCCGTCACGGCGGCCAACGCCATAGGGATTACAGCATGCTTCCACCGACATGATGCTCCTTTGGTCTCGTAACCGTCCCGACAGAGCTCCTGCGATACGTGACAGTAGAAGCAGCTCAAGAAACGTGCCTGCGGATCCTTCTTGTAGTTGACCAGACCCTGAAAGTCCATGCAGCTAGAGAAGGATAGATCCTTCTCCGTCGTGGTACCACAGGTACCCCACCGGTGCCCAGCCTCCTTGACGCCGTCAAACATCCAGCAGATGCGGCAGCCCATCTTACCAAGCTCCTCTATCTCCCCCAGGGCGGCCTCGAATCTTTCTAGAGCGAGGGCATCGCGCCTCCCACGGGCATGTGATGCTACGATACCCTGCGAGGGTGGCTCACTCTTCCACAATAGCTCATCGCGACGGCAGTTATCGCATCGGACGGCATCGAGATCTTTACAATCCCGTAGGTCACCGTCTAAGCATTGGCCTAGAATGCGGCGGCGGCAACCCTGTGTCCGGATCAACCTGTGTACCTCACGTGTGCTCAAGTCTAGGCAGCTATCGCGGATGTGATCCTCAACCGGCCAGTCCTTCTCCTCGACGACTATCTCTGCGGTGATGGGCTCCCCAGCTCGCCCGCCCCGCCCCGCCTCCTGAGCGTAGTCGATGATGCTGAATGGGGCCTCAAGATGAATGACATGGACGATGCCTGCGACATCGATGCCCGTGCCCAGAGCCGCGGTGGCCACGATATAGGGAGTTTCGCCGTTGACCCATGCCCGGAAGCCCTGCTCCCGCTGGGCAACGAACTGAGCATCACCATCATCGCGCTGAGCGTGATAGTAATGGCAGCTAAGTTGCCGGGCAAGCGCCCTACATTTCGCGTGGCTGGTGCAGTATATGACCCCCTTCTCCCCTGGCGATAGACGCGGGAGCCGGGAATCCACCAGCTTCTTCACCTCCATCACGCCCCGTCCGTTGCGGACACGAAGGACAGAGTACCGCGCATTCAGCCGATGGCTCGAAGCCCGTATGTAGAGTGGAGCCTGGAGCTGCATAGCCTCTTCGAAGTCGCGTTGACGGAGAGGCGGCAGCGTCCCGGTGAGGAATACGAAGGGACACCCCAAGCTCCGCAGGAGAACGAGGCACCGGAGCTTCGCACGGTAGGTCTCGGCGGCAGTGAATGTCAGATGGCACTCGTCGATGACCACTCGGTCTAGCCTTCCCCTGACACTCAGATCAGCAGCCCACTGTAGAAAGTCATCGGTGACAGCCGCCTCGGCCGAGACCAGCGTAACCCTGGGCCAAGTTTCACGCGCCTCGGGCCAGGACTTGCAGTCTAGTCCGGAGTCGACGCAGCGTGTGACGAGCTGCCTCTTCAACTCGGCGAACGGAGCCACCACGATGGTTACGCCTGCACCTGCCAGCATAGCCGGGATCATGAAGACCAGGCTCTTCCCGCCACCCGTTGGCAGCACGGCAACCAGTGGGCTTTGCTTCGCCGCGGCCAACCTAACGGCCTCTTCTTGCTGGGGTGACCGGAACTGCGCAGCGTCATCACGCAGGACAGCTCGGAGTGCCGGCAGGATCATGTCATCCGTCTCCTTGCCCTCCACTGCTGTCATACCTGCCCTTAGCTTTTCGAGCGAGGCGATCTTGGCCCGCTTTCGGGGAGGGTGGCACTTCTCCTCTCCGCCAGGCTCGACCGTACCCTTCCGCTTCGAGGACGAAGCTGACAGCGGCGGCTCCAAGGCCGATAGCTGCTGCGCGTCGCAGCCGAGGAACTTGTGCCAACGACGACTCACCTGCCCGAATATCTCCAGAGACTCGGCCGTCAAACGCTTCAGCACATCGATCGTGACGCCGTAGTTGGCGGCTGTCTGGCCGGTGTGACAGGCAGCCAGATCGTCTGGCGCCTCGTACTGCTCCGACTCGTCATCGTTGTCGCCGTCATCGAAGTCTGCCCGAGCAGCCCCCCGGTCACGGGCGTGTTTCTTGCTGATGGCGATAGCGATGTGGCGCCAATCTTGGAGCGTGATCCTGCGGCCGATGTAGTGGGACGTCCACTTCCCCATAGCCCCGGACATGTGACTGCTCTCCCACGGCCCCGTCTCGTTGTGCCAGATAAAGTCGCTCGGCGGTGCCATCTTACCATATAGCTCCCATCTATCCGCCTCCCAGCGATCCGTCAGCGGTCGGATGTAGACCATATACATCACGAGCAGCTGCCCGATCCTCTCCGGCAGGAAGCGGGGGATCACCTTCGGCGAGTCGAAGTGGGCCAGAGATTTATGGTACTGGGTGACGAGCACAACATCGCCGTCAATGACAAAGACGTTGCGGTCCCTATTGATGCCGTTGACTAGCCGTAGGCCCGTGATCTCTTCCCCTCGACTGGGCTGGCCGCCGGTGATATGGGAGAGGAGCAGCAGAAACTCCTCGAGCTTTTTCACCAGCTTCAGGTACTTCCTAATACCCGCCCATTTCCACTCGCCCGCTCGGTCCAGGAACTCTGCCTTCCGTGAGCCCATAACGAGGTCCTCAAGCATCTCGACCTCCTTGCCTGCGAGGTCGTTGGTATGGATGAAGGACCGGCCTCGTCTTGTCTGGGTGAGATCATCCTCAATGCCGGCCAGAGGAATGATGAAACGCTCGTCGTCGCCCTCCTTGAACATCAACTGACCCCACAGCAGGTCCTCGGCGTCTTTCGTCATCCTAGCCACCATGTGACGAATCTTCTCCATCAGGATCGGCTTGCCCATGAAGTACATCATCTCGCCGTCCTTGCTCCAGGACACCATCAGCCGGCTACCAGTCTCCTGCGCGATCTTCCTTCCGTATAACAGCAAGCTGAGCGTATAGCCCATGGGAGAGTATGTCGCCTTGCAAAGCCAGGCGTCTCGAACCTGGGCGAACCGTTGCGCGAGGTCCGTCATCCCGGCCCGCTCCCGGGTGGGTATGGCCCACTCCCCCAGCAGCGCCCGCCCCGTGAAAACGAGACCCGCAAGTACATAGGTGAATAGATGGGCAGGTCGGAGCTGCCCCGTCTCGCCGTCGATTCCCAACACGCCGACGAAATGCCACAGTGGGCTCGCAAAAGGGTCCCCGTCGAGCCGCTGCATCCAGAAGTCCGCCAGAATCTGTAATATCTCTTCCTGCAGCCCCTCGCCCGACTGTTCCTCGTCCTGCAGATGCGCCCAGAGCAGCTCGAGGCTGGCCCTCTGTGCATGCGTGAAGCGAAAGCCGTGCTCGGCAAACAGCGCATCCTCCTCCAGCGATAACACGTTGAGGCAGTAGCATAAGAACCGCTTCACATATACCAGGTAGCGATCCATGCTGGTCTTCTCCTGCAGCGGCCCAAACGGTCGGCTGTGCGCATCGTGAGGGTGGGGACTAGCCAGGAGCAGGCGGGTCATCAGGGGCATGCTCTTTAACCCGCCGATGCAGCGGTCGAAGAATAGGCGATCTAGAGCCGTGGCCATCCGTCGCAGCTCGTCGTCGTCACATCCGGGCATCCTGCTGCAGGCTTGGATATCCACCAGATTCCTCCCGGCGAAGTGGGCTGACCAGCCGGTCCTCTTCAGCCAGTTCGTCGTCTCGTGCCTCAGGATCCCCTCCTCCATGACCTTCTGCATCTTCTCCTGCTCCTCCTGCTGCAGCGACCACCCTTGGGTGATATCGGCGATCATGGTCTGATCTTCCGGGCGCGTCTGCTGCCTATCTGCCATCGTTGCTCTTCTCCCCCTGCCGACCGGCGTCGGAGGATCTCCTGCTGCCGAGACAGCATCGCTGCCGCCGGTAGAGATGCCTACGCAGAAGTAGTAAATCGCCCTCTTTGGTCCCGTAAAGAATGTCTGTAGACGGACGCTGGTCCAGAGATCCGCCCGCGCCCTGGCTCCTTTTATGTCGTGCTCGTTGTTGAAGTGAACCCGTAGGCGCTTCCAGCTCGGCGTGAGGTGCCTGCAGCCCGGCCAGGTGCAAGCGAAGCCCCGGTGAATAGGGAGGCCCTTGATGGCCCGGGTCGGGCTTGACGCACCGTGCTGGCCGAGCTGCTCTATTGCCGGTCCTTGTAGCTGTAGACCCTTGTGGCGGCGGACGAGATCGCTGCGGGCCCGATGGTTGATGTCTGGATATTCAGCATCGTCCTGTTCCATTTTGATAGCAGAAGAACGGGGCAAGTAGATTTACTAGGAACTATCCTACTATATATTATTCAACCCTTTCTAAGCGATACTCAAGCTCTCTCATGACGGGATTATATGACTTCTGCCATTGTGGATATCTTTGCTGAAACTCCCCAATCAGCTCACGCACTCGAGCTTCCATCTTACGCACAGCCAGTGCTTGCTTGCTTCGCATGGCCATAAGGCTTTCTTCGTCTGATGTAACCTCAGCTTCATCACTACCCGAGATGGACTCTGAACCACTGTCTAGCTGCACTGCAGTGCGAGTCCGGCGTCTCTTACGTCTATTCCGTCGATGACTTGTCAGACTTTCATACGTCGTCAATCCCTTTCTCAAAAACCAGACGCACTCGTTAACTTCGTCACATTCCTCAAACGTTTTGGCGACTTCCATTTGTCTTTCCTGGCACCATTTCTGTGGAAAGTAGCTTCTCTCGGGGGAGTTATCTAATTCCAGTATAGATGCCAGAGATTGTCTTTGGGTTAGCTCAGTTGATACTTGCTCCCGAAGACCAACTAGTCGGGCATAGAGCTCATTCTCGGGCATTTGGATTAACTCCTGTTCGGGCTGTATGACGTGGGGCATATAGCTCCTGCAGAACAGAGTAGTTGCTAATTGCCAGCCATCAAGCGGATGACGTTTGATGTCGGACGCTGGCAGTGGATGTGCAAGAGTTCCAGTCTTTCGGGACTTGGCATAGTGTCTGATGAGTCCCTGATGCGCACTGGGCCACCAAGTGAACTGTTTTTCCTCTTTATCCTTGCGTATAAATCCCCGACTGTGTGGATATGGGAGAATCCAATGGCTTCCGATAAATGACCTTTTTAGCTCCTGCCGCCACTTCCGCGCGCCAGCCTTACCTCGTGCGGTTTTGACGGCATGGAAGCTCTGTTGGAACAGCATGCGATATGGCTTCTCACTCCACCCCTGCCGCTCAAAGTGATCATCTGTCGATTTCCAGAGCCAAGCAAATAAGACATGAATATCCTTTACCGCCAAACGGTTTCCATGTGCAAGCTGAAGTGGCTGGTACTCTTCGAGCATGGCATCATTGACACTGTCATAGCAGAGGGGAATCACTCCTGACAATGCAGCCTCTATACATTCCGGTTTTAGAGCCGACTTGACGTGAAAGAAGACGTCCTTGCGGAAGGCACATAGGCATAGTTCTCGAAGGTACCTCTCAACGAGGTCGAGGCACGTGGGAATGGCACTGAACTCGAGCATCCATTGGTAAGCCTTGTCCACTCGGATAAAGTCGATTCGTACATCTCGGACTTGGTGGTACCGAGCGCGGTAAACGGTCTGCATAGATGGGTTGTTGAACATCATGTAGGCAGCATGGGGTTGGCGGAAAGTGAGCGTATTCCAGTCGACCTTGTCGAGAAACCAAGCATAGCCGTACATCTCCATAGTGCGCCTGAATCCAAGACCTTCGTAGCGGCGGAGTCCGTTTGGCTGACGTGCATCGGGTTGATGTCGTACGTCTCGCCAGCAGCCGCCGACCTTCTGTATCAACCCGCCTGTATACGAAAACTGGAGACAGCGAAGAAACATGAGCATGATTCTTGTGTGTTCCCAGGTCACAAAGTG
>NKCI01000416.1:0-15993 GCA_003946985.1 Fusarium duplospermum
ACTACGAATCAGAAGATTCTGGGTTCGATCCCCAGCGTGATCATTTTTTTGCTCTTCCACCACCGATGGAATGACCACCCCGTCTCCATATTTTTGATCCTACTGCTGAAACGAGACAATAATCAGGCTGTGCATCATCTGTCGGCAGTTCAATGTCTGACACAGATCAGCAAGTTCACGTTACATTTGGCCATCATCATCTCCACTCTTTGTCAATGTGTGATCTCTCGCGCCTTCCGAATATGAAGAGATACTGCGCTCTCATCGCCTTTCGACGTTGGGATTGATGGAAACTCTACGAAGGAATGACCGGGCATCTTACCCTATGAGACAGATCGGCAGTAAGGCTGCGCAGGCTGCAGCTCGCGTCTTCTTCCTCTGGCTCATAAAGCTCAAGCAATAGTCACTCACTCCCTGTCTTTCACAACGTCTGTTCAACCAACTTTTGTAAAAGCTACAGATTTCTTTCTACCCTCTCAAAAGTAGCACCTTGTTATTATTCACACTTTTTGCAACCCTTTTTGCGCAGCTCATTGCAATACCCGAGTCATCCAACATGGAACTATCAAGCAACATCCCCACCCTATACCGCCTGCTATTTCTCTACCTCGAACCTTTTCTCGCCATCGGCGCCGCTATACAAACACACTTCGCTCCTAGAATATTCTTAAACACCATGTCTCAGACGAGCGAGTACGCACCGGACAATCAGGTCATTTACGATCAAGTTGCCGCTCTTTACACCCTCTTTGCCTTCGACGAGGCTGTCCTCCTTAGGTTGACGAATGATATTCGTATGTGGAAGGGCGTGTTTATTGGTATCTTTATCTGCGATATTCTCCACTTGTATGCGAGTTGGGCTTCCCTTGGTGCGGAAGTATTCTGGAATCCGAGTGCATGGAGGATTGAAGAATGGGCTAATTTGGGAGCGCTTTGGGGACTTGGTGTCGCTCGAGTTGCTTTTCTGGTTGGAGTCGGGCTCCGACGAAAGGATGGCCGTTTTAAAAGGAAGTAGTCCTGATCTGAAAGTCTTGTTTGTCTACCTACTGGGTTATAGATTATTGGCTAGTCTGCAATTGAGGCATCCGATTAGGCTTCCATCGCTTACGCTGTCCCTTCTTGTTGCGGTTTCCCCACGTCAGATTCTGACCCTGCAAAAACAACATTGTTACAGTAACAAACTATGGATCTTTTTCGTTCACCGGAGTTCACGTCGCATATCGAAGAGCTGACACGTCGGAACCGAGTACCGGGTCTCTCTATTGCCATTGTTCAAAATGACCAGGTTGAGTCTTCGGGCTTCGGGATGGCCTCTGTTGGAGATGACGAGCCATGCACAGCTGACACGCTCTTTGACATTGCATCATCATCAAAGTCTTTAACTGCCGCCTCAATCGCATTGTTAGTTGATGACAATGAGAATTATCCCGAAATCCAGTATAATTCTACTATGTCTGAGCTATTGCCTGACGACTTTGTCATGGCTGAGGATGAATACACCCAGGGCATCACTATTGACGATATTCTTGGACACCGAACTGGAACGCCTGGGTAAGCATACTCTCTAGGGTCAAAGAATTTCACTCATTGGCTTCTAGACATGATGACTCTTATATGGGCGAGCACTCAACGCAGCCGGACAACGCGAGGTCCATCACCCGGAACCTGAGAAATCTTGCCCCCGCTGCTCCTCTGCGTTCGAGATATATTTACTGCAACATGATGTACACGGTAGCGACGCACCTGGTAGAGGTGAAAACTAAGAAACCGTTTAGCGAATTCTTGGAAGAGCGCTTCTTCCAACCTCTTGACATGGACTCGAGTAGTCTCCAACCCGCCGGCGCCAGAGAAAAAGGGCTAGGAGAAAGACTAGCCAAAGGGCATATTTGGGACAAGAGTACTTCGTCGTACCGCGAAATCGAGGCTAAGAATTGTCCCGAGGGTCAAGGTGCTGGCTCAGTCATCTCAAGCGCCAACGACTTGATAAAATGGATCAAGGCAATCATCAACCAAGAAGGACCTATCAACGAAAACGTGTACCAAGGTCTCATCAAGAAACGATCTTCTCGACAACCAAAAGGAGGGAAAGTCAAATCTCACACGTCTTCGATAAAGTACACTGCTGGAATGGAAGTTTACTCGTACCGTGGCCATGCAGTCTATGGTCACAATGGCGTCGTGTCTGGTTTTGGAAGTCGATTCATTTTTCTTCCTGAATTCAAGTTTGGCGCTGTTGTTCTTGGAAATTCGGAGGGAACAAATTCTGTAGCTGCACAGTTGTTTCGGGATCTTATTGACGAGGTTGTCGGTGTTCCGAGAGAGGAGCGTACTCAACTTCTCAGCAAACAAATGGTTGTGAAAGGCCAGCAAGAGGAAAAGTCAAAAGATAAATCGCGAGGCAGCCAAAAGAAAGAAGCAGGTAGGGCCGAGAAAAAGCCCAAGGAGAGACAAAAAGAGACAAGGAGCAGAAAGAACACACAGACAAGACCCCTCGATCAATACACGGGTTACTATTGGAACGCAGGATACCATGGTATGAAGGTCGAGATCAAGGACGACGCCCTTTTTATCGACGCCACGGATCGCTCAATGGCATTTACTCTCACCTTTGAGCATGAGCGAGACCAGACACAGTACACAGCGCATCTATCTGATTTCTGGGAGGGAGGTGATGACTTGATCCCAGCGGAGTTTGTATTCGATGGTGATAGGGCTGTCAAGATGGGACTGGATTTGGAACATATGATTGGAGATAAGATTTGGTTCCAGAGGAAAGACTAAGTAGGAAAGTGACAGTTAAGCTTGCGAAGTGAATCTGTTATATAGTTGCTTGATCTATCATCCTCACTGAGAATATGAATTAATGAAAGCCCGTTCTGCCCCATACCCTGTCTCTGTGCCCATAATAACAGCTCCAGGTGAAGTGAAGCCATGGCTTTGCTGGTTTATGGCACCTTCCCACACTTCTAATGGAATCGTGTTTAACCTCGACCCTGCCTTTGTCTGCGTGCTTTTCCTCACGCCACTCCAATCGCTATGTCTAATCTGCTTCTGCGTCCTCTCCACAATCGTCCTCGTAATCTCAACAACATCCTTGGTGTTTGCATCATGCTGACGACGCAATTCAGCCAACTGAGTCTGCATAATAGCAGTTTCCTCCAGACATTTCTCGTAAGTGCTGATGAGGTTCCATTCTTTAAGGCGGTCCATTCTCTCGGCGAATTGCTCGATACGGTGGACTTTTGCTTTGATCTTTTGACATATGCTGCAGGGTGTTGGTTTGTAGTTGCATTGAGAGACGAGTTTTAGGCCACATGTTTCACCGACTCGACGTTCTTTGTGGCATCGTTGTTGGAAACCGGCCCATTTCCAGTATCCGCATGACCAGACGGATTGGTTAAAGAAACACATGATGACAAAAGGTAAAGAAATTTCATTTGCTGTGCCGCTGGAAGACGGTACCCTCTCCCGGTTTAAGTATCCATGCATCTCAGGAAACCGCAATTTGCCCATGCGTTAGCTTGATTCCTCTTCTTGGTATAGACTGAAGGTAGGTTACAGGGCATGGATGTTCCACCCCCCATCACCCCACTGCAGAACCAACAATGCTTAGAACCAACACACACAAGGTCGGAAAATCAGACAATTTTGGGAATGTGACCCGTTTTGTTGTTGGTTCGGCAAACCCCTTTTCGCTACGTCTGTGCATGTGATGATGCAGGACATACGAGGCTTTCCACTTTGGGCCCCTAGCAGTCCAGACATGCAATGTTTACAGGGGGTGTTCTTGATCTTGCGCTTTCGGTGTCTGTTGGTTCATCGTCCCCAACCACCTTGTCAAAGCCAAGACTCAGGGTTCATGCATGCCATTACTACTGATTATAGCATAGCATTGGTTTCTAAGAGTAGATATGACGCGACGATCTGAGTAGGCTCAATTGAAGTCTACTGGCGACGCCGATAAGAACGACCCTTGATTGTTAGTGCCAATCGGCTTGATATCCGAGGACCCTATGATCCACCTCAAACACCAATGCGGTGTGATAAGCAGCATCGCTCTCCTCCTACCATCACATAACTCCTCTAGTTCTGCTACGAGAGTATAGCACCGAGTCATTCTTCCGACCTGTCATCGCTACTAGTCCCACAGAACACTTTTCCAAACACTCATCAACCCAACCATGTCGACGGACCCGAGCCAGGGCCTCACCATCACAGCCCAGTGCCTCTGCAAAGCGCACTCCTACTCAACCTCCGTCTCCCGCTCTAGCCTCCCTTTCCAAGGATCGATATGTCACTGCAAGTCCTGCCGACATGTCACCGGAGCCATGTACACTAGCCATATCAAATGGCCTGGCCTGACTCGCGAGATTCTTAGTTCTGACCTGACACGGTATGAGTTTTCGTCAAATGTCAGCTTGTTGTTCTGCGGGATATGTTCTAGTCCGTTGTTCTGGGAGGAATACTACAAGGATAAGCCAGAGGTGCTTGATGTTTTTACGGGTGCTCTGAATAATGTTTCAGTAAAGAACTTGATCACCTTTCCGGATCAGATCTTTGTTGGAGATACTGAGGACGGTGGTGTTTCTCAGTGGTTGCAGGACGTGAATCAAGATGGCACAGAGTCAAGGTGCTGGAAAGAAAGAGCTATCAAAAGTGAGACCTTCGATCACGACAGACCGGCGCTAGTGCGACCATCGAATGAGGACCTCAAGAGTTCAAGGGACATCCCCATTCAGTGTCGTTGCAAGGGACTTGACCTTGTTCTTCGACGATCTCCAGACGACTTCTCATCCGCTGAAATTAATTCACTGCCCTTTTTCATCGAGCCAGAAACGCACAAACACCTCACGACCTTTGACGCATGCAATACTTGCCGCTCCGTGTTTGGAGCCGAGATCGTCAACTGGACATTTGCTCTACTTCGACAAATCCACTTTACGAACGACACGGAGCAGTCTAGTTTCCCACCATCAGTGCAAGAACTCGAAAAAGCTGTCACTCATCCCAATAGAGATACTCGTCTTGGAACCCTGGCACTATACAAGAGCTCGCCAGATGTTCAGCGGTACTTTTGCTCTCGATGCTCCGCTTCTGTCTTTTATGCTGTCGATGATCGGCCTGATCTCGTTGATGTGGCGGTTGGTTTACTTGATGCGCCGGAGGGGGCAAGAGCTGAGAGAGACTTGATTTGGAACCTGGGGTCCAGAGTTGGTGGTCAAGACGACATTGTTGGTGGGTGGCGGGAAGGATTTGTCAACCGGGTTAAGGAAATAGTAGAGAAATGGAGAGTTGATAGGGAATATCCCAAGACTTGGAGGAGACTTGCCGCAGAGAATGCCTGAACATTGCTTTTGACCGAGAACGCGGTTTGGGTGACTATGTATTTGCAAGCTGTAACGAATCTGGAAAGGTGTTTACTGTATCTCATTCATATTCTCGTCATCAGTGATATATCCAATAGCATGAATCAGGTCTGCTATATCTGGTACCATTAGACTAATGCTCCATCTCCCTGGCAAATGGGCTCCGTGAACGAATTTTGCGACCAAAGAAATACAACAACCAAGGAATAGTAGTCAACAGCAATCCAAGACCACCAAGCAAACCTCCTGTACCTCCCAACGTCAAGCTGGAGATCATCCTTGCTGTAATCAGAGGAAACACTCCACCCAAAAGATTCCGGCAGAGACTCTGGGCCGCCAGAGCTGACGAGGCGTATTGATGATATGTATCGGCCAGGTAATTGAAGACGGCTAGATAAATGCTGAAAATTCCCATCGTGCAGGATCCCACGGCTAGTGCTGGTGAAACCCAAGATACGCTGGTTTTCGCACTGAATCCGAACCAGAATAAGCCGATTGGCAGTAAGATGGATTGCACGCAAGGAGAGAAGAGACGTTGTTCGGGCGTACTCGATGGAGCCTTGTGAGGAAAGATTCGTCGAACAATAGGCTCTTGAACAAGTGCCAAAAAGATGCTGAGAATCGACCCAACAATGACAGCTGTGTAAACAGCTCCCACTTGGGTACTTTTGAAACCATACACGCCTCTAAAAACAATTCCAATACTGCTAAACTGCATGTACAGAATAGCCCAAGCGAACGAGGCCCAGACGGAGAACCAAAAGACAACAGACTCGGTGACCAGGAGCTTAAGGGGAAACGCAAAGCTTCGCCAGATGATGCTAATGTCGAGGTGTAGCGCTTCTGCGACTGAGGGGGAGAAATACACGATTGCTCCAGTTGATGTTTCATATTGCATGGTGTTGAGTTCTTTGCACATACGTCTCAAGAGAACGTTGCTGCGTGTTTCTCCAAAGAAGAGGAGGAGAACTGCGGTTGTTGCTCCGATGGCGATGAGTTGAAGATAAAAGATCCATCTCCAACCTAAATGATCGACAGCGATTCCACTGACCAGTGGACCAAAGCCTGTACCGACCATGATCGAAAGCGAGTAAAGTGCCATGGGTGTATTGCGATCTTGTTTGTGGTAGAGATCGCTCACAACACCACCCGTAAGTGTCGCAAACACGGCAGCACTACATCCAGTGACGAATCGAGAGACCAACATGCCGGGATAACTATCCGTGAGCGCGCATCCTAGAGTCCCGAGAAAAAAGACAACTCCAGAGGCAACAAACACCCAGTATCGACCATGCAGTTCGCTCACGGGCGCAAGAATCATAGGTGTACAACCAAAACCACCCACAAACAAAGTGATACCAGCGTTGAACGCCGTATCACCAACATTCCACTTCCGCCTCAACGGTTCCGAAGCAAGAGCGTAAGCACCAGCAGAGTAAGCAGCAAGCATAGAAGCCATAAAAGTTCCCGAGAGAATGATGATTTTCTTCTTGGTCGACCAAGTAAACGGGGATTGAAACTTGGAAAGATCGA
Source organism: Fusarium duplospermum (assembly GCA_003946985.1). Classification (NCBI taxonomy): domain Eukaryota; kingdom Fungi; phylum Ascomycota; class Sordariomycetes; order Hypocreales; family Nectriaceae; genus Fusarium; species Fusarium duplospermum. The sequence continues at coordinate 6,900 of NKCI01000416.1, forward strand.
TTGGTGCATTATCTTTAACCGCAACGTCTATCTGACGAGATAGGAGGAACTGCGGGAGTGAAAAATCTGGATTGAGCGAGTCGAGACCAAGTTGAGTCCGAACCAAGTTTGAGCCGTCATCCGAAGAGTCATCAAGAGAGGGGTTCCTGTCGTTGGGTTCCATCGCCAAGACCTTCTCTGCTTGGCTAGGAGGGGTATCTTTTGACGGATTGTTTGGAAATAAACAAGCCATTGTGAGTGTAGTTTTGCCAGAAATATAAAAAGTCAGTGAGATGGAACTCGGTTAATGATAAATATTGTCGGCAACGACTCGGTAAACTAGAACCTTTGCCAGCCGCTAGACATTTCGGAGTTTAAGAGGGATGCCAAGACCCGAGGATGGAGAGTCGGATTGAGGTAGCCGAGTGTCGATCACGCCCTAGTCTTGGCTGCCGGGGAGAGACGGACTACTCCGGTCGGTGGCTTTAGTCAGGATCACGCAGGACCTGAGCAGTCACTTGAATGAGATGAGAATGAAAATTTTCTCCGTGTTGAATAGTTTCTAGACTAATTCTGGTGGAATGTTCAAATTGGGGCCCCTTTCTGGAAATCTTTCTCTTCTTTCTTCCTCGCGCATACATGTCGCCAGGGGCACCTCTTGCACCAGGAGGCCCCATTCTTCACCTGATGACCGACACAACTACACCTTGTATATTGGTTCCCTGAGAGTGCTTGCCAAATTTATTGTGTATATTATTTATGTCTGGTCCATGAAGATGCTGCGATGCTATCTTGATCGTGGTGTCTTTTTAGAATTCACCCATTTGTAATTCAGTATCGGCTTGGAAGCCGAAGGATGATTAACTAATCGATCGGCTTCTCAAGCCGGACGTGTCTCGGGAGTCATCTGAGGCTCTATAAAATGAGAATAAGAATAAAACCGACATTAATTGAACCTATTCGTTCACCGTAAGACAACAGTTTCCCAGTTACCAGCACAGATATCCAACATGTCGACGCCAGCAGCAGAACCAACACCTCAAATCCCAGCTCTCGACCTCTTTTCTCTCAAGGGCAAAAACGCCTTTGTCACGGGTGGATCGCGAGGAATTGGAGCAGCTATTGCCATTGCGTTGGCTGATGCCGGGGCCTCTGTCTGCATCGCCCAGCGTGATACGACCAACACTGACACAGCTGATGCTATTCGTGCCAGAGGCGTAAAGGCAGAGATCATTCCATGCGACCTGGGTGACATGGACGCAGTCAAGGGTGTTTTTCAGCAGGCGCTAGATGTCATGGACGGACGAATCGATATCCTTGTCAATTGTGGTGGCATCTTGAAGAGACAAGAGGTCTTATCGGTGTCAGAAGAAGAATGGGATTCCGTATGACCCGACAACGCCTCTGTGTATCTGCCCAAGCTTACAAACGACAGGTGATGGACGTCAACCTGAAAGCACTCTTCTTTCTCTGCCAAGCAGCCGGACGACACATGGTTCCTCGAAGATCAGGCAAAATCGTCAACATCGCCTCCATCAACAGTTTCATAGGCGGCGAAAACTATGCCCCGTACTCATCTTCAAAAGGTGGAGTATCGCAGCTGACAAAGGCTCTGAGCAATGAGTGGGCAAAGCACAACATCCAAGTCAATGCCATCGCGCCAGGATATGTGGCTACAGATATGTAAGAGAAACCTTATTGTGATTTGAAGATCAATGTGTTAATTTATTCGTTGATAGGAACACTGCGTTGCGACCCAATGCAGAGGTGACGGCGGCTGCGATAACTGGCTGTCCTGCTGGGAGATGGGGCATACCCACTGATTACGCTGGGCCTGCCGTGTTTCTCTGCAGTAATGCCTCTCAATATGTGACGGGAGAGGTTCTTGTTGTTGACGGTGGACTACTAGGGAAATAACATATATCGAAGCGTCGATGATAGAGTAGTAAAGTTCTCTAGTGGCCGAATCATCCGACAAGTTGTATTTCGACTTTTTGCTAGAAACTCGCAATGCCCTAATTGAAGCGAGTTACAAACCCTTGCCAGCGACGATCTCTTCACCGTCATTTCGGCCCAACTTCAATAAAAAGACCAGGGAGTCTTGTCTGCACGTGACTTTCTTTGTCACATCATTTGTGATAACGACGCATCCCCCGCCCACGTCACCTTCTCCCATCCGCAGCGTCGACCAAACTCCCGGAACCGTTTTTGCTTGTGTTGGTTATAAAGCCATGTCGTCTCCTAAATCGCCTCCAAAGTCCGCTTCTCCTAGGTCGCCAGAGAACCCTGAAGCGGCGGCGGCTCCGCACGCTGATGATAATATCGAGGCTGTTGGTTCTTACCCTGCCAAGCATCTGCATGGTTCCCCGCTTGTGTTCATGTTGGCTGATCGCCATTTTTTTTGCGCAGGATACCGATAGCGATTCTGCTTACTCTGTAGGGTAAGAGGATGTTGGTGATACGATTTTTACTCTGTTTGTTCTAATGTGGTGTATAAGTGCGGTCACCGATACTGAGTCTCTGAGATCTTCTATTCTCGATTATAAATGGGAGAATGGTAGAAGATACCATTCGTATGGCGATGGCACCTACTGGCAAGTATCCAGAGCTCGACAGAATCTGGCTCTATGTTCTGACCTTGAAATAGGGGACCTAATGACGATCGTCAACAAGAGGCTGAAGACTTGATGTAAGATCTCTTCAAAGTGCGTTTTCTGGCCCGTATCTGACTCGAAGTTAGTCACGAGCTATTTCGGATCGTCCTTGATGGCAAACTTTATAAAGCTCCCATCGGAGACCGCCCACAGGTCTGTCTTGAGTCGTTTGGCTTAAATTTTTTGATAACTGATGAGAAGTAGGATGTTCTAGACATTGGCTGTGGCACGGGTATCTGGGCCATGTGAGTTCTCACCAAGCCCGCTCTTCCTAAGAGAGTCCTCGTTAACTCTTGATAGCGAAATAGCAGACATGCACCCCGGTGCTGAGGTCGTCGGTATCGATCTTTCGCCTATCCAGCCAAACTTTGTCCCACCTAACTGCAAATTCGAGGTGGATGATATCAACAAGGACTGGACCTTTCCAGAGAACAAATTTGACTTTATCCATATTCGCTACATGACGGGTACTGTGCCAGATTGGACCGAACTCCTTAAGAAAGTCCAGAAGTGGGTTTATCTCTGCCTAAATGACATTGGCCATTTTCTAATTCTAGTGTAGGCACCTCAAGCCAGGCGGCTGGGTAGAGCACGTTGAACTCTGGGGTGACGCAAGATCCGACGACGAAACCCTTACTCCCGAGTCTCCTCTCAAAACCTGGGTCAAGATCTTTAACGAGGTCGGTGAAAAGATCAACAGGCCATTTTTCTGGAACCCAGTCGATCCCTTCAAAGAAGCCGGTTTTACCAATATCACCGAGGATAAAGTCAAAGTGCCGATTGGTACCTGGCCAAAGGATAAGCATCTTAAGCAGTGGGGTGCTTGGAATCGACAGTTTCTACTGCAGGGTCTTGAAGGATTCTCTATTCGTAGCTTGACTGAGCTTTTGGGCGTAAGTTGGACTTTATACTTGGTATGGTAGATGTTGAGCTAATGTTGCTATGTAGTGGGAGTATGAGAAGGCGCAGATGTTTTTGGTTGATATGCGCAAGGAGATTTTGAGCCGAGATGTTCACTCGTATGTGCTGGTGTAAGTTGACATTTCCCCTCCCTTATACTATGCCAGCATGCTGATTATGTTTAGAACCACCGTTTATGGCCAAAAGCCCGAGGCCTGAGCATAGAACGTTACGCCGCTGCTCCAAGAAACATCTTCCCTCAGTTTTCGTCGGCCTTCCATTCTAGAACCAATATGAAGCCTACTCTTACGCTTCTACTTATATAGAGTATGTCTCTAATTGATTGGATTGGGGTTTGTGTGTTGAGACATGAGTTTGACTTTTATTTCCTGATGGCATTCTGAGCCGAGGGCTTTCCCTTCCATAGCGCAGCATTCTCATATATAGTAGCGAGTAGATATCTATTAAGTACCATATCACATCATTCATTCCCTAATTTGACAAGGGCAGAGACTAGTGTTCAAAAGAGGTTTTCATACCCTATGTTACATCAGCATTTGCTCAAGTGCCTGGATATAAATGCTCTGCGTACCTGAATTAGCCAGGTAGCCAGGGTACCTTGGTTGAAGATGCTTTGGCCCCTGCAACGGGCTATTTGAAGTGAGTCACATCGCAAAGTCTAATTTGATGAATATAAGTGCACAGTCAGCCATTGGTTGATTAGCCCAAGCAACGGCACGGGCAAACTCTTGGTCCGCAAAGTACTGGTCAATGCAGAGTAGCAGCATCTCCCACCATCGCCAGAACTTCACTTCAACATCCAACATGAGGATACGAGGTCAAAACAGTGTCCCTAAGCAGTGGACAAGAACCAGTGTTCCGAAAGCGAGAACAGGCTGCTTTACTTGGTAAGTAATTGATGACATACCTTGTATGCTACGAGTGCTATCTTGGACCGAGTATGTCTAATGCCGCGCCACAAGACATGAAAACTATCCTCATGTGTTGTCTCATCTTTATCTGCGTTGAAAACATAACAGGCCGCTATGACGAGGCGTTGATGCATTTAAAAGCTGGTTTACGTTTGCTCATTTCCCTGAGACCAACGTCACGAGTAGCGACTTTGACACACTGGGGTGTTTGCGAAACTGACACTCGTCAAGATGTCGCCGATGGTATCCCCCAAGATGATGAACTTGACAGCTTGGCCCTGTTGTTCTCGCGGCTAGCCTTGGATACTTCTGTCTTGACGGATGGCGATGTTGTTTCACACTTGGAAATGCTCGGGCAACCAGAGTCTATCCAGTTCCCTATTTCATCCGGTAATCCTGCGCCATTTCCAACTGGAGCCGCGGCGAGAGACGAGTTGCATCGATTCGAGATATTCCATGATATTTATTACGAACGTGTCTTTCAAAAGAACGCCCCCAACACCGACGACGCGCCACTGGAGTTCGATCAAGAAGATAAAGACATATCGTATGCTATACCAACAGTATCAATGGTGGCGTGTATGCTTTGACTTGTACGTCGAGACACGCAAGAACTCAGCCACACCAGAAGAACAAGACTTGATTGCAAAGCTTCGGCTTAATCAACTTACATGGACCGCACTGTTCAAGCATGACCAACGTGGCCAGGATAGCTGCAATGACGAGACCAAGGGAGAAGCCGTAGCCTGACCAGTAATGAGGGGCCTCCCGAGCGAGGAAGATGTTGGAGCCTGGAAAACGTTGAGTCAGTACCAGTTTAGATCAGCTTCTGATATCAAATCTTACCAACGGCACCTCCGAGGTTGCCAAAGAGTGTTGATATGTTCAGTCAGCATCCACGACTTCCAACAGCCCAAGAGTGAGACTCACATAGCTCACACAATTGATACCAACAACTCCAGACTCAAACTTGGAAGAGACTCGAAGCGCCCGTGTGATGTCCCTCGTAAACACACCAGCCATCAATCCAAACTCAGAGTCATTAGCCTTGGCCAAGACTTCCTCTTCCGTCTCAAAAGTTTGGATGACTGATACGGGGCCAAAAACCTCATCCGTCGCAATCTCAGCGTCAGGCTTTGGGTTCACAAAGACGGTGGGCTCGATGTAACATCCCTTATCACCAATCGTCTTTTCCCCAACCACAAGTTCGGCGTCATTCTTGGCCCTCTCAATCATCCCCTTGACTCTGTCGAATGCTAGCTTATCCACCAAGGGACCATAAGCTACTTCAGGATCCTCTGGGTCACCCATATGGTTCAGAGCCTCCCCCATCTTGGCGACATACTTCTTGATGAATTCATCGGAAATCGTCTTTTGAACGTAGACTCGAGATGCCGCGATGCATACCTGTCCAGTTCGAGCCATGATAGCCTTGATCGTCCACTCCAACGCGTTGTCAAGATTGGCATCGTCGAAGATGACGGCAGGACTCTTGCCACCTTGAACGGATCAGAACTGACGCCATCAAAGGGTCGTTGATATGGCACTCACCTAATTCCAGTGTCACACGCTTCAGGTTGCTCTGAGCTCTAGCCACCTGAATCTTCTTTCCAGTCGCCACGCTCCCGGTGAAGCTGATCTTACGGATTCGCATGTGCCTTGCAAGAAGCTCACCCGTCTTGCCGGGTCCGCTGATAATCTGGACTACTCCCTCGGGAATACCTGCCATTTCGATAAGAGGACCGAGGGCAAGAGTTCCCAACGGTGTCTTCTCGGAGGGCTTGACGATGACCACGTTGCCCGTGACGAGGGCTGGGCCTATTTTGTGAAAGGCTGTGGCGATGGGGGAGTTGAAGGGGCAAATCGCCGCGCAAACTCTGCAAGTTGATTCAGCATCAAGGAGAAAACATTTCTTCAATAGTTTCTTACTCCAAAGGCTCATGCCGAACCAGTTTCACAAAGCCATCGTCGTCGGGCATGTATTCACCCTTGAACTTGTCACACCAGCCGGCTATGTCTAATCAGTCACGCATCATAGATATAGCTCTTGTGTAATTGGCTTACCCGTGTACCGGAGTCTACTGACAATGTAGTGCTTTTCCCTCGTCGGAATAAGCGAGATGGGATGACCACCAGTTCGTGTATCCAGACGGAGAAGATGCTCCAGATGTTCCTCCATGATATCAGCTAGCTTGTTCAGGCAGCGGGCTCTCTGTGCGGAGGTGAAAGAGGCCCACTCCCCTTTGAAAGCCGCTTCTGCATATCGCACCGCCGTATCGACGTCTTCAACATCCCCCACGGGGACTTTGTCAGTCAGATACAACAGTGTCGTCTTTGGGGTTGTAGACGGTGAAAACCTGGCACGTGCTGGGCTTCACATACTTTCCATTTATCCAGAAATGGGTGAGTTCGGAGGGTGCTGGAACTGTGAAGGATACCATCTTAGATGATGTTGATGGAGGCTTGTGTTTATCTCTTCACAAGGCCTGTCAGTTAGCAAACCATATATTGAACGTCTGTAATTCACGGAATTACTACTACGTCCCTCATATCCCCGCTTCCAAGACCTTGATGATGAATCATCACACCCTAACCAATATTGAGGTTCATCGGACGGAGGTCCGTCCGACGACTCATCCAGCTTCCGGACCCACAAGATTACCATGACCTCGGCGCCGGCCGGATATGTTCAGCCAACCTCCCGAGCTAGAAACCGTGGCAGCCCGTCATCCGAAGGACTTTCCGCTCTGTTATGGTTTATGTCACAACTCCCTAGACTGTCTGTCGGCTTGCTACATGTTAGATCCAGAACACGGATTTCACAAGGTCAACTCTGCGTCGGGGCTGTTGGTCAAGTTGCTGGAACGTGTCCAAAAGAAAACTCAATTATCTATGATGCAATGCCATCCCCAACTCCAAATAAATACAAGTAGTAAGTGTTGAAAGGAAATTTGATGCCCTGAGGGACGGTGTTTGGGCATCACTGTTGTTAGAAAAATCCACAGAAAAAGAAACCGTAGTGTGTCCCTTCAGGGACGTGATTGAGACCAAAATCAAAACAGTCCATGGCGCTCCAATGCGTCGCGCGTAAGAGCAATGCGTCGTGCTTCAGCCTAATAACTAGACTTCGGTGTAAACTGCGCCCGCCGGTAGATCGAAGCGCTTGCGCATCGAAAGATGGTGCTGGTAGATGACCTGACCGTCTGGGTTCACGGATCTTGACCAAGTGTTGAGTGGAAGAAGCTCAGTCGGGTGGCAAATTGGCCGGTGGTCTTCATTCAGGCTCATCATGGCCAAGAACCACAGCGCGAGGTTTACAGTGAGGACGTTGTCCCCAGACGCGTCCCATGGAATAGCTTGCCATTCAACATGGAAAGGTGTGGTTGTGTCGCTTTCGGAGAGGCGAATAACCACCACCTCGCTGCTGGTGAAAATGAAGCCGTAACGGGTGTTTGCATTCCTGCAACATGTGATGAGCCGGCCGATTGGGCGTTTGGCAACGCTTGAAGTTCCTAGCAGATCACTCGAGTGCCACTGCTTAGCAAACTGGACACAGCCAACAATATGTGCCTTCTCATCGCCAGAGCGCAAGGTGAATGCCGGATAGCAAGTCTGATCACCGGTTAGACGAAGTGATGGGCGAAAGTCAATTGTTGGCAGATGACGCCCCAGCCGGATGCCAATGTGGCGAGCACCCGCTTCTGTGGTATACTGAAGAGTGGGGAAAATACAGCTCTGCGCAACCGTCTTGAGATCGGCGAGGTATCTGATGCTAGGGAGCTCGGTTGGTGCGTGGTTCTTGACCTGAACTTGTTCATTCAGAATGTCTCGGTACGCCTCCATGAGTGTCGCCAAGTTGAAATCGGCCCATCGGGTCACTTCGAAACTGTTGACGGGGGCTGCAGTCTTGGCTAGTGGCACGTTCGTTGGTGGACTTGACTCATCCTGAATCGGTGGGCTAGCCTTGGTGAGGATGGTCTGCAGGGACTCCAAAGGGGCAGCCCGGGAGGACATGATGAAAGAGATGACTGCAAAGATGTTGGACGCCATGGTGTTCTGCGGCGGCGTTACGGCTAAGATAGGAAGAAGGTATAGGCACTGCGGGAGAATAAATGAAGAGGATGCGATCGATGCCGATGTTATGACAAGTCTGGGCATGAAGTGAAGGTCTAGGTTGGAGCTGTAACTAGTTAGTTAGGTAGGTAGGTATTTTATACTCGAACCACCTCCATAGCCTGATCCATCATGAACTGGAGGGGAAGCACAATCTTTGAGCTATTAAGCTGTCTGTCTAAAGAAAGGAGTTGCCCTGTGACAGTCACACAAAGTGCTCACCACTCAAAGGGTTTTATCTTGCCAGCATTTCCCACGATCTTCTCTATCGGTTATCCCGACTTCAACTATAATAAAGAATATATTTCTAGTATATCATAGTATTATAACCTAATGCTAATATAGTGGCCTTTTTTTAGCCTTTTGCTACTTATAGCGGGCTATAAGTAATTAAAGACTTATACCTATCTATATAAGAGGTATTTAATTATTTACTTTAACCTTTATATAAGAAATAAAAGAGAATTATTATTTTTTACCTTATTAATTATAATTATTAATATTATAGCTATTAAT
>NKCI01000417.1:0-15531 GCA_003946985.1 Fusarium duplospermum
CCAATGATGACGAAATGGTCCATGATTCGTCAATGCCAGCCATCACAGGGTTGTTCTTAGTTGAGGAGGAGGAGGGGAGGAGTCTTTGGACCGGGGCTATGAGGTCGGGCGGGTGTGGTGAGGTGGGCTGCTGCTCTGCTGGCGGGCTTCCCACTTGGAGGGATATGGATCAATGGCGGCTAGCTAGCCCAGGTCCCGTTCAGAAATCGTATCAGGCTTCTGCTTGGGTCATAAATTTCTCGGGCGGTCACCTCGGTGATAAAATGAATGGCTGGGCCGTGCTCGGTAAAGGCAACATTGGATGCCAAGCGGGATTCACGGCCTTAGTTTGGCCCTTTTGGGTCTGAATTGTTCGACTTGTCCAGTATCAATGCATCTGTTGCGGTCCCTTGTGGGGGGGTTTTGCTTGCTCGACATGTCACCGTCTGCCGCGTAGACAACAGAGCTTTCTCGACACCACCACCCATGGTAAGAGTCATGATGGAGGGGAACCACCAGCTTCGACCACATTCTATCAATGGAACTCTCAAACCCCTCCTCGACCCTCGATTGCAAACATACGATAACCGAATTACCACCTCACAGCCTTGTCTCGCTTCCTGCTTGCTTGCTTGCTTGTTCCTGAAAGAATCCTTGGGCAATCCCCCACGGTCCCGCTCCCATGAACAGTCAGTCACATCTACCTAGCTAGCACCGCAACATCACCCGACTCATAGCCCCGGTCCAAAGACTCCTCCCCTCCTCCTCCTCAACAAGAACAACCCTGTGATGGCTGGCATTGCGAATCATGGACCATTTCGTCATCATTGGAGACCTCCCTCCCCTCTAGACCAGCCCGCCCTTTTCACATGTCGACCTGGCCCTTGTCATTTCCTGCAGACGCCCGACGACAGGCGAGGCTGTCCGTCCGTGCCCGAGTCCATCCTTGTCTAGGCTGTCTCTGTCTGGATCTGGAGAGGTGAGGTGAAACCTTTTTGATAAACGAAACACAAACAATCAAAGATGCTATGTATGCCTATATGCCATTATAACCCAACCAAATCAAACCCAGCCCAACAAACCTAAGCCATGTTCTTCAATGTCCTGTCCTGCCTTTCGGTCCTCTTTTCGCCTTTTCGCCAATCCGTCTTTCCGGCCGGCCGTCCGTTGTTCGGCCTGGTCCGTCAAATAACCCCGGCACAATTCCCATGGATATCTTGCCGGGTCCATCAACCACCCCTTTTTGCTTTTTGCCCCGTCCACCAGACTCCATGTGCTTTCATTTCATGGACTCGTCATTACATGTTGCAGATCAAATCATAGTGTGGTAAAAAAAAAACAATGCGAGCGTGACAAGAGGGGAGTGCGTGCTTGCTGCAAAGTCTTTGAGGAAGCCGTCCCCAGAACCACCGTTCATGGCGTCCTGGAGTTGGTCATCAACAGCATCCGACATCGTGGTCGAGGCTTCTTCCCATTTTCAGGGTAAACCAAACAGCAATCCTCTGTTTCTAGAGGATTCGGCCGCCTCTATTTCTAGAGGAGTACCAGTAGCCGACTGATGGTTTGAGCCGTTGAACGTATGTGAAGGGTATCATCCCATGACCCTTAGCTCCTCATCTAAAGGTAGCTCGAAAAGGGCCTTCAACCTTGATGTCCTTAATTCCCTCGGGCATCAGCCGCAGCCACTCGTTCCAGCTCTCGAGGTTGACATTGTCGTCATCCAGACGAATCGACAGATGCAATTGCGGGCTATTCTCGTACGACGAGAAGCTGCTTCGCATCGGGCTGTTTTGGTATACCGGCGACAAGAAGATTGACGGGAGTCTCGAGTTGCCCGACATCATCATGTGCAGCGGCGAGGGGAAGCTGGTTACCACCTCTTGCTCTGGGTTCTTGTCCTGCACCATCTTGGCATAGTGGGAGAACAGGTTCGCGTGCAGCTCAGCTGCCGAAAGGGGACTCAACCGTGCTGCCCTGACCCGAAGTTGCTCAGCCAGAGCCCGTGTGAAGGCGCACCGGTCGAGGCCATAGAAGTGCTCCTCCGACACCGATGCTGCCAGCAGCTCCAGGACGCCTTGCTGTCGAACCATACGGGACGATGGGTAGTAGGCGGCATCCATGATAATGAGAGTATCGGCTCGAGCCTCCTCCAGAGTCTGCTGAATTCCACCCCACCGGATGGTCGAAGCCCGTTCTGTATCTCTCGAACTACACGAATGTTAGCACCCACTTGAAGGGATCACATGCGATATTCATACCTCGCCAAGACCATCTCGCGATTGCCATCAAGGTATGTATGTCCAGCATAATAGACAATCTTCAAGACATCGCGCTCGTCACAGTCCTCGGCAAACTCGTTGAGCTGTCGCGAAAGCCACCTCCAGGAGCTCTTGCAGCCGTCAGAAGACGAGGGTATCGTCTGGACCTGGAAGCCATAATGGTAGTACTTGTCAAATACCTCACCGAGCTCCCGAACAGCAGAGTGAATTGCAGACACATCCTCGTCGTCCTGCCAGAACAGAAAGAGGACCTGCACTGACGTGTACCGGTCTCGGCTTGGGGTGGAGAGCATCCGCCCCACGTTAGTCTGGAGGTCATTCTTAAAGCTCTCGATCCCTGGAAGCGACAACGACTTCTCGAGGCGAGGACCCGATGGCAGCGGAGTGCGGATTCTAGCATCACTCAACGGAGGCCGGCCGGGCTGATGAGAAGCGGGAGGATTCGAATCAATATCCATCTCTTGAGGATCGTGAGCGAACAGGGACTGGACGTTGGCGACGGCGGGGGCGGGGCTCAATGGCCGACCAGCAGCGGCGAGGGAGGGCGCAATGTCCTGAATAGTCGGGCTGTGGGAGCGATGAAACTTGGAGACTACATCCTCCCATGTCATGTTGTGGTGACTGGGGTGGCACTATATCAAGAGGCAGTCAGTGTTGGCATGTAAGTCGAGAATTGACACGGGAGATATAACAAGGGCTCAGTCAAGCGCAAGCGCGCTTCTAGCAGGGGAGGGGATGACTTACAGCAACTCTGCGCCTCCGGCAATCATTGCAAGCACCAAGCTTCCTGATGAGTGCGGCGCGCTCTCTAGACTGCTGGGAAAGGGGCCCGGTCCGTCTCCTGCTCGTGCGGCGGTTGTTAGAGACGTCGGAGCCATCCTTTACAGAGAAAATAGACTGGTGCAGGTTAGGAGAGGTGTCGGCACTGTACGATGTGTTGTTGGTCTCGGTGGAGGCCAAGGTGGCGGTAGTAGCCTGCGTCGAGATGGAGGAGCATGTGTCCTTTCTCAGAGGCGGGGTGACCGGGTGGAGGTGGTGGTGAGAGTGCTGCTGCTGATGCTGCTCAAACGTATAATGCGCCGGCGAGGTGGGCGACGGCTGGCGGAGCGGGGGAAGCTCATCGGGGTTTTGCGGGAGGCAGTGAGAGGGCGCAGAAGCGGCGGCGGCAGCGGCGAGAGCAGCAGGCAGCGAAACGGGAGGAGCGGACGGCGAGGAGATGGGAGGCAGCACGGGAGTTGGAGCGGTCTCGGAGACGGAGGTTGGCTGCGAGGGCGACGGTGATGGCGGAGGCTGCGGTTGCTGGTGCTGGTGTTGGTTGATGGGCGCGACGGCGGAAGCTGGGGGAGGAGCCTCGGCCAGGCTATGAGCGACGGTGTTCATGGCTAACAGTGCAGGGAGATAGGACAGGCGCGTTGAGAAATCAAACGCCCATTATCTCGGAGGGGAAGAAGCTGAGGGGAAGGAAGAAGAGTCGAGCGGGCGGGAGGCGGCTCGCAGGCGTCAAAATACCGTGCCAATGGATGAATTGGTTAAAGCCGAAGCCGTGATAGGTCGTAGCCGTTAGGTTTGTTGCGCGCGGGTGTGCGAATTGTAGGCGCAGGCGCAGGCGTACGGCGCAGGTAGGCCGTGAGCGATGCGTTAAAGTGTGCGTTGAAATAGATTTGACCCCACCAAAGAGGCGCGTCCAAGTCGAGTCAAGAGGATCGCAGACGGGACAGGGTACTGCTGCACTGTTCTGCAGGATATAGGGACCCGTCTCCGATGCGAGGTAGTATGAAAGAAGAGGACAGAGCGGGTGGTGAGCGTCGAGGTTAAACAAGGAGGGGCTTATTGGTGGATGGGTAAGGCAGGTCAGGTAGGCTGGATGACTTGCGACGGCAAGGCAAGGCAGAACAACCTGGGGCGCGAGAGAGGACAGGAATGGAGACGCAGTGTAAATGGGGGTCTGTCGGGCGTCGGGCAATTCAATTGAACGCAGCGTAGCCCAGGGCAGCAGCAGAAATGGTAATTGGAACGGTAATGGCTAAGCCGGGGGGCGGGCAGCTCAAGCAAGCAAGGCGAACAAGTTGCAGCCTCCTCGGGTGGGCGCGCAACGCACGATGGCGACTCGGTGGAGGAGGTGGATGACAATTCCGTCCCCGGGTCGGTCGCAGAAGAGGCGCGCGGATTCGGTTTTCGGGCGTGTTAGGTGCGTGGTAATTGGAGGGAGCCCCGGAGTCGGGTCAAGACAGTGAGCGGCGGAGATGGTAGTCGTATATACGAGCGTGCCGGGTTCTGTGTGGTTGTATAACTGGCAGCTTACTCGGGTTGGATAGATATGCAGGTGTCTTTGTTGCAAGTCGACGTCGACAACTCTTCAAGGTGAGTGAGGAGAGCAACGGTGAGAGGAAAGCAGCTCGAGGTCAGTTCGCTGAGTTGGCCGAGGAGATGGGTTGGTAAAGAGAAGGAAGAGAGAGGTTCATGGAAAGAGACCGAGAGAGTCCCGTCTTCGCGAAGACGACCTAGCAGTTGGGAGTGGCGTGTGATAACGGAGGTGGAAGGGCGTGGGATATGAATACCTAGGGGGAGGAGTAGAGCGAGCGAGTGGGAAGGGGGTGGGCGGAACCTAGGCACTGGGCGGCGGAGAGGAGTGCAGCTCAGTGCATGCGGTGACACTGTCAGAGCAGAGCAGAGGGGGAAGTGGACTTCCCCGGAGGCCTAGGCCCAAGTACCAGCACACGGCAATTGTATGGAGGTGGTACTTGTAGCCGAGAATAAGGGACCGGCCCGGGAATCAAATCAACTTTGGGGTAGAAACGAGCCACGGCGGGGGGACCTGAGTGTGGCCTGGGCTGCTGGCTGTAATGGTCACTGGACTCTCAGGTGGGCTCAAGGTCAGTCGAGGTCAAGGCTGACCAGCCGGGCTCACGGTGCCGGGGAGGAGGAATACCGACGGGAGATGCCAAGTTGACCGTGTTTGATCCCAAGATTGGACGTCCAGGAGAGTGGTATTCCGTATCAGTCGGTGATGGTATCTGCCCAGGTTGAGAATTCACGGAGAGACGATTGGCTCGGAAATGCTTAGACCCAGGACGACGGGCCAGGAAATACCGACAAGAGACCGCCGAAGTCCTGGGATGGGATGGGATGGATGAATGGATGAATGGAAAGATGGGGATGCAAAATGGGGGTCCTCCAAGGTGAGACGATTTAGGCTAGACCCGGCTACAGCATCCCGGCCGAGTACAGTACGTACCACAGTGAGATTTCTCAGCAACGCCTCAGCGTCCATCTTGCACACGGACTCGCTGTACTGTACTGTGCTGTACAGGGCGGGCTGTACCGCACCAACGGCCTGCGCCTGCGCCTGCACCTGCACCTTGGGGCATCCATTGGATTCAGCCAGAGACATCAGTCGCAGAACCTGGTCTTTGTTTTTTCTTCCCTTTGAAAAAAGAACATCCAGTCTCATGGCTGGGACCTTTCCAGTCCAATACCCTTCCCGCAAGGGTCACACCAGGTGGCTCCGCGACGGCGGCTCTGGCGGCAATCCTCAACTCCAGAGTGTGGGCAGGTGGGCTTAATCTTTCTACTTTAGCTCTGCAACGCACCTACCAAACCTGCCGCTGATGGTGTTCCTCTGGCTCTGCACATCACTTGAACTACCTGTCCATGGACTTTCCTCGGGTTTGCTTTCTTTTTTCTCTCTCTTAGACTTGCACCGCTTGTTCGTCTCCTCAATCCGTCCCACTTTGACTTGCACTCAATCGTCAACGGACCTCCTCCGAGGAGACGGGATCCATAACTCACTGAGGGGTCTCCAAGAAGCGGTTCCCAAGGCCAACTCCAGATATGTCGATATCAACCGGACAGCATTCATTGGCACACGGCAGCAGCCTAGGCAAAGCAGTCAGGCGAGGCGATATCGGGGGCTCTTCCAAGGTCAGGATCTCGGTAGGGATTGCCATAACCCAGCACGGGATTCCATCTTTCACTCCCGACCGAATACAACCCTCCTTCGACTATTGAATACCGTACCGGTCTGGCCGAGCCACATAATTCCTCCGAAAGGTGGTGATATGCCTGCCGTTAGAGGCTCATCTCGAGAAACCTTTCGGTTACAGAGCACCCTGGCTTGTCAGCAAGAGGCCTGGGGAGGAAACCATGAACAATTACACCAGGGCCGGTCGACGTCCGTCTCCCCGTTGGACACCTGCTGTACTCCAGATTCTGCAATGTAGGTACGTACGTATGTACCTGTGCCTTGAAGCATGTCTGTTCCGTCATGAATGAGATGAATGTGAGGTAGGGCAGTCTGTGTGTGACCAGCACCACGGGTTGACCGAGACCTGGTCCCTGCTCGCCGCATGGCCTGCCCATGGCACTTGATGCTCCCCCAAGGGGATCTGTGCAAGGGACCCGTCTACGTTCCGTACAGGGCAGCTGTCTAGCATCTCGCCCACGTCGCTTTTTCTCGCCCGGAGGTGCAAGACCGAGCACAGACGCTCAAGCCCCAAATCTCACTCAACGTCACAGGCTCGCAGCGGACACAGCTCTATTCATCACGTTGTTATTATCTCTCTTGTTCCGCAAGCGAAGATGTGCTGTCCTATCTGCTCTCTTTCCGCCTTTTCTACCTCTCGAATCGTGGATCCATCCCTTTCAGTCATCGATCGTTAAAGCTCCGAAATCGCCGTTGCTCTCATGATGCTCTTGTCACCCTCTTTGTCGAGCTCTTGACACCACGGCAAGAAATAACTGTGACCGGGTGCCTTCACCGGCCGGTGCTCTGCGGCCAGCCTCACCGGCGCCTGCAGCTCCGATAGGCCGAAGCGGGATGTACTTGCATGAGTGCGCCTCTGAATCTGTGTCGACCGACAGCCTAGAGACAGAACTTCTGCCGTCATTATCGTTCCTGTCCTCTGCCCGCATCCGCGCTATTTTTACTTCACCCGTCCGTCCATTTACCGTTGCCACACAGTACCAGTCTACATCTTTCACCCCGTCCTCACCTTGTCCCCCAATGCCTCGGCGTGCCTGGCTCTAGAACACCCTAGGATGGCCGCTGGCAAGAGATCACCTGGCTGGCTCGGTGGTGGTGGCATCCCCAGACATATTGAGCTGGTTACCACAACGCATGAGGAATTCAGACACCATCATGACTCCCCTGGCCCCCACTCTCATCCTAGACACGATGCTCGGGCTCACTGACATGCGCAGGCAGATCCCCAGCAAATACCCCATACGTCGACATCAGCTTCCGCTCCGAAACCAACACAGATTCATGTGCCATCAGCCTCGAGAACTTATCCGCGGCTAAGCATCAAGCTACCAAGGCCAAAGGCCGTCAGAGGGTCCTTCTCGACGCACCTACCACCACCCCTACTGCGCGTCCTAGCTTAGCTCCCCCAAGTGTCTCCATACCTCCACGCCTGTGCCCCACGCCCGCATGTTCCATAGGTGCGCCTCCATTGAAGGAGCTGGCCGTCTCCAGCCCATCTCCATCCCAACGTCCAAGGAAGGACCAAGCATCCAGAGAGAAAACCACTCAAAACGGGAACCGCACGATGTTGCTGTCGTTCGCCGCCCTCCGCCGCCCCGTTTCGGGCTCGGTGAGAAGGGCGACGGTAGGGTCGAAGCTAACATCGATATTCGGCTCTGAGCTCGGGAAGCAGGTAGCCGAACCCAATTAGTCAAATGGAAACCCTGTCTGGCACTAAGAAGGGAGGCTAGGCGAGGGAGCAGGGCGATGCATCTTGAACGGCGACGGATTATTTGATGGCGGTTGTTAGTGACGGGACGTTATTTCTTTGCAGGACTGGCAGACACATGGCTGGCCGTCCATCATCCGTCATCCCGTCCCTCCCATTTTCCCCCAATATCTCCCGAAGGAGCAAAACGAGCCCTCGACGCGCACACACACTCGCGCACGCACGCACACCCTCCCACAGTACGAAGTATGCATGACAGACCTGCACGCCGCCTTGCCAGCCACCGACCGGGCCAAGACTCCTGTTGATGAAGGGAAGGGAACCTGAGGCCACGGACGGGATGTGTGACAGCAATCGGGGCCGTTCTGTTACCTAACGACTCAATGGCAGTCCTATCTTGTGTCAATTACACACGGGCAGAGGAGCCAACATGGCGCCCGTTCACGGATGTTTGCGTGCACGCATGGACGACGGGCGACCGGTGGTCTAAGTCCGCAATGGACGACGACCAGACTCGTCAACAAGAGACGCTGGATCGGCTCACCTCACCCCAGGATTTGTTACCAGAAGGCGTCGGCAGCCAGGGGTGCTCCGCCAAGCAGCCAGGACCTCATCATGACCAGGGGTTCTTACAGGCCAAGACAAGGGATGAATTCTCCGCCCCCGTGCCCGTGAGCAAGAGAAGGCCCAGTCTTTTGTTCTTTTTCTCTGTGCTAAAGCTGCACCAGCAGCAGGACCCCGATCCTTTCCAGGACAGATTCACCGAGGTTAATACCTTGGATCTTGGCAACCATGTCTTGCACACCAGGCACTCTCATCTATCGCGTCCCCAGAACAGCGAGACAAGAGAGGACAGGACAGGGCAGGAAAGCCCCCAGGCAAGATACGATACGATACCTGAGCGAGCACGAGTTGCTGCGTAGATATCCGACCGCCACATGGTTGCACACATCGTCGGTGGCGGCATCCCACATGGCCATGATGGCCTCATCTCATGCCCATGGCGGCATTTGCAGCAACTCCAAGCCCATGCATGATGCCATTATTTATGTACTCTTATTTGATGGTTGTCTCAGGTCCCCAGGTCTAACACAGAAAAGAAGAATGTCAGCACACTCACCCGCCCGCGCACACACACACACATACACAAACACACGGACACACACGCACGCACACACGCACAGAGAGAGAAACCCGAAATCTGGTCGGGTTTTCACACCCCCAGTCTGCCAGGTCCCGGGTCTTCACCGAGATCCCCTCGCGAGACATCACCAGATCTGACTCCACTTTTCTGGACCTTTGGCTTCTGGTTGCCCAATGCTCGACAGCTTGATTCATTGACGCCGCATCCCCATGCCCGTGATGGACCGGGATAGAACCCGACTTGGATGGACGTCGGAGGGTGTGGTACGTACCTCACTCCCCAGCCGGACATGCACCTGCTCGTCAGCCAATCGCCGCTCCGGCGACATCGGGGCCTTTCACCGACGCAACGCGATCCAAGCCGAAGGGAAGAGTTCGGTATCCGTGCCTGACCTGTCTGTTTCTGGCTTCACCGTCTCACCACTTTTCGAATCACCTGGTGCGCTTTTGTTGTCTAGCCTATTATTAAGCGTTGAACCTCGGAGTTGCTACCTTTGAATGGACCCTTCACCTTGGCTTGGCCTGGCTTGACTCGCGTCATGGATGGATGGACCGTTGTCTCTCTCCTTGACGTGCATCAGGAGTTGTCACATCTCAGGTTTCCGGTCGCCTGTCTCTGCTTTGCTTGCTTGCTTGCTTGCTCGTTTGTCTCGTCAGTCTGTCAAGCTTAAACCATTCGGACCTTGATCCCGGGCTTATCTCCGGTCCTGACTCCCGAGGTCTATGGCCGGAGTGGATGAGGCTTGTCTCGTCGGGCTAATTCAAGACCGAGAGAGGTCCCGGATCGTTGACAGATGGAGCGGTACGTACCGACGTCCATCCATTTTATGCGGGCAGCATTGCATTGCCGGTGTGTGTCTCGACGATCCCTCTCATTTGCAGGCCCTCTACATGTGTGTCTGTCTTCAGCTTCTGCAGAGCCGTCCTCGATGGTGTGCAGCACACGGTGGAAGTGGTTGAAGCAGTGTAGATCGGTGCCACCTGTTCCGCCACAATAAGCTCTGAATCGAGTGCAAGCAGACGCATCACTGAACTGGTCTGCCGGCTTTGACGAATATCGTCGTGATACGTATCGTATCGGATCGGGCCAGGTCATTCATTGACAACGTTGTCGTCTTACTGCTGGCTTTTGTAAATTGCAAGTCTATATGCCCAACCAGCCTTACGTGGCACCCCGAGGTGCCTATTGTTTCCCAACCATGGCTCGTCTCTGTGCCTGACGAGAAGATATCAAACCAATTCCCAGCAAGATACATTAAGTTACAAGCATAACAGGAAGCTTCCTCAACGAAGCACCAATCCGAGCCGCAGGAGTCAGACTCACCACGTCTGGTCCTTTGTCCAAGGAGAGTTCAGGAACTCGCCCTTGTCGTCCCTCGAGTACCCAATCTCATCCCGCTTGTCGTCTACAAGCCTCCCCCACTCAAGCAGCAGCCGGAACAGGTAGACGTCCATGTCCCTCTCGCCCAGCACCTGGGCCGCCCACCGGGCCCCCTGCCGCGCGATCCACCGCGCGTCCTTGGCCCTCGCCTTCATGTCGGTGTCTCGCCCGTTGAGGTAGGCCCTCTTGTGCGTACCTGTAAAGTACGACAGTGTCGTGTGCAGGCCCTGGTAGCGCGTGTCGATGGGGACAAAATGCAGCCACGGCATCAGCCGGTCTGTACACCACGTGCGGAAGAGCGTTGATATCATGGGCACGCTGCTGGACCGGAGCGTGCGGACGAGGTCGGGGGACGGCCCGCCGTCTTCGTCCAGGAGGAGGATGAAGCGGTACTCTAGCGGATCCTGGTCCTGAGCCTCGTCCACAGTGCCATATGTCTGGTTGATAAGGGCGCAGTTTGACCCGAGACAACCCGTGTAGTTGTTCATGCCCACGCTGAAGGGGGTCGCGAGATTGGCTTCTGTGACGGGCACCCTTTCGTGTCGATATTTGGTATCGTCTTTGGCGGTCGGCAGGATCATGGTGACCTTGTCATGGGGGTTCTGGTTTCCCAGAAGATGAAGCAGTCGGAACTTGTGGTTTCCACGCAAGGCCTGGTCGCTTATAGGACCTTGGCCGGTCTGGCCCCTCCAGAACATGGCATCGTACCGGCGGTCGAAATCCCACTTCATATCCGGCTTGGAGTCGAGAGGCCGGGGAAGAGGGATGAGGATATCTTGGAATGGTTCCGTCTTGGAGCCTCCAAACAGGGGCAGCAGTTGCCGAATCGGCTCCGCATGAGGGCTTGAGAGGGACATGCCATGGAGGTACTTAAGATCTGGCTGAGAGCAGTACTCGAGGGATCGTGGCCAGTTCACCAAGATCTGACCCTTGGAATGTCTTTTCACACAGTCGGAGCAGAACTCGCCAATGTTCCAGTGGGGGGTAATCCGGGTTTTTGACCCAGGAGGGCAGGCCTCGACCTGCATCTGACGATAGTCGGACGGAGAGATGAGAGAGTAGGGCGAGCCTCCCTGACCGAGTACCGGTTCTTGAGCTGATGCTCTAGAATCGAGCACTTCCTCGGTCTCATTTCCACCATGTACAGATCTCTTGGAGATGAGATTCACGATGGGAGTAAGGTCAGCTCGGCTCTGCCCCTTGGCATTGTCCCATGACGGGAGGATTCGCGGTGTAGGTTCCAGATTGACAGGGAAGAGAATATCAGGCAGAAACTTGGCAAACTTGTTGATAGATGCAACGAGTTTGTCCAATGCCTCGGCGTCAGGGCCCGTAACATCAGGAGCTCGAGACGCCTTGCCCTCGTAGACGGTGATTGTATGAACCCCTGGAAATTTTGCCAACATGACGGCCCTCTGGCGCAACTTGGCTGGCGGAACTGCCAGGAACGGCTTGAGATCTGTGTCGATCTGGTCGAATTGGTCAATGACGGTGGTGTTTTGAGCAAATTCGAACCAGTCGGCGAAGCCTGGGGGCGGATCACGGCCCTCGTGGCGTTCCTTGTAGATCTTGTAAGCGACGGGAAGACTACCGCTCACAGTCGCATGCTGAAGCCATCGATCATGTCTGATGTTTGCTCTAAAAACGAGATCGTTGATGGGATGGCGGTTGTTAAAGGTCTGCGGTTGTTGAATGCTGATGTAGATGCTGGTCCCCACAGCTAGACCAACAAGTAAAGCTGTGAGCATGAAGCGCCGTATAAATATTATGGAGCGAAGGTCGTGGCAGTATGTGAAAATGATCATGCCAAAGGCCACGAACCAGAGTGGCATGATGGCAGGGAGCCGCACAGGATGTAGATAATCTCCATACGAGAAGATATTCTCACATGCCTTTGCTGTACCGACGAGAAAGGTGATGATACTAGATGGTGTAAGGGGTGATGTCTCGCACACCCAGAACGCGGCTGAGATCATGAGTGTTGCAAATGCGAAACTGTCGACGATGATGTCGAAGCCATACAAGAAGCCGAATCCAGTATGTAAGGTTGAAGAGCCCCTGAGAAGCCTGCTTCCAACCCAGACGCAACCCATTGACAGAGCCGATAGAACGAGAACCGTACCCAAAGTCCTCAGACGAAGCTTGGCTGTACGCGACCAAGCCAGCAGTCTCCACAGCAGGATGACGATGAGGGCGTCCAGCATGAGCCCAACGCACTGAAGGAGCAGAGTAGTCCTCTTGCTCTCAATTAGGTCGAAGCAGTAGTACGTCGAGCGCGTCATCTGGTTGACGGCATAGTACGTACCTGTAGCAAACGTCAAGACGCTTGATACAGCCATGGTGAGGACAACTCGGGGCCCGCTGAACCAGTCGATTAGATCGTCAAAGCATGAGCGCCAAGGGTCGTCGGGGTCCTCTGGTGGAGGGAAGCCCCATTTCCGACGGGTGTTGAAGATTTCATATGCAAAGATGAGGACGCAGAGAAAGGACTGCAGATATGTCAGTAAGGGGGTTGTTGTAGCAGTTGAGGACGACATACCTCCAGACCCGGGGTCGAGCATTGCTGCTGATAGTTTACACGGTGAAATATTTCCAGTCTGAGAACAATACAGAGAACAAGAACGGGAAGTGAGAGACGTCGTGGCCGCTTTGGCTGATGAGCATTGGGGCCATTAAGAGCGGCATCTGCGGCACCATCCAGCAGAGACACCTCACGACGATGTCTAGCAAAGCGTCCATCTGCACCTGGAAGCCACTTTGTAAAGCAGCTCACGCCGTAACATATGGTTCCAGAGAGGAGAAATAGAAGGAATGACGATAGACGAGGGCTTTCTGCAAGGAGTTCACATGTGAGTCTCTCTCATGCCAAGACTAGGGCGGTTGCAGACTAACCAGTTAGAGAATGCCGCTCCAGAGTTTGAGAGATGTAAAAGAATGACAAGGCGGCGCTTGATTAATGAGAATTAGTTTCAGATTTATGAAGATGGGGGGGATATTGGGGGATATACCAGAGGCCGAATAGTTGGACGACCCAATTCTGAGCCATGATGCTGATGGGCCTCGGCCGCCGGGTTCAAGGCCACCTAAGATATCGCGAAACAAAGACAGGAAAAGAAGGTGCCCTCTAGATAAATCGTCATGTCATTACGGTCGTTTTAACCCCGTCCCCTGCAGTAATAAACAAAACGAAGGGGTGGGAAACGAAACAAAATCTTCCTTTCTCTCACGTAGTCGTTGATGAAGCTGTCATGATGAGGCCCCTGGTCATCTTTTTTTCCCCCATATCAGGGGAAAAAGAGGCTGACGACACACATTGAAAGGAAGCCCCTGAGAGATTACCTAAGCTGGGCTATTTACAGCACAGTTTCAGCCACTAAAACGGATAATTACCCCACTAATTCTGACGGCAAGCTCTCCCCTGAGATCATCTCCAACTCCATCGTCAAAGAAACATTCCCCCCTGGCCTGTGATGTAATCAACCTTTTTTGTCTCTCATGGCCGGCTTCAACGACGCGCCCTTCATTAAGGGTCTCGCCGTGCCCTCCGTCTGCTGCCTGATAACCTTTCTCGGCTATTTCTCTCAGATCGTCTTTTCCTTCTCGACACTCGACCCCGGGCCTCCCTCACGCTCCGAGACGATCCTCTTCAACGGCCTCCTCTTTGTCCTTTGGATAACATACTACCGAGCTGTGACCGTCGACCCGGGTCGCTATGTCTTCAAGGACCGCGTTATCGAGGCTGATGGACAGCGCTGGTGCAACAAGTGCTCGGCGCCCAAGCCGCCGAGATCGCACCACTGTCGTCATTGTGCGAGGTGCGTGCCAAAGATGGATCATCATTGTCCGTGGACGCGTAACTGCGTGTCCATGACAACGTTTCCACACTTCTTGCGCTTCCTCATATATACAAACCTGTCGCTATGGATGCTCGCATACCTCCTTTGGCAGCGCTTTGCCATCCTCTGGGAACAGCGCCTCATGCCCGCCTACTTAGGTCCCAGCCTCTTTGGCCTCATATCCCTCTCCCTGATCACGCTCATCGACTTTTTCACGACCGTTGCGCTGGGTATCATGCTCATCAATACCGTCAGAGCTTGGATCTTCAACCAGACCATGATTGAGGGCTGGGAGCAGGAGCGCCATGAGGCCCTCATTGACCGGGGCGTCAAAGACTGGTGGGACGTTACGGGGCCCGATGGAGAAAAGGTACGGTTCGAGAAGCTCGAGTTCCCATATGATATTGGCTTCTTTGAAAACATGTCCCAGGCCATGGGCACCCGTAACGTCGTCTGGTGGTTCTGGCCCCTCGCGGGGAACCCAGTCATTGCAAAGGACGGCCGTGGTTCTGGCTGGACATGGGAAGAGAACGGCTTCAACCGCGTCGAGGGTCTCTGGCCACCGCCGGACCCGGATAAGATGCGCCGTGCAGCTCGGGGCTGGCCAGCTGCGAACCGCGACTACGCCGAGGAACTCCGCCAGGCGAACCTAAACCCGGAGGAGTTCAAGGCCGAGTTTCAGCGACGCCAGGCCGATGATGCGAGGAGACGCAGGAGGCAGCTCATGGCCGAGCTTGAAGAGGTGGATGACTTTGACATGTATGATGACGAGGAGTATGACCGCGGTTTCGACGGGGGTATGGGCTGGACAAACTCAGATGGAGATCGTTTACGAGATTATGGAGTTGACGAGGAAGAGTCAGAGCCTGAGATTGAGGACGAGGATGAAGATGTCCCGCTCGCAGAGCTCATACGAAGAAGAAAAGTCCTACAAAAGGACAGCTACGATGATTAAAAGAGATGTGAAATGAAAATAGAAGAATAGAATATTTGTCTCGGTTTAAAATAAGCAATTTGGCATTTCTAGAACAAGTAACAACAGAAAAACAGAGAAGCTAGTAGGTTAAAACATGTAGAAATCTCTCTTGATCCATGCTTTTCCTCCCAAGCATCCAGACGATCCTCCCTGCCCAAACGCTTTCAAGAAAAACCCAACAAGCGGCCGTGACTCTTCTCTCTCTCTCTCTCTCTCTCTCTCTCTCCCTCTCCCTGGCTCAGCTACC
>NKCI01000418.1:0-15495 GCA_003946985.1 Fusarium duplospermum
ATATTAATTATATATTATATTATTTTTTTAAATATTAATAAAAAATATTTTTATTTTAATATATTTTCTTTTATAATTTAAAATCCTTTTTAATAATATTTTATATTCTTTATATACCTCGCTACTATAAAAAAAAGCTATTATATTATCTTTATTTTTATATTATATTTAATATATTTATTTTTTACCTTATCTTAATTAAGGTAATTTTATTTATTTTTTTTTTAATTTATTTTTTAATATTTTCTTTCTTTTTTATAATATCTTTTTATTTACTTATAATTAAAATATTAATTATATTTTGCCTTATTATAATATATTAATAAGCTTATAGCCTTTTAATATAATTAATTAATCCTAAGGGACCCCCGAGGTAATATAATATATTAAGTATTTTATATTTTCTTATATTATTAATAAATAGCCCTAAGGTTATTAGCTTATAATATAAGTGCCTTTATAAGAAATACTAAGGGGAATATTACTTAGGTAATTATATATATTATTATATATATAATTATAATAATTTTTAAAATAATAAAGGCTCTTAATAAAAACTTAAATAATAATAAGTAAGTTATAAAGTAAGTAAATATATATATTATTATATATATTATTATTATAGCTTAAAAAGAGGCCTTTAGTTTTTAAGGAAAAAAGACTTTTAGTTCTTAAATAAAAGGCTTAAATAAATAATTATAATATAAGGGGTATACTTTAGAAATTATCTTATAGCTAATCTAATAATATCTTAAGTATTTTAATAAAGCCTTAAGCTATAATATTTTTTCTATAGCCTTAAATATAAAAGGTTTATATTATATACTTAATAATAATAATATTAAATTAGCTATTAAATAATTAAATAATTTATAGGGCTTAATAATAAGCTAAGAGATTCTTAGGTATTAAAAGTATTAATAAGTATAAAAATAATATAATTAAAGAAATAAATCTTATATTAATAAAGGTTAAAGGCTATAAATATAAAATAAACTAAGGGTCTTTATAAAGATACCTATATATATAAGAAGCTCTTTTAGTAGCTATACCTATTAAATATTAATCTTTTATAGGCCTTTATATAATATCTAACCCTAGATATTATTATATAATACTCTAGATATATTAAGAGGCATAATAATTTATTACTAGGCCTAAATAAAATTAAATTTAAAAAAGCTAATTTATTAAAATATATTTAATACTTAACTAAACCTTAAATAAGTTAGCCTATAAGTCTTTTAGATATTCCTTAATAACCTAATAAATACCCTTAGTATATAAAATAATATATTACTTAAAGTAATAATACTAATAAACTTAAGCCTTAATAAATCTCTCTTTATAAAGATTTAACTAAGTCTCTATAAGGTAACTTACCTTATTAAGATATATAAAAAAATAATATTTCTTTAATTTCTTAAGTATCTTATAATATATATCCTAAGTTATTAAATTAATTAGCTCGCGCTATAGGTTTTTAAATTATTTCTAGTCTTTTTATTACTTAAGATTATTTTTATCTTAGGTAAATAAGGGTATATAATAACTTAGGATTACTTTATTTATATATTATAGATATAAGAGTATAACTAACTTAGGGAAATAAAAAAAAAAAGAAATAGTATTTATATAGGCTAGGCAATAATCTATAAGTATTATAAAAGAGATAATTACTCTATAAAGGTTATATATTTATTATAGCTATAAAAAGACCTAAATAAAATCTTTTTTTTCTTTATTATTAAGAAAAGTAAAAATAATATAAAAGGATTATTAATAAGTATTAATATTAATTATATTAAAAAGAAATATCTTATATTTATTAGTCTTATAAGTATAATTTAATATAATTACCTTAGGGTAAAATTTAAGGTATTTTAATAATTATAAATATATAAATAATATAATTATAACCTTATTATTTTTATTAAGGTAAATATTATTTTAATAGCCCTTATTATTTAGCTAATTAATAAAGGTATATATATTACTTTAACCCTTACTAAGATCTTATTTACTTTATATAATAAGTTATAAATATTTTATTAAGTAATAAAAGTATTAAAATTTATATATAAATATAATTTAATCTCGCTTAGCTTAATACTAATATAAGTAAATTAATAAACTTAAGATTCCTCTTAGTAAGATAATTATTAATATATTAGATATACTATTAGGCTAAAGCTTAGGGGATAATTATATTAATAATAATAAGTATTAAGATAATACCTAAGACTTTATTAAGTCTTATAGAGGCTTTTTTTTTCTTATAATAGAGAAAAAGTATTTAATATAATATAATATAATCTTTTAGGTCTATTCTTTAGCTATAAGTATTCCTAAGTAGTTATAATAAAAGGTTATTATAACTTTACTATTAATAGTCTTTATAAACTATGCGGAGGTAAAGGTATAGCCTTATAGCGCTACCTAGGTATTAATTACTATAAATAAGTCTTATTAAGAACTAAAGTTACTCTTAGGAAAAAAAATATCCTTAGGGAAGCTATAAGAGGTATTAATTAGATTTATTATATTAAAAGAGAGGTATAATAATTAAAATTAATATTATAGAAGCTATTAATTATTATAGATAGATATTAATTAGCGGTATATAGCCCCTTAAGGCTATATAACCCTCTTATATAATAGATCTTATTAATATAGCCGGCCGTAAGATTTATTATATAACTTTATAATCACAGCCAGCTATGCCTATATAGGTTCCTAGGAAACCCCTTTTAATTAGCTAATAGATTTGTGTGGCTTAAAGGCCAGGATAAAACTTTTAAAAGCGACCTCCGTAGCAATCCCTAATACCCCAGGGGCTTATAACTCCCCGAGCTATCCCCTTTAATTCCGCCCTCCCCACTTCGCCCTCACTGACCATTCCCCTTCGGCCACTGGTAAAACTTAAGCCCGGGGTTCCTTCGGCATCGCGGCGCCGACCGGCTGTCCTGCCGAAACTATGACAAACACATTCTCTATTAAACGACCATTCCGTCCTCCTTTCTTTTCCCACCTCTGCCCGGCGATTGGCATCCGGCACCATGGAGACCAACAGGGGACGGGACTTTACGCCTCGGAGACGTTTATTTCACGATGCAAAAGCTCTTGCATATTGAGTGCTTGCCTTCGATTTGACTCCAATCCGGCGCTGTTAAAAGATGATTCCTGCCGATCGAAACCTCTCGAATGCCTCGGTCCACCCTCGGACCGGTTCTCTCTCGTCCAAGAATCCCACCTGCCGCAGTTGCTCCGCGCTCAATTGCCGATCAAACGTCAACCACCATCCCACGCTGTCGAGCTGCTTGCTCCCCGCGCCGACGCCTGCCGAGGTCGCATCCGGTCTTCCATTTTCTGAGAAGAGGTGCTTGTGCGTCTCTATATACTCGCTGGGAGGCTGAATGGTGGTGTCTTCAGAGGGCGCGACGCCTACGAGGCCGAAGAAAGATGCGATCGAGGGCCAGAGTTCCGCAAAGGTGGTGGGCTTTGTGCGGTCGAGCATGTTGATGATTTTGGGTCCGCAGGACTCTGGGTTGAGAGCTGCGTGGACGGCGATGCGACCGAGGATATGTGAAGATACAGGCGTGA
Organism: Fusarium duplospermum; assembly: GCA_003946985.1. Lineage (NCBI taxonomy): Eukaryota > Fungi > Ascomycota > Sordariomycetes > Hypocreales > Nectriaceae > Fusarium > Fusarium duplospermum. Next base: position 3,604 of record NKCI01000418.1, read on the forward strand.
AACGCGCGTGGTATGCTTCATTGTTCCCGGGGAATGGGACCTGAATCTCTTTGGCCTTACCGGCGTCGCGCACGCCATGGTTGAACGCGTACAAGGAGAGATACTGCGCCCAGTGTAGCGCCAGTGAATAGTTGGATCCGATAGGGCTGAAACCTACGACAGCGTCAGGACAGACCTCTGTCCACGTCCAGCCATGACCCTTGGACGCCTCGGTCAGGATCTCGCGGAACCAAGGGTAAGCCACTGTCTTTGCGTAGTCAGCGGGCAGATTGGCTGCCATGGACTCCTTGAGAGGAGGCGTAAAGATGCCATCTGGGATGTAGATGCCGTAGCCCTGTTCGAGTTAGCAGGAGACGATGTGAGTGTGGTGAGGACAAACCCTTGTGCCGCCAGAGTAGACGAATGACTTGAGGTGAGGAGCCAGGACATTCAGCGCAGAAGCGAGGTTTCGCATCATGTCGCAGTTTAGCAGGCATTCCTTCTCAAAGGCATCATTGTATGGCGCGAAGACTGCTTATCGTCAGTCGAGCTCTTGAGCAACTGGTCCATGACGCACCAAAATAAAAGACGTGCGTTGTCTTCTCAATGCCGACGACCTTCTCCCTCAGCTGGTCCAAAACATGATCGCTTTGAAGATTCACACCCGAAACAAGTTGAAGCTCTGGTCTAGTATCTGATTCTACGGGCCAAAATGTTCGAGATGCGTCAACAGGTCGGTTGCTCACACCCGTCACGCTGGCGAATGTCGTTGACGTAGGGTAACCCGACAAAAGCTGGTTGACTACAGCCCAGCCAACGAGGCCGGTCGCGCCGAAAACGAGGGCATGATTTTGAGAATCTGACATGATGAATATGATTGAGCTTCTTCGGTCATGGCCCGAAAACAAATCGTAGCGGGTTGGTGGTTGCTTTAGTGGTTCAACTTGCGATGGTTCATGATGGCTCATCAAAAGCGGATTTCCTAAAACGGCCTCGCCGAAGCTTTCGCGTGGGTCACTATCAAGTTGATCTCGATCTCGCAGAGCTGCACGTCTTGCATGAACAGATCCAGCAGCGGGGCCAAGACATGCAATCCCTTCTGCAGACTTGATGACTTTAAATCTACTGCGACTGCTAATTGTGCATGCCCGTTTGTTTCATCTTTCTCCTGCCGCTGATCAACACCAGTTATTGAACTTGGGACTAAGGCCAGACATTTAACACGGGATCTACTTGAGGAAGTGACCCTTAGCTCTTAGATATGGCCTGGATTGATCTGGATTGCCCTGATATGCCCAGCCAAACCCTCATTTGGGACTGTCCCTTCCTGTATGGTCAGGTAGGCTGGCGGATGTTTGGTATGGCCACGGTGGACTATGTTAGAACCTGACACTCTTCAAGCACTGCCCTGTATGGCAGAAAGGACCCCAACTGGGCTCAAGAATTGTTATTTCGATACAACCTGAGGTGCCATGCCGTCAGGTTCACCGTCCAGCTCGAGATAGAACGGCACGGCGAATGGACTAACGTTAGAGTAGCTGATGCATCTCCTGCCGGCCATGGAGTTCCGCAGTCTATCCCATAGTATCGCAACGGCCCGGTAGTTACTCAAGATATCTCTATCGGAGGCCCGACACCGCGTCGCTGGATCAAGAGCGCTGGCCTTACATGAGTACCGTACTAAGTTGGGTTGCTCAACATAATCGCGTCAACTCGACTCGCTTCCGAGCATCACGCATGCGTGCCGACTACCATGATGAGAAATCCAGTGGCGATATCACCTCAGTTGAGCGGCAGTCAATCTCCTTCTGTAGTTATCGTGTCGTTGAACGGTGCAACGTTGTGGTAGTTCATCTTACCTATACCTTATCTCTGTGATTGGAGTCCACGTCGTGACGATACACGACTGTGCACCGGTCATATCCGGCCACGAAAACCCCCACCATTGCCTTATTTGATGTGCGTCGCTGGAAACGGCGGAGGTGCATCTGCGTCCTCGAGATCTGGACTGCTGTTGTGACGGGACGCGTAAGATGCTTATCTTGTTGACATGTGTTAATGTTGTACCAGGGGAGATGGCCTCATTGTGCTCAGGGTCTTTGGAGGTCTCGGGATGGCTTCGGCCGTGGTGTGTGGTGCAAGTTCGCGGAGTAATGCCTGGCTGGTTGGCCTCAACACAGATGGGACGCTGCGCGCAGATCAATTGGGATGGTGAAGCTTAACATATCCCATGGCCTTATAGGTAATTCGTTACTGGTTTGTATGCGCGTTGCGCCTACGAGCGACATTCAACGGTCTGAAGCGGACCTGGTATCCAACGTCGAGTTCCAGCCCAACGTTCCGGGTCAAAGTGCCTGGTGCCCAGATCCTCCTGTTACATGAATCTGACACAATTATTCGAGACATTAAATGCAGATTGGAGATCTAGATGAAACGTCGTGTAATGGCCAAATAGTCATGAACGGGCCAAGTGTGGTGACATGAGAAAAGAGTAAAGAGCTCGACAAAGAAAGTGAGAATAGCCTCAAAGCGTACTTGACTGATTGACCAATCAGCGTCTACCAGCATGACTGTTGCACAAAGTTTGAGCATGTCGTCCGAGTGAGATAGTGCCACGACTTGAGCTGACCGTTCTCTTTGAGGCGACTCACATAAAGTCCGAAGCGATGTGACAGAGGCTTAGAGATACAAACACCAGACGACCCCTGGTGATCTCCAATCACGATGTTCTTCCGTCGGGTCCGAAGAGATGGTAAGCTTGGAGAATGTCACAGTGAAACAATACCATTCAACCACCTCCCGACCGGATCCAGAGACGACGATGCTAAATTAGCACCAGATTGGGTTGGTCGGGGAGTTTATTCGCACGGGGAGTTTGTGGCTGTCAAGCGGTGTTCCTCAACTCCCCGCCAGTGAAGCCTCATCCCAGTCCATTCTTGGGGTAGCAAGCGGGAGACGCGGCACATCAAGTCCGTGGGCAGATGCGGTGTATCGTATGCATCGTCTGAGCGAGGATGATGGATGGAAGCAAAGAACAAGGATGGGCAATGTGACAAGCGTCTGGACCAACAGAGAGAATTGGCGAATACGGAGTGTGTTTCAACACCATCAGAAATCAAGCTCACTTTTCCCCCGCATTCGCGTCCGAGTCAAAACCACCCGACCGAAGCGCCGCAAAAAATGACACCCTCGTCTGGTAGGTACCGGGGAACGAGATCTGGACGCGGGCGGTGAAACAGATGCCAACGGCGCGTGAGCGTAATTAGCGGGACCCTCTTTCTCCCCCCTCCCCTCCAAGAATGACGATTTGGTCCTTTGATGCGAGAAGGGGTTGGGGTCACATGCTCACATGAACGGGGAGTAAGATTGAAATATTGGATGGGAGGGATGGGATGGATGGAGCTCATGGCCATCTCTTACAGGATGGCGTCTTGGGGACACGTACGAGGAACCCTTGAAATCTGGGCCTCTCTTTGACGATGAATCTCCTAGAGTCTCTTTCAGCTTGTTAAAAAAACAAGGTTGGTGTGTCACCGCTCTGCCGCCCTTTGCGCCGTGCCAACCATGACCTGTCACCTTTCAGTTGCCGAGAAAGAGAGTCCCCATCTCCACAAAGCAGCATCGCCTCGATGTTGATCCCGTGGGCATGCCTCTGAACAAGGCACAACGTGCCTCTAATTCTTGGCTGCAATGACTCCATCCAACGCCCGTCTAGACCTTGCATGTCTCGCCCGCTGGGCGCTCGTCATCCGCGCACGAGCAGAGCACCACATGGGCCCTTGTAACCCGCTCAGACAGCTTGCTGAACCTTGCGCCCCGTGTGCCAAGACAAGCCTTAAGTGTGAAGTGTGGAGCTGAGACCGACACACGGCTTCGCCGCCCGCCGTATCACAAGCTCCGGCACAACGGGGGAGAGGGGCTTTGTTGAGCTTATCACAGAAGTAATGCACGTCAAAAGCAAGAAAAACAAGACTTGGGAAACAAACGGCTCCACGTGAAATGGAGCGTGAGACGAGAATCCAGACCATTGAGGAACCTGTCTACCGACAGTCTAGGGGTCCCTAGCAGATGACCCCCCCGCTAGCTTAGCTGCCTGCCTTGTCCGCCAACCTTGATCGTCTCGGAGTCTTCAACAAAAAGGTTAAAACGAAACGGTGCCCGACTCATTCTCACCGACTCGCTTCGACTCGTTCTCCATATCCTTATCTCTTCTTTTCTTTCTTGTCTTTGGATTATTAGTCCTTCTTTTACCCCGCGTCCCTCCTCGTCTCGCCACAACCCGCTCACGTTTTCGCGCGTCGCATCCCGACCTCGCCGTACCATTCGAATACACCCTCCGAGATACAATACATCTGTGAGCTTCGTGCTCTGCCGACTCGCAATCGCGGTCGCGTACCATAGCACTCGCCCACCATGTCGGCTACAACGACGTCGCCGCCGCGGCCGTTACGAGCGCGCATCCTCAGGGCGGCATCATCGATGGCCTCAACCCAATCCACTACAACCCCAAGGACCCAATCTCGCTCTTCATCATCCAGGCCATCATTATCATTGTGTTTTGTCGCCTGCTCCACTACCCCCTCTCCAAGTTCGGCCAGCCTCGCGTCATCGCAGAGGTCATTGGCGGCATCGTCTTGGGTCCGTCCGTCATGATGCGCATTCCCGGCTTCCAGGAGAACATCTTTCCTACCGAGTCGATGCCCGTCTTGACTAATGTCGCTACTGTCGGATTGCTTCTATTCCTCTTCCTCGTCGGTCTCGAAGTCGATACCCGAATGTTCAAGACAAACTGGCGCGTCGCTCTTAGTGTGGGCCTCGCGAGCATGATTGTCCCATTCGGTCTTGGTGTCGCTGTGGCCTGGGGTCTGTATAAGGAGTATGGCGATGAGGGCCACAAGGAAGATATGGAGTTTGGCACTTTCGCCCTCTTCATTGGTACTGCCCTGGCTATCACTGCCTTTCCCGTCCTCTGTCGTATCCTGTCTGAGCTCCAGCTTCTTGGAACTTCGGTCGGTGTGACTGTATTGGCTGCCGGCATTGGCAATGACGTTACTGGCTGGGTTCTGCTCGCCCTGAGCGTTGCCCTTGTCAACAACGCCAATGGTCTCACAGCGCTCTACGTCTTTTTGACTGCCGCTGCATGGGTACTTTTCCTCGTGTATGCAATTCGGCCCGCATTCCTTTGGGTCTTGCGCCGAACCGACAGCATCCAGAACGGCCCATCCCAAGGAATCACTGCCTTGACTCTGCTTTTGGTCTTGGCGTCTTCTTGGTTCACTGGTAAGTCTAGGTTCTTGATTGGTCGATGATGTACTCTTGCTAACCGGCAATCAGCTGCTATTGGTGTTCACGCCATTTTTGGTGCTTTCCTCATTGGAGTTATATGTCCCCACGATGGTGGTTTTGCTATTAAACTGACCGAAAAGATTGAGGATCTGGTTGGATCACTTCTGCTGCCTCTCTACTTTGCTCTTTCAGGTCTCAACACCGACTTGGGTCTGCTTAACGATGGCAAGACTTGGGGATATGTCATTGCTGTTATTCTTTGCGCCTTTTTCGGCAAGATCTTTGGTGGTTCTGTCGCTGCGCGTTGGTGTCATTGTCTTTGGCGGGAGAGTTTCACCATTGGTGTGCTCATGAGTTGCAAGGGTCTCGTCGAACTGATTGTCCTGGTAAGTGAAGTCCTTCAAGTTGGCAGCGTAATACTGACTTGCCCAGAACATCGGACTCCAAGCAGGCATTCTCTCACCCCGAACATTCACCATGTTCGTGGTTATGGCACTGGTTAGGGATGCGCCCTTACGTACGGAAAGCTGCTAATCATTGTTAGGTAACTACTGTCACGACTACGCCTTTGACCAGATGGCTCTACCCTGTTTGGTACCGCCAGAAGGTGGACAAGTGGCGCCGCGGTGAGATTGATTGGGATGGAACTCCCCTCTCTACCGAGGCTCAAGCTTCTGAGCACAAGATGGAGGAGGCTTTGGACAAGTCGCAGACCAACCGGGTCATCCTGCATCTTCGTCTTGATGCTCTGTCTGGCCTGTTTAACCTCGTTTCCCTGCTCGGAGGTTCTCGAAAGGCGTCGAATATCGCCAATACGGACACCGATGAAGGTGAAGGCTCGGCTGCTGTCGCCGCGGATGACAAGCCTCGACACCCACCTCGTCGCCCTCTCGAGGTCCGCGGAATTCGTCTTATGGAGCTTACGGATCGTACATCGTCCGTCATGCAGTCTACCGAGGTTGCCGAGTTCACTTCTCGTGATGCCGTCTTCTCGGCTTTCCAGACCTTTTCTCGCCTCAACGGTGTCGCCGTCGCTGGTCAGGTTTCCATCATTCCCACGTCGGCTTACGCTGAGACTCTCGCTAAGTGCGCTGAGGAGGCCAAGTCCGACTTTATGCTCATTCCCTGGAGTACATACGGTGGTCTTGCTGAAGAGAATTACGGTGCTGCACTGTCCGATAACGATAACCCCAACGATCGCTTCTTCAACAGGACCTATGTCGATTACGTCCAGAGCGCTCTTGAACGATCAACCTGCACCACTGGTGTCTACATCAGCCGAAGCCTTGACGACAACGCCCTTTCCAAGAGACCTACCCTTACCCGCCGAGCTCTCACCGGACTTTCGGTTCACAGCGACCACGGCTCACCTGCAGTCCAGAACCCAGTGGATCACAGCCAGCACATTTTCGTACCTTTCATCGGTGGCGAGGATGATCGCGCTGCTCTGCTCTTTGTTCTTCAGCTTGCTCACAACCCTCATGTGTCAATCACCGTTGTTCATCTTGGCTTTAACGAGGATGAAATTGACACGCACAGTCCTCCCGAAAGCCACTCATCTAGCAGCAACGATATTGGCAAGGCTGTTGTCGGCATCCCTTCTGCCAGCGACATGGATCTTTTGAGCACCGCCAAGAAGAACGCTTCCGGAACCCTCGAGGGACGTGTCACCTTCATCGAGGTCTCTGTCGACACTGTCCGCCAGATTCCCGACCGTGCCGTCGCTCAGGCCCGCGAGGTTGTTGGCAAGTCCAAACTCAGCGTGGGAGACTTGGTCGTCGTCGGCCGATCCCACCCCTTCTTCGACAACCTCCTCGTCGACGACCTAGGTGTTGAGCGCGAGTTTCAGCGAACCGTGGGTGTCCTCGGCGACCGCTTCGCCCGTGCTGGCATCGACGCTGGTCTCTTGGTTATTCACGACAAGCAGCACAAGGCTTGATTTGCTTCACGCTACATTTTACGGCACCATTTGGTATGATATGAAGGCGTTTGGATATAACTCCTAGCTTGTGGACTTGGGCACTTGCATAGAGTACACGGGTTTTTGCATACAGGGAGAATGATGTGTATTGGATTGGATTGAACTTAGCATATACCAGATCTCGACTACCCCCAAGGTCATGAGCTATGAATGGATTTATTGTCTATCGATTTATTGATGTTATGGTGTTGTGATGGATGATGGTACTGCTGGATGTTATGAGGGCGATTGTCTTGATGCTTCTCTCGCTTTCTAGGGTGATAGAATGTTTGTTTGAAGAACGAAAAGTAATGGTGTCAAGTAGGCGAGCCGAGGAAGTCGTAGTGGAAGCCGCGCACCCGGGAGACGTTGTCGCGCCTGGAGGTGATAGAGCCTGGGTCCAGGCAGAACATTCGCGCGAACTCTGGTGCGCTCTCGACAGGGAGAGAAAGTTGAAGTACCGTAATCCCTAAACACGCCTTGTTGTACATGGGAGTCTATATAAAAGAAGGCTATTGCTGCCTTGTTGATGGTGATGTTGAATTTTCCTTTTGCCTTGGCCGTCAGGGGGCAAAGGTCCGTTGCGGTTGAGGCCGAGTTCAGCTACCAGTACCTTTTATTTACTCTCGAGGGCAATAAAAGAAGCCCAAGGATCGGGGTCTCAATCACGGAAGGGCCATGACGTCGGACGCTGGGACTACCGATGAAGTTGATGATTGCACACCAAGCTTCGGCATCCGCAATCGCTGAAGCTAGAAAAGGTGACAAAGAAAGATGGTCTTCTGATCGTTCTGGCACTGGCTGCTTCATCACCATCGATGTGATTCTACCAGCCCTTCTTTAACTGAGCCCAAATGACGTCCTGAATCTGGGATTGAGTCAAAGCCGCCGCACGAGGGCTCTCATCCGTGACAATCTATGATGGCCAGAACTCATAGCTCTTGTTCCTGCGAATGAGGTCGTCGTAATGACCGAAATCCCCATAGCGCCATGGGGAGAAGCAAGAGGCGGCAAAGGTTGATTGAATATAGGTATGCTGGTAGTCATAACTCCAGCCCGCATGGCCATTGCCAAGTATATATAAGATTTATAAAATGTTGTATATAATGAACCATATACTAACGAGAAAAGAAATGTCGAGATGGAGCTTCTGGCGATGCCGGAAATGTGTGCCCTCGATGGAGTGAACGATTGTACAAAGCATCTGCAATCACTGAAGCTGAGAAAATGTATGAATGAAGAAAATGCCTGTGAAAGTTCTGTCCCGGGCTTCTTCATTGCTATAGATGTGGATTTCATAACTAGGCTTTCCCGTTGGTTCGCCGGGAGATGGTCCAGCCACATGACGTCTTGACGAGACTCCATCAATGAAATGTCCTGGGTTCTGTCCTCAAATGTCAACGAGGGCCCGAATTCGATTCCCTTGTTGGCGAATTGTTTTAGAGGTGGTCTGTCTTCCAACGTGTGCCGAAGGGGTACTCAAATGGTGGTGGCAATCGATCGGCGTAATTCTGCGATGTTCAACGCCTATCCACATGGCTTAAAACCTCTTTCGTGCTGGGTATATGACATGTAGTATATAGAATCAAGTGAAGAGGGGGCAAATCTGGCGTTGAACCCTTGGTCGACCAGCACAACATGAGAGTCGTTTTACTAGGCTGGTAACTATAGTTGAAATGGGTGCCTTGGTGTGCTGAAATGCTTATGAGAGGCATTGCTGCGCTGAAAACGACAACGACAAATACCCCTTCACTCCCGCACCGGTGATTAGCAGCGGTGGGCATCCAGCCAAGTCCGCTGTGCCTAGTCCTCTCCCTCTTGGGGAGGTAATAGTGCAACTGATGGAACAGCGTAGGCTGACCCCACTGCGGTGACCGATCCGCTTGACAGCGCTCTGTGTTGTAGTCTTCCGTTTGGTCAACAACCACCAGCTGAGGTCAACATCTCGTATGATCTGCCCCTTTGAGGTCAGGCGAGATCGGGAGGTCAGAGCATCTTGGACTGAGGACAGTGTGACAAATACCCATTGTTCATGGTGTAGAAAGCTCTAGGAGTTCAATGTTTCACCCACAACTGATGTATATATAGAGTGTTTTTCTTTCTGCACTGGACGTGCAGAGTGAACGAACAGGATGATGTTATTTGGTGTGGGATGAAAAGCGAGACGCTTCGACCCCTCATCCACGACCTCTACTTGAGGCCCTTTCGGACAGTCCTCCCTGGAGTATATACGGAGATACCTTCCCTTCTTGGTTACACGTGCAGCGATAATGAAAGGTATCCAAGTTAGAGGATGATTTATTCCTCCTCCTTTAGCGGGACGCCAGCCCACAACGTCATCAGGGACTCGACTCTTTCGACTATAGTTGAACTAGGATGTCCGAAATGTGAGGTTCCTGGCCATTACCATCCTGTGGGATTAGAAATTGCGAAATAAAGGTTTTGTTTCCTTTCTGCTATGGCCGCAGCCAGTTGCCTCGGAAATTCCAAGGAGATGCTTTTTGTTGAGGTCGAGGGAGATTGGAAGATGAGAGGCAGCTCGGAGGCTGGGATCACCCACAGTCCAAGGTCAAGAATGTTGTAGGAGCTCACTGATTTTACCAGAGGGCTAGGAATTATACATAGAGTGTCATTATGTCCGCCCACGAGACGAAAGAGGCACGGGAGTTGAAGTAAAATGTAATACCCTCCCTTTGTACGCCGGGATACCTTCACCTAGAATGAATCGCAACAAGGAGTCCGCCTGGGAGTATATATAGGGTTGTCCTTCCTCTTGCGTTAAGGCGCGCAATAACGACGAGGAGGCATCAAAAGACATCCGTACCTATTCTTTGAAGAGTCTCAGGCTTGTTGTGGTTGGAATCAAGCTCAATTCGATGGTTTCGCTCTTCGAGGAGTGAGGCATTTCTCATTGGGTAAAATGGGGGTCTTTTGACTTCCATATCCGACTTAAATAGTATCATCCTTGTTCCCGGTCGGTCTGTTGCTATGCGTTGGATCTCCACGCCGTGGACAGTAGGGGCGTTGAGGTCTAGAGCCACGCGCCGGACCATGTCTTGAACTTCTATAGGTAGTTTAGGAAAGATATATAAAGTATTTAGGCTTCCGTCATACTTCTGAATCGAAATCGGGGCGGTAAACAGTCTCGGGGCATACTGAGTCGGACTCTTCCGTCACTCGATGTAGACAGGCTAGGGTTTGGCGGCCTGTGCTGTGGAGTGTCTGGATGCGAATGGAGGACCCAAGGTACTATTCGGGCTCTCGAGTATGAAGGAGCCATGGTAGTATAAGTTGTGATCCCCGTTGAAATGGACAACAGCGGAGCAAGGCACTATGATGTATTCCGGTCGAAAAGGGCGACGAGGAAGAATCATCTCCCGAATGTAGTTCTCATTACGGTGTCTTGTCATGATTATGGCTACTTCGCTGGCGAACTTCGTTAAGTCTATAAAGTCGGCTGTTTGGAGTTCATTTCCACAATAGGAGCTGCAATATTGCTGCACGGGTGACAGGTTTATATAGAACTTGTTGGATGTAGTATATAGCGAATCGACCGGCCTAAGGAAGAGGACGGTGAGAGTAACTAGCCAACACAAAACAATTTAACCGTTCAAGCCGGGTCCATATGTCTGGATCGGGTGTTGGATGTGGAAAATGTGCGTCCAGATCGTTTGTTCCGGAACGTTGTCGACGCGGCAACATAGACCTGGTGTTCCCTTTTTGTTCCGCCCACAGCCACCAGTGCAGCCATTTTCACGTGGATGTCGCTTATCCTCACTCTCTTGAGAAATTGAGAGAAGCCGGAAGACGAGAGCTGGGCCTTGGGCTACGGGCGTCCAGAGCCTCGGTCGTGGGAGATTTCCGGGGGCCTCCCCATTGTTGGATGAAGCTAGAATATCTATATGGTGGCATTCTTTCAGCATAGGCCCCGAAAGGGACACAGACTGGCCGCGATAATTGCTTGGATTGACCTGGACCAGAACCATCAACGGTTCTTCTGCCCTTCCATTTGTCCAATCCTCCCAAGAAGTATATATAGGCATGTCTTTCTTGTTCGTTGAAGGTGCTGAACAACCATGATCCATGTTTGCGAATCATGATAGTGAAGACAGTAAATCTGACATCGCACCGTAACGTTTCAATCACCCTCTCCACTATCTTGAAGCGAGGTAGTTTATTAAAAATGAGCCAAAAAGGGAGACGCAAAGGCAGCCATGGCATGGCTAAACGTCTTGTTGGTAACAAACCAAAAGTGCGTAGTTGATGAATGTATATAATATTCTCAAGTGGGCTCGAGTTGTGCCGGATGCGACCGTTGCCCCGGCAAACTTGAAGAGGACACGGTGGTGCGTGGTGATGATTAGTGACCATGGGGACACGACTGATGTTCTTCCAATGCCTTTAATACAGATCAGGGGGTGGAATATTTATATAAGATCCTTTGACGAGAAATGCGGTTCTTCCTGTATTTGGATATACCTGGGATTCCAGGTGTAAGCGTTGCTTGGAGTAGCCATGTGGTAAGATATGTAGAGGATGGTATGATCAATCCTATAGAGAGGAAAAAGAGAATCAGATTAAACACACTCATTGCAGTGCCCATGGTTTCGCCAAAGCGACAACTCGGATTGGATGTTTATTGTTGCCTCAAGTTCAGCTGCCTCTCG
>NKCI01000419.1:0-15426 GCA_003946985.1 Fusarium duplospermum
TATATAAATATAATATTTATATTATTATATAATATAAGAATATATATTAGTAATATTAAATAATATATTATTACCTTTTATATATAGTACCTATCTAATTATATATAAAATATTATAACCTTTTATTTAAGATTTTAATTATATATACTTATTATTTTAATATTATTATATAATTAATTTATTAATTTATAAAAAATAAGTTTTATTAAATAAAATATTTCTTTAAAAGCCTAATTAATACTCTTTAAAAATCTCTTAAAGTTTATTAAAGCTTTTATTAAAATTAATTTTAGCTATTTATAATAATTTAATTTAAGTTATTTAAAATAAGCTTAATATAATCTTCTTAGCCTTATAGTTTTTATTAAAGAATTTATTAAATATAATAAGCTAATTTATTATATCTATAAGGTAATTTTTATATAAGAAAAATAAGGTTTTAAAAGTATTTTTTTAATATTTTTCTTTTATTAAGTTTATAATTAAAAAGGTATATACTAAGACCTTATATAACTTTTTATAATATTAAAAATAGCGCTAAAAATTAATAAAATATAAAAATACTATTAATTTAGGAATAACTTTACTTTAGGCTTTACCCTAAATATTATATTAGGCACTTTTATCACGAAAAGATCAGGGCGTAAGCGATCATCTTGCCTGGAATGGTTCTAGCGTTTCATTATTCCAGGACGCGCGCTGATGTCACTTCGCTTTTTCACCAATAGTCATCACCAGTACACAAGACAAAGCGGTGGGATACACCTTATTTGGTCAATCATCTAGCCATGTGTTATTCAGCCATCCAAAAAGACCCGGCATGACGACATTCAGCGCAACCTCATGTCCGAATTACAATCCACAGCTTGCCCTCGAACCAGGTTGCGAGCTGCTGAGTGAGACTCTCTGACTCAAAAATGATTTCATAGTGTCGATCTCCCCATTTCCGTTCTGCCCTGTCATGATGATCTTCTGCTGCAATCAAGAGCGGCAAGATATATATCTCTGAGCTCTCCCATGATCATAGGCTATCTTATTATCCAGATAAACTCAACTTCAAACCTGCTTTCTTCCATCACCTTCAAACATCAACTTCAAGAGCCCACAACATCTCAGATCCATCATGGCTATGACTTATCAACAACCACAAAACTACGCTCCGCCACCGAGACCTTCTCAAGGACATGCCATGTATGGGCCCCCTCAGGGTCAATCCATGTATCATCCACCACAAAGCCAAATGCAGGGCCAGACGCACGGCGCTGCCCGATTCAAAATTACAAAGCCTTCTTTTCACAGCCGTTATGAGTGCAAGCCCGACAACGCACCCGATGGCCCTTCGGCTTACAGTCTCGAAATCTCAAAGAACCCCAAGAAGCATCCAGACTTGGCCCTGACCGCGGGAGGAGCCTCGGTCGCAGCATGCTACTTTCCGGAAGCAAGCCGCTACTACAACAGCGACAGCAAGACATTTCGCCTTGGTCTCGGTGATCCTGCCAACGTGCAATGGACCGAGATGTCGTATCGCGGCAAGGACAAGCACGGCTGGGCATTCTCATTGAACCTCCCAAATTCGGGACAGCCGATTCCATTGACGTGGTTGAAAGACAACAGCGTAGCCGTGGATGGTATGTCGGCCTCGCGGCTGAGTAACAACAATTTCAAGCTCCAGGATCCCAATGGCCAGATTATGGCGATCTTTACAAGTCACACCATGAGTCTGCGGCCCAGCTCAGTGGGCACACTGCAAATTAACATCGACCTGGGCCCGATGTTTGAGTATGCTGTCATCACAACTTTACTCTCCATTTACGACTTTCAGAAACGCGAGGAGGAAAAGAGGTCCAGTTCCAGTAGCGCTGCTGGTGGTGCTGCCGCCGCTGCGAGCGGTTAAGAATAAACATTTGGGGCAAGATGCTATATGGAATACTAGAGCGGGACAATTCATGTAAATTTAAAGATAGGCATTGAATCATGAGCAAGTTATGAATCGAGGACTCGGTCAAAGTCAGTCAACACATAGCGAACTCTGCATCTCAGTATTGTTTGACTCTCATATACCGTGCCATTCCTACAACGCCCCTCCCATGACAGTCGATTGTTGTATTCATCCTCAACATGCTATCTTCTCATATGGGATAAGCCATGCTCTGGATGCCTTGAGATGATGCAATTCTGCCTTGCGTCCTTAACACTGAGTTACCATATTGAGTCAATAGACTACATGAGAGCCTTTGTTACGAATCAGCGAATCGGGTGCTCTAAAATCAAGGCTCACAAGGGTGTGTATGTGGCCCCACCGACTTGAGTCAATTTACTCAGTCGATGCGGTACAATTGCCTCTTTCAGAATCGTCATTGATGATGACGACAATAACAATGCGGTACAATTACCAGTTGTGACCGTAGTGCAATCTATTAGAAACGACTGATCCAACTCCAATAGCAGCCATTATCCCGATAAACATAGAGAGGAATTGGAATCAGCCAATGAATAGGGAAATTAGAGTAACAGCTCGTACGAGAACTGAGGTAAGACATGGTCAGTCCGCTCAGACTCTGGTGTAACCATTGGATCCCGGAGGCTTTGATCATTGCCAACGACGAAATCCGTTCAGCCCATCTTATGATTCTCGTGACTAGGTTAGACAAGCTGTATGATTACGAGGCACTATCCCCCAGTACTGCATCTAGCCGGATAGTAAGATAACGAAGTTCATATGCAATATAAGCTTCAAAATGTCTGACTTCGAAATTAGGTTCCGAAGCCTTGTTTCTCTCTCCTCTTCTTGGCGATAATCACTCCCCGAAGAGAAGCAGCCGCCTCTGACGGACTTGACTCTTCTTAACCTTTAGAGTCCCTTAATGTTCTTCTTCTGATACTGGAAACGCTTGTCTTTAAAGAAACATCGCATCAAAAAGGCAAACATTGTTAGCCATGCTCAAAAACCTTGTTTATAAGCGCGGCGGCATTGCATCATGCACACCGCTCAGAACAAAGCCTCCTCCTACTAAGGCTCGGCTGTCTTCAACGACTTCCAGCGCCCAACTGCCAAAGACAAAGTTCTACATGCCTCCAGAATGGGCCAAACACTCTCAAACCATCACCGTGTGGCCTGACTTCGCCTCCATCCCAGACGAAGCCATCCTTCGCGACGCTCGTTCAGAAATCTCTGCCATTTCAAATGCCATTGCTCGCTTCGAACCCGTCACAATGTACACCAAGCCTCAGAACGTGGAAAAGGCTAGAGACACGGTATCTAAAAATGTCACTGTTCGTCCCCTAGAAGCCAGCCAGCTCTGGGTTCGCGACACGGGACCCATCATCGTCAAGGACCTCTCAAATGATTCTCGAGCGGGCCTCAGTTTAAGCTTCAACTATTGGGGTGATAAGCTCGAGAGCCAAGGGGATGAAGAAGCTGCGTCAGGTATCTTGAACGACATGGGCGTTGATGTTTTTACTGCTGGCTTCCGTGCTGAAGGAGGAGGATTCGAGGTTGACGGCCAAGGAACGCTTCTTGCCACTGAAAGTGCCATTATCAACCCGAATCGAAACCCTGGCATGTCAAAGAGTGACATTGAAGCACAGTTCAAGGAGTATCTTGGCATCGACAAAACAATTTGGCTTCGTGGGATCAAGGGCTACGAGATGACCGACTACCACATCGACGCGTTGGCCAGATTCATCTCGCCTGGCAAAGTGTTATTGGGTCGCATTCCGGAAACTGCCGATAAAGTCCTCGTGGAAGCATACCAAGAAGCAAGGGAGACACTGGAAAACGCAACAGACGCCTCTGGAAATCGGATCGAAATCATCGAAGTCGCCGAACCTCATCCCAAAGAGCTGCGCGGCGAGCACTTTTTCGAAACTGTCGCTTCTTACGCCAACTATCTGTTGGTAAATGGCGGCATCATCATTCCTCGTTTTGGTGTTGGAAAGGCAGATGACGATGCGTTGGAGCTGTTCAAGCAATGTTTCCCGGATCGACAGGTTGTCCAGGTTGATATCAACACGGTTCCAAAGCTGGGTGGGGGTATTCACTGCTCAACGCAGCAGGTTCCGTTGATATAAGCTTGTGGGTAGGACTTTGTATCATAGTTAGATGGTCTATCTCATCGCAGCTCAACCTTGGATATTTGGTATAAATTCATCTCGAGATGTAGTACGTGTATGGCTCCATCGCACAACGTTCACCCTTACACCAACTCCCTGCTTCAGATCTCGCTTTCACCTTCACCAACATCAAACTACAGTAATCATTTGGTCCGTCTCAGATGACTCAACATTCTCCCATACACCCGTAGGTGGTCCCCCATCCTTCCTAGGCGCCCTCAAGTCATCCAACCTCTGGTTATCATCCCCATCGTCTATACATATCCCAACTCTCCGAAAAATACGCGAATCACCATCTTGATCAACAGGCTCTAACAAGAGGCGAATTAGAGTCGGTGGTCGCCCTCCCTGATCAAACCACATCGACCGGCCCACCCATTCATACAAAGGCCCCTTTTCGTAAGCAACCAAGTCAAAAGCATAGTAAGTTTCAGCTACATCCCCCACGAGGTCAAACACTTCACCATAAGTATCGTGTTGTGTGTGAGGCAGTAGAACCCTCTTCTTGTGCAATGTACCTTTGAGAGTTATTGATCCGGAGACATGACTCTGCGATTGGTTGGCTTTGATGTCGAACGACACGACAGTTGCCATTGGGACTGGCTCGTCGAACGGTTGACGGTCAAACACGTCAAAGTTGACTTGTACTCCAACAGAAGACCAAGACCAGGAGGGTCCTCTGCGCTGCTGGGTATCCCTTTTCTTCACCTTCCAGCAGAGGCTCTCGAGCAGTTTGTCCCCCCTCCACATTCCAGCCACAAACTCGCATCCTATTGACTTCTCGAGGGACTTTGCGAGTGCAAGAACCGCGGGAATACGATCAGAAGCTTTGGAGAGGTTCCTAGAGGTAAACTCTTTGAGAAGAGCTTGCCAGACAACATGAGGGCTCTCTGGTAATTCACTCTCCTTTGCCGGGGAAGGGAGTCCTTTGACGGTGCATTTCGGATGAGCTCTATGGTTCACCTCAAAGGTTGCAAACTCTCCTACAAGCCTTGACATTATGGAAGTGCTTGGATCCGCGTCAACGCTCATAGTGCAGAGACATTCCCAATAAAGGTAGCTGGGTCCAAAGTAGAGAACCCGAGTGCTCAGGAGCTGCTCCTGCAGAGTCCACCCGCGAGAGCTTATAGGTCCACCCACTGTAACACTTCCCATTACAGAGAACCCACCGGGAGTAGACTCTTTGGACAAGGTCCAGAAGGGAAACCAAGCCTGTTGATGGATCACCCCTTGTTTCCACTCTGGCCGCTGTGTTTTCGGTAGCCAATATTCAAAAGGCACAGGCTGAGCAACTCTCAGCATGCGAGGTTGAAACATGTTGTCGTGGCAATCTTTTGCTACCAGGCTAGAGATTGTCAAGTCGGCATTGGAGTAGACGTCGCTCATCTTGGACGCCTCTCTATCCCAGTCTTGACCATCGTCCTGGATGATGCACAGAGCGTCGATCCATAGATATTGGTACCCAAGAGATCTAGCCGCTTGGATGGCTTCCTGTATAAATGTTGGAAGAGTATCCATTGGTATACCTTGTCGATACTGCGAAATCTTTGCCTTTGTGGTAATGGTGTTGGTATTTCCCAGGTCACCCCAGCAGTATGAAAGTGCGCAGTATGGGCCCTCCATAGCTTTTCCGTCTATCAGAAAAGGATCGCAACCTTCCTCTGTCAGGTTCAATACTCGGATTGGAAGGGTCTTGTTTGAGTCCTCACGTTGGTAGGACTGCTGGCATAGAGAATGCCCAGGCGCGTTCCTACACTGGTGAAGCCATTCTCGCGCAACATTGATTGCTTGCGGTGAGCCTGTAGTCGTATCTTTCCCAGGGTTCTCATGATAGTCAAAGACGAGCCTCTCAGAAATTGAATCACCGCCCAGACTTCCCCCGAGCCCCGCCATTGGATCCCAAATGAGGAGATCAGCCTCCTGCAACTGGTCCAAGAGCGTGAAGTAGATGTGTGATCCATCAGATGCCTCTCCAGACAAGCCCAGCTTTTTCATTTCGTCTGATATCTCCTGCGACCTTCCTTTTTCAGCATTGTCCAGGACATCTGCAGCAAGTCCACAGAGCCGACAGCTCTTGGCGCATTCATTGAGAGCGTCACGGCTCTCGTGAATCTGAAATGGGGGGCTAGGTATGACTTCTTTAGCGTGTAGACGGCAGCCTGACACGTGAGACTGGAAAGACAAGCATCTGTCACACAGGGTTTCTCGCTTTGTCGGCCTTTTGATGCCAGCAGCATCGTATAGAGCGTGATACACACTGTCAACAAAGCTCATCCCACCCGCTTGTAGAGTATCGTCCATCGATGACACCACATGGCTGTATACTCCATACAGCTCCCTCGAAGGTAGGAATTGTCTGCTTGAAGCAACAGCAAGCAGGTCTTTGGCTGCAGCAGGCGTGGCCTCTGTTCCAGATGTCGACTTGTTAGAGAGTAAAGGAGATGACTTCAACTCCGGATCATGGTGTAGGAGGATATCCAAAGCCATTTGATCCTGTGCAAGAATAGCGAGGTCCACGATTGACCACTCAAAATGTGAAGCAGTAGACAAATCAGCACCGCTCTCAACCAGCAGACGGAAAATGTTCATATTTCCCGAGGCCAGTGCCATATGCCACGGAGCCTTGTCGCCTGCTTCATCCTTGCCGAGATCTGCGCCATGCTCGACGAGAAACTTGACAGCTTTCTCATTCTGGCGCTCTATAGCCTCCTGAAGAGGCGTCGTTCCGTTGGAGTTGAGCAAGTTGACATCAGCCCCATGCTGAACGAGAAGCCGAGCAGACTCAAAGTCAAAGGAACGCAGAGATCGGTGAAGAGGCGTGTTCCAGCACTTCCAGTCCATCCTGTCGTTGGATGCCCGCTCATCATCGCGCACTTCGAAGATCTCGAGCACATCTTCTTCTAACCAGATTGTGTTGGGATCAAAGCCTTTAGACAAGGCGTCTTTCAGGGCGAGAAGCTCGGTCTCATCTAGGACTCCGGGACAATACCCCTCGGGCAGGTACTCGCCCGACTTTAGTTTTGGTGGATACTCGAATGATTTGTTACTGACGCCAAGGTTAGAATCACTATGTCGTCAGATCGAGCGTTGTTTATTACCTCGTTGTCGCAGGCTGAGCCTCTTCTGAGGGACCGTTATCCTCCGCCATGTTGGATCCTGGCTGTAAAGGTGGAAGGAAGAAGGAATATCGTAAGAATAAGCCCTAGTCTATCATCAGGGGCTATGCTATTTATCTACATTACTCGCTTACAATGCACATCTATCCAGTATGGGGTGAACACGTCACCATGCATGAAATACCGCAAAAACCGCCAAGCCTATTAGTCCGCCTGTAAACATGTCCATGCTCCTTGAAGCGCCAGAGTCATCATCCTCCTCTGACTTGCTTGTAGACGCCTCCTTCTCTGCTTCTTTTCCGTCTCCTTCTTTGAATATTTGCTGTGTTGACGAAGAGGATGCCTCTTCGGTTGTTGCGTATGAAGAGTCCTCCGACTCTGTCTTGGAAGTTTCGGTCTCGGTTTCTGTGGTTTTAGGGGGCTTGGTTGATGTCGCCTTGACCAAGGTTGTCTTTGTTGAAGTCGAAGTCGTGGTGACTGAAGGGGCGTTCTTGATAAAAGGATCGAGAATGCATTGCTTCATCAACTTGTTGTCCTCGTATCCATCTCCAGATTTGATCGGTGTCAGAGTCAGAACGTAGTCGTATTTGAAACTACCAGCTCCCCAGCCAACGAAGCCGATGAAGACGTCAGAGTTCTTTGCGATGAACTCGTTCTGGGCGCAGAATTTTTCCATGCACTATGCCAGTTAGCTTGGAACAACAGGGTTGAGTGAAGATGCTTACCGAAGGATCCATGGACGCTCCAGACTCTGAAATGATGGCCAGGCGCTTATTCTTCCTCAACCAATCCGCCATGGCCCTGAAAGCCTCGACATTATCAGTCGTGCACTCCTCGAAAGATCCAGAGTTGTTAATATCCAGATACTTGTGAAGATCCAGGATCAACCCATCCTTGCTGCCATCAGGATTCTCGATATCAGCCAAAGCATCCGCGCTTCCAGTAGTAATAAAGGTCTCAACATTCGTAAAGTTCGTTCCAGGCAGAAGAATGATCTGCGACTTTGCTCCGGCCTTTCGGATACTCGTGACAGCCGCCTGACAACTCTTTGCCCAGAGATTAACATCCAGATCGTGAGGTTCATTCATCAGGCCAAACATGACCTTTTCCTCCTTGGCGTACTTTTGGGCGAGTTGACTCCAGAGGTCGGCAAAGTCTTCGTCAGAGGGACCGCCCTGACCGATGATTCCGCCGTCGTAGCGTGCAAAGTTGTGCACGTCAATCATGCAGTAGGCTCCAGTGTCGAGGCATATTTGCATGAGTTGATCGTATTGGCCGAATTTCTCTTCGTCTAGCTTGCCGCCTACTTGTTCGTTGAGGAGAAACTGCCATGTTGTTGCTAAGGCTTGTTAATAATGAGGGCAAATTGAGGTGTCAAAGTGACTTACGTATACGGAAAGTGTTGAGGCCACTGTCTTCAACGAAATGTTTCATCTGCCCTTCACCATCTCCGTGTGTATGAGAAGCGAGAGGGAACTGTGCTGTATCAAGAGGACAGCTACCCTACTACACGTCAGTCGCAAGCTCATGCAGCTAAGAAAAGCACCTACATCGATATCACAGCCAAAGTCAATACCGGGAATAGCAACACCCTTCCAATTAGTTAGCGGCAGACTCGAACTCAAAACTGCTCTGCACGTACAATGTACTTGACTTTGGCCCACGCGCCAGAGAGCAAGGCCAGGCCTGCAAACACGTGAGATGTTGCGCGCATTACTGTAGGATCCGGCCGAGCCGGTGGTGATAAGGGGGAATTAAACGAGATGAGCGAGTGGTTTAAGTAGTATGCGCAGAAGCACAGCAAAGATATGTTATGTTCAAGAAAACGATAAACAGTAAAGTTCTTAAGACAGAAAACGAATGATCAAAGAACGAACGAACGAACGTCAGCGGAGGGGTCGGGGAATTATTGTCAATCTGACCGTCGGCCGCTGAGGAGGGGGGACCCCTATTCAAGCCATCCGCCGGTTCGCGTCTGACAGGACCCAGGAACAGGGGGCATTAGCTCCTCTTTGAAGATCTCGCTCGTGTTCCATTGGGCGCGTGGCTACGGGTTCGTATTCCCAAATAAGTACTGTCCACTCGAGTGTCAGCGCCAAGAAGCCGTTCCCACCGAGCAACCGACCACAATAAGTGACTTGCATGATGAGACATTGTCGAAAACGGTCACAGGGATCACGGATCCATATGCTGGCCGTTCCTTGAGAGGAAGGACCTCTACCTGATCCCCTACAAAGTCCCCGGTAACCCCGGCGATGAGACTCGCCCGGTGGAGTCAGTGTCACCATCACCCAGGGCTCATGATTCGTGAATTCTAGAACCCCCCCAGGGCTGACACCCCGTGGCTTGAACTCAGGGTTCCGGATTTGGCGTCATCTGGCTACACGAGGGGCACATGGCTGTATCCCTGCCAACGAACGGGCCTTTACATCATAGGTGGGTTGGTTATTAGGCCGAGGTTTGAGATTATACGATGAGGGTCTTGGTTTGTAAAGAGTATACGAAAACACGACGTTTCTTTTTAATGTCTGGGTCAGCTGAGTCAATTGGGAGGCAAGACAGTTGATCTTGAGCACCGTCCGATCGTCGGCCTCGACCAGACAAAGAAAGGCTGAACAAAGGCGCCATCGAGGCAATTCTCACTAGTTTCTGCTCACGTCGCAGCGGGTTGATCGCCATTTCCCATATCCTCGCTTAACCCATCTGCCACCCGCACATCAACAGGAGCAGTCGCATACCTCGTCAATATCTCGATAATCATCGACATCGTGCAGGGCATCTCATCAATCTCGTCAGAGGAGTCAATCCCCTCCTCTAGGTAAATCTCATCCGACCCCTGTTTGATGTACTCGGCAGCAAGCTCTGCCGGCGTCCTCCCTTGGGCATCCGTCAGGGTTCGATCAGCGCCAGAGTCGAGCAGCACAACCAAATTGTTTAAGCCCAAACTCCAAGGGGCTTGGTCAGGATGTCCAGCAACGGCGACCAAAGAATGAAGTGGCGTAAGGCCCTGGTTATCTTGAGCATTGATATCGAGATGCGACTCCTTCAACACCAGACGCAGGCGTTGGTGAGTCGCCGATAGCCAAAAGTTGCGATGAAGAACCGTCTCTCCTTCTTGGTTGCATTTGCTCAGGTCTAATCCAGCGACAATGCATTCATCAAGCATGATGAATGCGGGAGAATAAGATCGGTGAAAGAGAGTGTTCCCGTCCTCGTCTGCTGCGTTGATATCGACACCCAGGTTCGACGAAAGAGAGTCCAACGCCTCGCTGATCCTGGACCTCTCTCGCGTATAAAAAACAGATTCGAGGATCTTGATACGCGGCGTCGTCTTGGCCGCCAGTTGCTTTACCAGAAAACTAGCCAGGGTTAAATGCTGACATCGAACAGCCACCAGTAACGGGGAGAAGCCATCCTCATCCTTGGTCTCGATGTCGTAGTGCCACTTCTCAACCAGTTCTCGACAAATGTCTTGGTGGCCTCCTCTAGCAGCCGTATGTAGAAGAGTCGCACGACGGCGATGGGAAACCGAAGACTTCGCATCTGCCTCAATGATCTCTCGGCTCGTTCTTGACGCTGTCAGGAGAAGAAAGACGGAGTACGGTCCGAGGAACGCAGCACCATCGAGAGCCGTCTTTCCGCGAACATTCTTGATAGAGACGTCTGCTCCGTATTTCAGAAGCAGATGAACCATTTTGTCCTGTCCTTGCTTCACCATGAGATGGAGCGGTGTTTCTTGGTCGTGGCCCCAGGCTCGATTGACCTCTCTTGTTCGAAGCAGCCCCAGCAGTGTATTCCTCTTCAGAAGAGCATACTCTAGTAAGTGGTAAAGGCCAGTAATGCAAGCCATGTGAAGTAGAGGAACATCTCTCGGAGGCTCTTGGCCAGGATACTCAAAGTGGTACCATGCCCACCATCTATCCCTCGCCTCTGAAGCTCTGCGAAATAAGTCCTTGTGCTCGTCAAGGACGGTCACAAAGTCGGTACCCATCTCTCGCATATGGTAGTTCCAGTTGAAAACCGCGTATGGCAAAAGAGGCAGGTCCTTGGCGGCTTCGAACAGAGGGCTGAACGGGCGGTCCATTGCGAGGAGAGATACCAAGCGGTTGGTGATGTCGGTGTGCGTCTTCTTCGAGCCAACAGGGCCGTTCATAGCTGCAAGGCCAGAGGAGTGGTGCCTAAGAAAATCTTTGGCACTCTGGTGCACAAAACTAACGTATAGACAAGCACCTGGTTCTTTCGACTTCAGCTCTGTCATATTTGCGTTCACCAGGATAAGAGGTGGCAGCCGGTTAACTCGGTAGTCCAGGCCGCTGGGCCGCCTTCCAGTCGACACCTGAAGCAGATGCCCACAAGATTGAATATAGTCCAAACAGACTTGTTCCTTGGTCAGATACGCAGTGGGCTGTATCTGTACTGCATCACAGAGCTCCACAACTGTTAACGGACGTGATGCAAACAATAGCCAAGTCAACATATTGCCCACTTCTGTCTTGCTCTCGGGATTAATTTTTGACAGAATCCGTTCGTACACCTCAGGAAGATCGCGAGGGAGTTGTGTAAGAGCATGTTCAATCTCCTTCACCGTCTTGTGCTCCAAATCGCGTGCCATGAAACTGACCCAGAGAAAGGTCCCTCCTGCGCGTTTCCGAAAAGCATATTCGATGTACTGACAAAGAGGCAGGCCTTGGATTCCCTTCACCTTGGCTAGGTGAGAGATTTGGTCGGAGATGTATAGCTGAATGTCGTGTTCAAGAAGACCAAGGGTGATATGGGGGAATGTGGAGAGTGTGGCAGGCAAGCATTCGGGCTGCTCTCGGCTCGTGACCAGGAGTTTCAAGCTGTGAGCCTGAGCGAATTTTTCATCTGGATCGAACAAGCTTTGGATCTTGAATAAGAGTGATGATAACGACGCCTCATCGCATTCGTCCAGGGCATCGAGCACGCAATAGACCTCGTGATCCTTCAGGGCCTCTAGCATGTCTTCAAAGATTCGCCAGAGAGTCTCAAATGAGTTTTCCCGAAACAAGTTGGCCCCTTGTATCTTCCACGTAGGCGTAATGCGAGAGACGAGCTGGTTGTGCTTGAAAATCAGCTGGGTGATGAGCCCACGGAGTATATTAACAGCCTTGTTTCGAGTCGCGACTTTGTTATCACAAAAGAACCAGATGACAGTTGCATCTGGCTTCGAAGACTGTAGAAGTTGTGCGAGGAAAATGGAGATGAATGTCTTGCCCTTGCCTGGAGGACCGGATATCCAGAGGAGACCAGATCGAGCTGTACTCCAGTTCTGATACTCTTCCGTAATGGGGATCCATTCGCATGTGCCTGGAGTCCGACGACCCTTGGCTGTGATGATGCCATCTCTGTCACTCAGCGGATCTGTGATGAATAAATCTTGAAGGCACTGGTCCTCATCTGTGCCGGGTCGAAAAGAGCGGCCGAGGTCTTGTATGAGGGACTCGACCCGCGCAAATTTGTCGTGACCCTGATTTCTTGGCCCTTGTTAGCAAGAAAGTTGAGCTTGAAGAGGACTGTGATCCGGACTCACATATTGATCACCGCTATCTGATCCCCGAGGAGTGCCTTCAATCGCTCAACCTCCTTGAAAAGATCACTGATCTCATCTTCCTTTAAAAATCCACCAATTACTCTCCAAGATTTATGCCCAAAACCATCATTCTTCTCAAAATTGATCCCCTCAAATATCCCCAACAGCTTCCCAGCAACAGCCTTGGCCTGTTCAACAGTCGGCTTCAAGTCATCCACCTGGAGAGCAGGCGAAGCCTCTATCGCAGCGACAAGTTTCTCAAGGCCCTCAATTTGCTGTCGCCAAGCGTCAATTTCCGCAGGTGCGTCTTGAAACTTATCGTGGATCTGTTTTGAGAATCGAATTATCTTGACACTCTGTTCGACGAATTGACCGCAGGCTGCTACGATGCCGATGGTTTCGGCTGCCATCTTGACAGGGGGATTGGCGGTCTCGCTTGGAGTGTCAAAAGTGGGAATCCCCACGCGAAATGATGATGTGAGATGACCATAATGAAACAGACACTGCTGTGATCACCTGATCGAGATGAAAAAGATCCAATGAGGGGTCAATGAGGCTTGAAAACAGGTCAGCCGCAGCTGAGGTGTGCAGCAGTGCAAAGACTGAGGCAGCTTGCCAGCCTCCATCGATGCGTGAGAAAAGACACGCGTAAGGCAAGGGGCATTACTTCCGCTATTGATGCCCATCTCCCTACCAGCGCATGGAAACAACATATTCGGCAATCAGCCCGATGTAAGTAACGTTATGCTTGTGGCTGCACGTTCGTCTTTGCCCTGATCCTCCAGCCCCCAACAATCGCCAAGGACTAACCAGGGTGGAGTATGTCTCAAGTTTTTCATCAACAAAATTTCCACTCATAGATCCATTTTGTTGAACCCGTATTGAGTGAATTGATTGATTGACCGTGTCTGACTGCCCGCTGCCCCTCTCTTGGGCTGATGCCTCGCGCTATTCCTGATTGAACTATGCTAGATCATATGACTTTGCCTCTTGTGCTTCCGAGGCTCGTTTGACCATAATGCATTGCGGAATGCCCTGTGCATACTCGTATGTGTATGACCGCTTCGGTTTAATATACCCCCCTAGAGTGGAAAGCTTTAATACTCTAAATAATAGCCTTAGTTCCTTTCGTTACGTTCTATATCCTTTTAGTTATTTTCTTTTATATATTTCCCTTTTTATAGGGTCTTTTTACTTAATATGCGTTATTATATTATGCGCGTTATTATATTATTCGTAGTATAGCTGGAAGAGGAAGTATTTATTTGGGTAAATAAAAGTCATTTTCCTCTTTTAGTTAGTTATAAATAGCTTTAAAGTTGCGAAATAAAAGGAGAAGTATTTATTTAGACGAATAAAGGTAATCTTCTTCTTTAATTGGTTATAAATAGTAAACAATATATAATTTACTTAATTATTATTTATAATTTATATTTAAGGCTCGTAGATAAAAGCCTTCTTGCCTTAAGCTTCTTCTCTTTTGCTTTTTCTTTTTTAATATTATTATAGTCTTTAGTATATAACTCTTTAGATTACCTCTTTTTTTTTTTTTTGAGCTTACTTTAAGGCTTTTAAGTTACCTTTGCTAATCTTATTATATAAAAGTATATTTCTCTCTCGCTTTTTTACTCTTATTGCCGCTATTATAATATCGTAAGTTATTTTATAGCTCGATCTTTAGTTTAGGAGTTTAGGTTATTAATGCTAAGTTATAGTATAACTTCCTCTCTCTCTCCCCCGCTATCTAACCTTTTGTTAGTTATTTCGAGCTTTAAATATGCGGAATATAGTGCTAATTTATTAATAGCTCTATTAACCCTTCTCCGGCGCCCCGTCTTAGTATTTTAGCTTTTATAGGCCCCCTTACCTATGCTACTTAGCGCCGCGCCGACCATGCTTAGTAAGCTATTATTATTACCGCTGCCGTTATCGCTATATAAGTCGCACTTCGTTTTTATATTTTAAGGCTTGTATTAATCTTTGCGTAGCTAGAATCAGAGATGTAACCCCCTATGCCTAGTATGCCTTAATAGTGCCCTAGCTAGCTAGAGTACTAGCGAGTATTAGTCCTAGCCTAGTGCCTGCTGCTGCGAGTAGTGTGATCTTAGTGGCTTATGCCGCCTAATATAAGTATATTCCCTTTTAACTTTTGTAATTTGTTTTGCTAATCTGAGCCTTATAGTTCTATTGCTGCCCTCTCCGTGGTATTGTTTTTCCTGGACTATGTCTAGTAGGCCCCCTCGCGGGTCAACAAGACCGTAAGTCATTTCGCAGTTCATTTTGACTGTCTGAGCCTCGTTGCTAACAATCGTCTGGTAGGAGAAGAACAAGCGCCGCATTGCGGTCAAGGTGGTCTTGAAGGGTGTCACGGCTGGAGATTTTCCCTTGGCTGGTGACCCTCGTCTGGCTTAGACGAGGGTCGTTTCCCTCATTTGGGTCTCGGTCGGGCAGTGTGGTTTGCGTCAACGTGGTTGCCTTCGGGCAATAAAAATAATGTTAATGTTGTTGTGCCGCCGCTTCTTTTGTCTCTTGTCTTTGATGTGACTTTGTGACTTTTGAGCTTCAAAGTGGTGATACGAGCTTCGTTCATCATAATTGTAGCTCATCCATGATTTCCTCGATCGATCTTTCGTTGGTCACTTCATT
>NKCI01000042.1:0-249000 GCA_003946985.1 Fusarium duplospermum
TATGATAAAGAACACATTTCCAGCACATTATAGCATCATATCCCGATGCTAACACGATGGCATTTTTTTACCCTTTCTGCCGCCTGCAGCGGGCTGCGGGCAGTCGACTAAGCAGGGACATTCTTCTACTTGGTTAAGATGGCATGGATGGCAAGCCGTGGGATACATAGGAGGGTCTACCTATTTGAGATGGTATTGGCATGCCACGAGATACTTCTAGGGTATATAAGCCTGCATTTTGATATTCACGAGATCGTTATATAAATCTCTGGCTTTACTGCATGCATAGTTGAATACCCCGCAACCAGACCATCAGGCACCAAAATCTATCTCCCAACCGAGCCCTCCCATCGAAGTGGTCTGACCAATATTTACCTCACAGGATTCCAAGTGTACGCCCATTATCAATGGCAACATGTACTTGCTCAACCCCTCGGAGGTCAATCCTGCCGCTAGAGCGGCCAATTCCCTTGCCGGAGACGACCAGCGAGCATCTTTGTGCCCAATGCGCCTCTCTCGACCTCACCACCTTGCTGCAATCAGGGGACCGCAAGGATAATTATAATCGACCATGGCTGAAGAGCACGATGGGCTCTGTTTGTCCTCTTTGCCGGTTTCTAGCGACAGTAGCATCTGCAAGACATCCATTTCCGCCGCCAGGTCCGGATACCGAGATCAAGTACCGTTTAACAGTCGTGGGACTTTCCTCCGCATTCAATCCGTTGCTCGCAGATGCTGTGCAAGACATGTCCTTATATGACTTCAAAGTTCTGGGAGTTCAGACGGATCATTCCGATTATCGCGACATGCCGGATTGTTGCATCCTGCCCACTGGCTATAATTCGCAAAATCCTAAGTGGCCTACTTTCCGCGAAATCGACTCCGCCTCGATTGACTTTTCCATCCTGCGAAACTGGCTTCTTTACTGCCAGACTCATCACTCGGCCTCTTGCGCACCCCTTGATCAAGCCCTCTCGAAAGAGATCCCTGATCTGAAGCTGATAGACTGCAAAGCCAGAAAGATCGTACAGGCACCAAAGGACACCGCTTATGTAGCTCTGAGCTACGTATGGGGTAAGTCCCATGCTGCTGAAGCGACATTCTTGGGCTGGTCTTTGCCAAGAACTCTGCCGAGAACCATCGAAGACGCAATACAGGCGGTGCTCCGTCTCAATCTCAACTACTTGTGGGTAGACAAGTATTGCATCAACCAGTCTAGCGATGTGGAGTTGGCACAGCAAATCTCCATCATGGATATGATATACAACTCTGCGTTCTGCACCATCATAGCAGCCTGTGGAGAGGATGCCTCCTTTGGTTTACCTGGAGTCGGCTTAACCACAAGACTAAAGCAACCGGCAATCTGTCTGGACGGACAAGTTTGGATCTCCAGTCTTAAGAACCCGGAGCCAGTGATCGAGGCGTCGACATGGGCCAGTAGAGCATGGACTTACCAAGAAGGGCTATTCTCCAGGCGCCGATTAATTTTCACTGAGGAGCAGGTCTATTTTGAGTGTAACAACACTCGGTGTCGAGAGACTGTGAGCTATGATCTCCATTATCTGAAAGACAAGATGAGACTTAGTCCCGGCGGGCTCTTCAAGGGTAGCTACCCGTGTGAGGCACGCGGTGGTCTTGATAAGCATATCGAGGCATATACCAGACGGTCATTGTCGTTCCAAAACGACATTATAAATGCCCTCAGCGGTGTTTTCCGACTATATTCAAGCATGCCGACTCCAACGCGCCACTACTGGGGCGTTCCCATGGACTACAATTCCCATTGGTACTCTTGCTGGCCAGCCAACAGTGCTGCCATCGAGCCGAGGCCTTCCGACCGGTTCGAAGGTTATATTGACGCCGCCTTCGCCCGCGGCCTCTCTTGGCACCTCGACATAGCTTGTTCGCGGAGGTCGGGCTTCCCTAGCTGGTCGTGGAGCGGTTGGATTGGGCCATTCGCCGAAGACGGCTGGGGCGACGACGTGGGCCTCTGCCGGAACAGCGAAGTTAAGATTTGGCTGCAGAGGGCCAACGGAGAACATGAGAGACTGAGCGAGCCGGTCGTCGCCAACATTAACAACCTTGGTCCAACATATACCGGCTACGCTCCCATACTTCGCCTAGAGGCATGGGCGATTGAAATAAACCTCACGTATCTGGCCGATGGCCTCAGCGATGTCATAACCCCCTATTTTACAAGGAATCCTGATCCGCGGTACTTCGTCTCCATCGAAGCACCGGAGGCACCTTGGTTCGGGGGCATTAACGGCACGTGGCGATGGCCAGTCGTGCTCTCTATGCCAGTGGAAGAGGGCGACGAGCTGCATGGAGAACTCTGTCGGGAAACCTTCATCTGCGTGTTGCTCAGCAAGGCCGAGGGTTTTGGACTCGTTGTGCGTAAGCTGGCGCAGGGAATTATGGAGAGAATAGGGTATATTTCAATTCGCTGGTCGCATTTTGATTCGGAGGGTCCATTTGATGTTGTGGAGTGCTTTCAGATCTTTTCGTTTGACGACGTGTTCGATGTTTTCCCTAAAGCAAGGCGTACAATCCTTCTACGCTAGGGGGATCAAATGTTAACATTATCTTAATTAATCTCAAGGTCAAAAGGTCGTGAGGCATAACTTTCAGCTAATCGGTCGAACATCAGAGTTGCGCTGCTCAGTATCGAGCAATACGGCGACGTCAGAGGTACTAGAAATTTATAGTAGTCATGTCGATAAATAAATATCACTTGAATTTAAGAAAGAGGGAACCCAAATGTCAAGCTCTGCATATGTGATTTTATTCTCCCCAGTTAGAGAAGCATCAGCCGGTCTACCCGGACAGAAAGAAGTGTAACCATGTCAATGTAGAGAAACGACAATGATCTACAGTTTCCGAACCCAATCTATCATATAGCCATAGGTCTCAGCCGCGTTCAAGTGGGGGTTGAGGTTGTGGCCAGTACCAGGCACCACGCGGGCCTCGCTCCTCTCTGGGTTCGCGCTGATAAAGACGTTTCGTAGGGTGGCCTCTACGGGGTTGTCTTTGCCGTTGCAGGAGAACCCACAGACGCTGTAGTCATTTTCACCCGTCAAGACCATGACAGAACCCGTAAATGCTTTCAGTACCGTTACGTTGCCAGCTACAGCCGCGTCTGGGGTGATGAGCATCTCTCCCAAAGTGGTAGTCTGCAGTGAAGCAATGCTGGCTTGGAGGACTAGAGGACGCATGAAGTTGGTCATATCCCTTTCGAATATCTCCCTCGTCTTGGAGCTAGGAGGAGTGATCCTTCTCGTCTCTTGGGGTCACTCACTGGCTGGATCGAAGTTTGGATACTTGAAGAAGACAAGATGAATGCCTTCGGGAGATGACTAAATCGGGGGTCGTCCTGGGCACGTCCATAACAGGAGCGTTCGCATTTCCTCCTTTCGCCGAGTTCGTTACGCGTAACTGGTCAAAGCGGTCGCCTCAAAATCTCCCGGGTGATGCGAAACGATGGACTCGGTAACCTTGCTACCTAGAGAGTGGCCAATGCCAACAACCTTGGTGTATCGTGTGCCGAAAGAGCCAGCGCGAACAAGACCGACTAGCCTGTGTAACACTGCAATGGCAGCGTCACCTTGGACCTCGAGAAGGGGGCCTGGATGCTCCGATTGACCAATACCTAGCCGATCGTAGTTGAGAGTCGCCATGCCCTGAGAGGAAACAGAATCAACGTAGCTGTAGCCTTGCGCAAAGTCCCTGTGATCCAATATGCCGCCATGAGTCAGGACCTGAAGTACAGTCGAGTTGGAGGCCGTAAAGCGTGGGACACAGTACTTGACCCAAATCTCGTAGGTTTTGCTGATTCGCTTCGTACCATTGCTTTTGAATCCATCCGACCCAAGAGTAGTGTAAGTGAAGATGAAGTCGGTCAAGCCGAGTTGATCCGTCGGAACATCAATGTCCCACTGCTGCGCGTCGAAAACAATCGGAACATCGCCGAGACCCGAGACCCGAGACGCAGGATGCATTGCCGCCCTCTGATGAGCCATACTGGGGATTCTTGATGGGCGAGGTGGGAGGTATGCAGACCGCGCTAGGTTGGCGCCCAAGAAGGCAGCGAGCAAGCTGACCAACATATCGAACCGTCTTCAACGACACCGAATGTCGGACGAAATTAGATCAATGATAGGATACCGAAACGAGAGGATAAAGATCAAACAACTTGGTTAGCAGGCCCAAAGATATACTTGCATATCTAACTTGTAGCCCCCTTTTCCAGCGGCGTCGGATTGACCATTGAACCGACTTTCGAGGTTCACAAGTGACCCGAGTCCCCGATCTCTATATCAATGTCGGCATATACCATGTTTTCTAACTCTATTAAGCCTTTCCTACAAAGTAATTGGTTGGGCCGTAATGCGGAGGCCGTGAAAACCGGAGGTCCGTGAAGATCTGCCTCTTGCAAGGGGTAAAAGGTCATAGCCTGAGAGACTTAAAGGCAGTTGGACTCTATTCTTCATATTACCTTGGCATTCTGGGATGTAATTCAAGCTACAGGTGACGCGGCAGCGATCTTCGCCTCCAATGTCTCTTCGCTCCCTGGTGTAACTTGGACTAAGCCCAGCCCACCCTATTGGTTTGTCCACTATAACGCTCATCTTTCAATCTCCGGGCCTTCCTCTCACAGGTCCACCCTCATAATGACAAATTTAACGCGGTTAGTTAGCATCAGGCCTCATTCTGGGACAGGGAGCCGAACTCCGGTCCTTTGCAGACCCTTCTGTGCCGACAACAAGTTTGTGAACGGTCGAAATGGATATACTGAACTAAACCTGTATAACAGTTTCCATGATTTGCTAACCAAAACCACTGCCCATTCCGTCACACGCTCATCACATGTTCATGGACAGCTAGGTACGTCATACATGGACGAGCTATGGACGTTGGGAATTGTGGAGATTGGCTTGGCTTGTCATTTTTGGAAGCTGGAAAGCCAGAATCTGCATGATATTGCAAGACATGCCAGAGGAGACCACATGGCTTCAGTACAGCCTGCGGTGTCAGAATATTCCGCGACCACATCACAGTTGCGACAACGAATACACCAAACTCAACGAGATCAGAGCAGCTTTCGGTAGCTCGAGTTGTATCTTTATACACGGTTACAGATAGTATTACGCCGAAGCTCTAGGAAGAGCTTGTGCTCGGGGAGGTTCTCCGATGCTGTCTCAGGGCCACATTAGAAGGCATACCAAGATTCCCTTTGCCACCTGTGATGTCAGACAATTTCACCAATCAAAATGAAATGATATTGTGACCGTTCAAAATTATTGTACACCGCTCAATAGAACTGTTGTGACTGCAGCTATGTGCTGCAAGCGGAGATGTTGAGACATCAGCAGATGGCTCGTCGCTTGGCTATCCAGCTTCTTTTGTAGTATTGATCAACAGCCCACCGTAAGCTGTGGTAAAACACCAGTCGGATGAGCTCCAGACCGAAAACGGAGTTGTTTGATTATTGGCCATCTGCATGTCGGTGGCTAGCTGATGGCCTAGTTTCGGCCCGCCGCGTGCACATCTTTGTCTCGGATGACGAATGCAACGGCTGCGATAGGTGCAACGGCCGCTAATCCAAAGTCGATAGTGTTAAGAATATCAGAGTACACATAGGAAGCCCAAGTATATATTCCGAGGGGCATCTTCCTTCCTCTTCTTTTTTACTCATTCACCAACCTACCTTCTTGCCTTCCTATCAAACTACACACTATCATCACCATGGCAGACCCCTCCCACTTCAGCGATCCTTTCTGGACCCCTCCGCAGGATGGTCTTCATACCTTGCCCCAATCAAACAAGGCCTCGTATGGCGTCCCCCCTTCTTGGTCTTCTTTGGATCGAACAGTCGGAGTTGAGCTTAAAATCGGAGGCCTGGGCACTATTTCTGCCAAGGCCGAGCTGCCTGAAAAGAGCCTCATGTTCATCGTCCACTCCGAAAACCCCAACACGCAGCCCACTCTGAAGTTGGAAGTCACCAAGGATAACTGCATCTTGAAGAAGCGAGAGACTGACTCGGATCAGTACAAGCCCATTCCTGAACTCGTCGACCTCAACCCACAGGTGAAGGATAGGGCTAAGTACACCGATAAAGTCATGTTTCCCAAGGGTAAAAAATCCGCCCTTCTTGATGCGACGTCGTCGGACAAGACGACCTACTGGATCTCTGTGGACCGTAGCAATGCTCGGATCCGATATGGAAAGTATCTTACCAACAACTCGATGACATTCATGGAGGTTCTATTTGACCCGAAAAAGGCCGAGTGGATGAAGAACCTCAACTCGACGGATGTTTACCGGGATAACGATGTGAGATCCGAACCCTACTGGTACTTGCGTCTAAGAAGCTAACACTCTATGCACAGCCCGTCCCTTCGAAAAACATCAGGTTCAACGAGGCACCAGTGACGACGGATTTCCCTCCCCTAGTGGTGCCACAGGATCAAATCACGTTGAAGCAGATCGAGGAGTTCTCGGCCATGACCTTTGCAAACCTGCCCGAGGGCTGTCAGAAATTGTACCACAACATTTCTGGCCCCGGCATCACAGTTCAGTCAAATGAATTCCCTCAGCTGCCCGAGGCCATCGACCTTAGTTGCAGGGATGAAAACAAGGTGTGTGGAAAGATTCTAAAAGGGAAAGAGAAAGAGTTTGGTGGCAAAGATGAGACCTATCTCCGTATTACTGTCGGTGACAACCTGGTATGTCTTCCCCATGTGCCAGCCACTTGCTTGATGTTGGCTGATACATAGATTAGGCCAACTCGCCCGGCATTCCCTATGTCATGGAAATCTGGCCCCCTGGTCACTACTCGCCTATCCACCAACACGGCGACGCCTCAGCCATCATCAGGGTCCTTTACGGCAGCATCGATGTGACGTGGTTCGACGCTCTAGAGAAGAAGCGCACGCCCAAGCCGATCAACAATCCGGTCCGCCTATCCAAGGGTGACATGACTTGGCTCGGAGAAAACCAGTACCAGATCCACCAGCTCAAGAACAACACGGACAAGGTTTGCATCACCTTACAGTGTTACCAATTTGAGAAGAATGACACCATCCACGACGAGGCCTTTCACTGGATCGACAAGGACCTCGAGATCAAGGATTTTATCCCTGAGAGTGACAATGCCTATGGGACTTTTGTCCGGGAGATGAAGGAAGAGTGGGAAAAGGAGAACTCAAAGCTCCCGAATTAGCCTTCCTCGATAATATCGACGGACCGTACATGAAGGCTATGGGTCTCGTCGGCCGGCTGCATTTGCTCATGAGGAGTTATAGTCGAGCCATGCTAGGGTTGGAGACACAGTTGTGCGGATAGGAGTTAGAGCAATAAACAGTTGGGGTAGAAAACACTTGGCATGACCTGTGATTTATAATAATTCTGAATCTGGTGATTTGTCAACAAATCGTGCCTCCGACGTTAAGCAGCCCAACTCGGTGTCTTGACCCGGCCCACTAAGCAAAAAGTTCAAGAAACACTAGCACGCCATGCACCAGCTCTTCCCTTCCCACTGTGTTATTGAAAACATTAGATCGACTAGACGCTTCTATACTCTGGAGCTGATACTTCATCACCTCTTGTACTGTCACGTCAGCTTAAAGAACGAGCAACGATGGACGGCTTGGAGGTTTCACAATGGCAAACCCGCCAGGATGGGGTTGAGAACCTCGTGTTAGTCACAGCGCCTCTACCATCTCCTCAAAAAAGGGAAGTCCTCGTGGAAATCAAGGCAGTGTCCCTCAACTATCGCGATCTCGAAGGTCTGAAATACTCTTACCAGGGGTGAGGAAAATCTGAAAATAGCTAAATGACTTTCTAGTTGCCCAAGGATTATATGGCCACCACAAGGCCATTGAATCTGGCCGGGCAGATCCCTTAGTTCCCTGTTCCGACATGTGCGGCACCGTTGTCGCGGTTGGAGAAGGAGCCGGATGGAACGTCGGTGACCGCGTCATTTCAACTTGGAATCAAGGACATTTCAATGGAAGCATCAACCCTGATATCATGAAGACGGGCCTTGACCTTCCCTTGGACGGAGTTCTACAGACCCACCGCGTTTTCCCGGACGATGCTCTGCTGAAGGCACCAGAGTACATGTCGGACGAGGAGGCTTCATGCTTGACAATTGCTGCTCTCGCAGCTTGGATGGCTATGAATCAGTTCCGGCCTCTTGGGCAGCCTGGAGGAAAGGGAGAGATTGTTCTTCTCCAAGGTACAGGTGGAGTGAGCATTAGCGGTTTGCAAATTGCACATGCAGCGGGTGCTACTAGTGAGTGACTATCGTGCTCAACCCCTTCCTACGTTCTGACGCCAGTGCAGCGATGATCACATCGTCTTCCGACTCCAAACTGGAACGAGCAAAGGCTCTCGGGGCGGATCATGTCATAAACTACCAAGATGTGCCTAACTGGGACAACGAGGTGATGCGAGTCTCAAATGATCATGGTGCAGACATTATCTTCGAGACTGGAGGTGCCAAGACTGTCCGAAAGTCTTTCAATTCCGTGGCCTTTGGCGGAATAATTTTATCTATCGGCTACGTGTCTGGAAAACAAGATGATGCCGAAGATAGGACCAACATCAACGTCCTAGCGCTGTCGCGAACTGTCACTCTCAAGGGAATTATCAACGGCCCAAAAGATCGGTTTGAGGAAATGCTTGGGTTTTACGCGAAGCATGAAATTCATCCTGTTGTCGATCGCGTCTTTGGGTTTGAAGAGGGCAGAGATGCCTTCACATACCTTGAGAAAGGTTCTCATTTTGGCAAAATTGTTATCAAAGTTGGCAGCTAAATTGTTCCTTGCCGCCGGTAGCAACCACTCGAATACATACCATTTCCCTTGAATCTGAATGATTTTTCTTTTCTGGCAAGATTTCTAGTAAAAAGCCGAAGTCGGCTTCTTCGTTTTGGAGGTAGTCCACTGGGGAAGCCAGCATGTAAAGGAATAGCTCCACGTCTACCCTTCTCTCAAGTTTTATACGATTTTATCCATCCTCCAAAAGCCTTATCATCTGTTGGTTCTGATAGAACCAATCCCCAATTTCCGCACTAGATAGATCCAGCTCCACGCCGAAATCATCAGGGGTATGATTTACACCATCTTGGGAGGTATCCTCCGTCCTAGACAACACCGATTCCTCGGTCCTCATGCCGCTTTCCATGCCCGTTCCAGTTACAGTGCTGTTAGCTGACGAGTGCTGCTGATATATTTTGGCCTTAGTCTCGATGTACTTAGCCGCAACATCATACAGTGATCTAAATATCGGCAGCTGTCTACGGCAGGCTGCTGAAAAACGTGGAATAGCAGCAGACACCTCAACTGCCCCGACGAAACGAGCTAGAAGTTGGAGATCAGTGGGCTCTGATGTCTCAATAATGTTACAAAAGAGAATGTTGAAGGGAACGAATGGCGAAAGTAGCAGCGACGTGTTGACCCAGAAGTCGAGTATCAGAGATTCTGATGCCTGGTCTGCAAGTAAGGAGATGCAGGTTGCGTGCTCTTGCAGGGCGATCCTCGTGGCAGAGATGCATTCCGGGCATGAGGAGCTCGAAGAATCTTCTGGTGGTATACTTTTGTAGATAGAAGCCAATACGGAGTAATCGCAGACTGTGCCGGCGTGGCTGAGAAATTCGAGTACCTTGGGTTCGACCAGATGACTTGGAGGTTTTGGGTGTATCTGCGGCTCGTTAGATGGCGTAAGGAGAATGGATTGTTTAACGGCACTAGAAGGCTAGAATCTGGAAGAATTCACGATATACTTACGTCAGAGGCAGCTCTTGAGGCTATTCTTCGCTCCATCTTGGCAGCTAACGCTTTTGCTCGGGACCTCCGAACAGGAATAGGCTGCACAAGAGCACTAGGACTATAAAGTTCGTCAAAGACTGTTCCAAATAGTCTTGATAGTTCTATGCCTTCAGGTAGACTATTATACATGGTATGAATGCTTGCATACATGTGGATAAAACACTTGCAGTTGAAACAGTTCGAAGGATTAGACAAATCCGCAACGAAGGACTAGGATGGAGGTGTTCCAAAAGTCGAGGTTATTTTGGCGCACGGTTCAATTAGCACCAGGATGCCATCTTCCCTTGGTATTTTACCACTTGATTTTGTGCCAGCTTTGCGAGGTAACGTTAGATTACGCAACACGATTCCATATAGAGGACGGTAGTAGCTCTTCCAGCTGTTTGTCCTTTGTGTGTCATTCAGTGGATCGGCTTTATGCCTCGGCTATTGGCCATCTCCAAGGCTTAAGACCACGGTGACCCTCCTCCCCGCCTCGACCCATTTCCTGACGTCGGTTCTCCACTCCATCCTCAAACCACACCAAAGACACCCGCAGACTGTCGCAATGTCTAAACCTCGAGTTGTGGTCAAGGCCCTTGATCATCTGGTCCTAACCTGTACCGATGTCAGTGCCACAGCCAACTGGTACGCCAAACATCTCGGCATGAAAGTCGAGACATTTAGACCGCCATCCGACCCATCTGTGCCAAGGACGGCTCTGAAGTTTGGGATTCAAAAGATCAACCTCCACCAAAAGGGGAAGGAATTCGAGCCAAAGGCCAATACGGCGTTGCCTGGGACTGCAGACCTTTGTTTCGTTGTCGATGACGGTGTGAACCTTGACGACCTCATCAAGAGTTTCGGAAAAGAGGGGATTGAGGTTCTCGAAGGAGGCCAGATTGTGGCTCGGACAGGAGCTCAAGGGCCGATACAGAGCCTGTACGTTCGTGATCCGGATAGAAATTTGATCGAGTGAGTTCTGTCCCTTTAACTATCTCGGCGGTCGCTTATTCAAGTGTGATAGGTTGTCATCTTATCCCAGCCAGGAAACCGAATAAGACTAAGTACCTTAGCTACATCAACGCTACCTCCCTACCTATGCAAAGGGAAGGCCAAGCCAATAAAATGCATAGTTGTTGGTCTCTAAGATAATGAAACTTTTGTTGCTTTGTCGATCCCTTTTTTCTTCTTTAGTCTCAATGTCAAAGACTCTGGCTGGAATGGGACGGACTCGCACCAGCCCCCGGCGCATGACCTCGCTCAAACAGCCATAGGCTCAAACCAACGGAAACAATACGACCGCACCAACACAACCGACCTTGATACGGGTCCGCTTTAGTTTTACCGAGTCCATGGGGGTGGATCAAGGTGGCTTCAGTCCTGCCAGGGGCTGCGTCGTTATCGGTTGGACCTGACCATGGGGGGTTCTTCTTGGCTGCAGATGCCGTCAGACCCTTAATCCTAGGCCTGCAGGCATTTACAGAGGAAATGACCGAATGGAGGGAGAAAGAGGGAAATATTTTCAACTCGGATATTGTAGCCGTTTTGAATGCATCGTCTGTAAGTGGTCAACCCCCACACTGCGTGAATATGAGCAAGTTTAGCCGCGACACTATCACTACCCCATGTTAGGGTTGCACTTTGATCTAGTAAAGTTAGTGAGTGACTTGCTTCTGCTGTTGTATCTACAATGCTGTCAAGTACATCGCTAACATCGCTGTAAAACTTGCGCGGTGATCTAGGTGTTAGATGTGGTGCAACAATTGGGCTCGCCGGCAACGTTGATGGAGATGAACCACCTTGAGGAACTGGTTCCGTTGTTAAAAATCCTTTCATCGCCAAGATATAAAGCTTGTGTATCTGCCGTCGAAGCTTCTAATTACCTCTACCATTTGTCTCGGCACCGATACTCCCCCAGCCAAGACGTCGACGTGGGAGGGTACACATCATGTCTATGCAATCCACCACAGCCCCTGTGGCCGATTGGTTCAAGAAGCTTTCTCTATCGGACCCACGCTGCAACAATGATTCCTGTATAGCCTTTAAGGATGCCCATGCGGCGTCCCAGGCGGCTGTGCCGTACACTCTGCAGTTCAAGTACGGCCACTGGACAATGTGGATCTTTGCCATCTTCATCTGTTGTTACTCGGTTTACTTCTATTCCCACCTGCTCCCTGGCAAAGACGGAGCTCAGCAGCGGCCCAATCCGCTTGATAAAATCACGGCAGCACTTCGATGGATCAGTTACAGGAGAATAAGCGGCAAATTTGCGGACAAGATGGGTCTTCCATCGCTAGGTGTCTGCCTCGTCGTCTTGTCAGGTTGGATTGCTACTACCGTCATGTCATTCGCTGTACACCCATATTACCGCGACCGACGAGGTTACGGAAGTCCACCTCTGGGCGTTCGGACTGGTCTCATCGCTTTTGCTTTAATCCCCTTAACGTTTGCAACGGCAGGAAAGGCAAGTTCTTCCCATTTTCCAGACTTTAACTTTAGCTAATGGTGTTAACAAGGTCAACATTATTACCCTTCTCACTGGCCTCGGACACGAAAAGCTAAACGCTTTCCATCGCCACACCGCCTACATCATGCTCTACGTCTCCGTCATCCACACAGTCCCCTTTCTCGTTCAACCCTACCGCGAGGGAGGCGCTGCTGGTCTTCATGCCCGCTTTTATCGCCCTGGTGGTCTTGAGTACACTGGAACACCTCCGCTCGGTATGCTCGTCGGCCTATGCGTTCTATCTTTGCCATGGTTGAGAAGATTGGCATATCAAGTCTTTGTGCAGACCCATCTTCTCCTGAGCATCGTCTACTTGGGCTTGTGTTTCTGGCATGCCAAGAATTTGGGCGACAGCTGGGCATATCTCTGGGGTACCCTCGCAATCTTCTTGGTCCAGCTCCTGGTGAGAGTATTTGGGAAGACGACTGTTTTTCAATTCCGTGATGAATGGTTTCGCCAGGCCCCAGTAACCCTCACAAAGCTGGAAGAGGGCATGGTAAAATTGGAGATGGACGTGCACGGCAAATGGTCATGGGAACCAGGACAACACGTCTTCCTCAAGTTCATCCAGCTTCAGCCTCTGGATAATCATCCCTTCACGATCGCCTGTCTTCCCGACGCCAAGAGTTTGGAATCAACAAGGATGGTATTCTATATCCGTCCGCAGCGAGGCCTGACGGCAAAGATTGCCAGCTCTACCAAAACCCTCTCAGCAACCGTCGATGGACCATATGGCACCATTCTCCGCCCGCGGCCGGAAACTGGATATGACACAGTTATTCTTGTCGCCGGTGGTGGCGGTTTTGCAGGAATGCTACCTCATCTGCAGCACCTGTCACGCTGCATCGCCTCTGGTCAGAGCTCTGTCAAGAAGGTAGAGTTCATCTGGATTATGAGGCGCAAGGAGTCATTGACTTGGTGCGATGCCGAACTGAAGGAATGCCAGTCTCTAGTTCCAGAATCTATCAACTTGGACATTTGGATTACTGGAGACACCGAGAAAGGCACCATTAACACAACTTCTCACGGCAAGGATATTGAAAGTGATGCAGTCAGTTCTGGTTCGGAGCATGGCTGGAAGGATATGCTGTCGTCGGCCCACATTGGTCCACGACCAGTCATGAACGAAGTGATTCCGAAGATCGTCAACAGTGGAAGAGTCTTGGTGCTTGGGTGCGGTCCTGAGAGCTTGAAGATAG
The DNA here is from genome assembly GCA_003946985.1 of Fusarium duplospermum. Lineage (NCBI taxonomy): Eukaryota > Fungi > Ascomycota > Sordariomycetes > Hypocreales > Nectriaceae > Fusarium > Fusarium duplospermum. The sequence goes on from NKCI01000042.1 coordinate 13,521, forward strand.
ACTTGAGCAACGCCGTGGCTGCGCTCCAAGCAAAGGTGTTGAAGGGAGAGGTTAAGAAAGTAAGCTTGCATACGGAGACGTTTGGGTGGTAATAGACTTGAATTGTCCACCATTTAGTGGTGGTACCTTGGCATGCAATCCTTATGTCCATAATTGCCCTGATGCTATAGTGGCTTTGATAGTCATTAAAGGATTTCCCTGTCATCAAACACGTCATCAGAATGAACCCTGAAACAAACAAATGTCCATGTCAGGCCTGGGGCTGTGCTCCTCCGGCTGCAAGCGTAAGCCCCCCATAAAAGCCCTCTCCACCCCCGGATCACTGCCAAAGCCAGCATGCACCATAACTAAAGCTCAACATCCATTAACAACCACCATGTGCGCCCAAAATCTTTTTTCTGAATGGCCTGGGTTTTCCACATGGACTAGGTTCAAGGCGAATTCCCCTATTGACGACGTCATCTTTGAGCCGCTTTGTAGCTGGAGCGGCCATATCAACACCCCAGCCTACGGGCGCATTGCAGATTCTCAAGATTACATCCTGGCTGTGGGCTGGAACTCGCGCGCGGCTTATGAAGAATTCAAAGCATCTCCTCAGTATCAACAGTTGATGGAGAACCTGGGGGCCGATACTGCCAAGACCCAGATTATCATCTTTACGAATAAAATGTTTGGTCGTGGATTCACTTCCAACACGGAGATTTTCACTGCCTACTGGCCTGCCCCAGTGTCTCTCGAGACTCAACAAGAGGTTAAGAAGACCAAGACCCTCGTCCACAATGGGATACCAAATCCACGGTGTTATTCAAAGGCCCCGGTCTTTGGATGGATCGATGAGCTGCAGACCTGGAATGATGAGAAGGTACTGGCAATCGTGTGGTGCCATCACTGGAAGAGCAAGGAACTGGAGGATACGTTCAAAAGCACAGAGAGGAGGGTTGTCTATGTGGGTAAGGATATCGTTTATCCGCTCGCTGTCGATGACTTCGAGCAACACCTGAAAGATCTCGGCACTGTCGGTTGGGAATCGGTTCATGTGGATTTTGTGCCCCTCAACATGATATACAACGACGAGAAAACGCGAAGTCGCAGGCGTGAAAGGAGGAAGCTTGATGATGTAGCTAGCGGTATGGGTGCTCTTTGAAGAATTTTAGACCCGCCCTGAGGATTCTACGTGGTCTTCAACTGTTCATCTTCTCCCTCCGAGATGTTGAATATACATGTACACTTCACAACTAAGATTCTCTGAGCTTGGACTTGGTGCTGGCCCAGGTGTAATCTGGAAACCTCTCCCCAAGATAGCATGCCAATGCAAACAAGGTCCATGACTCGGGATTCTTGATTGCCTGCTCCTGCGTGATAGGCGCGCCATCTGCGAGCGCAACAGACCCAACAATTTCGCCCAGTAAATCTGAAGAAACAATGTTAGCCCTGTCACCGACACCCCAAATGCTGGAGGGACACTTACATGCCGTGTCTGGCGTGTTCTCAACCTCCAAGGCAAAGTGGAACATTTCGTGAAGAAATGTCATGGCCTCGGTGGTATACTCCTCCATCGACACGCCTTCCTCAGTCACATCAGGAAACTGAAACATATTGGGGTAGCGTGCGGCATCTCCCCAGTTTTGAGGACAAAAGGTGAGTGTGTTTGGTTGCAGGTTGTCATCGGTGGCGCCCATGTTGGTCTTTTGGCTGCCGCGGCCCTTGGAACAGTAGTCACCCGGCTCGTCGTAACGGTACGCCTTCAAGTCTTCACACCAGAACGGGACTGGGAGCCTTATGTCAGACGAGCAAGACATTCTGGAGAGGGAGTACTTACCAAAGGGCAGGGGCATCTTCGCCCTTTCGGCCTTGGACGCCTTTTCTCTCTTCTTCCTGACTTCCAAGTAGTTGACCTGGTAATAACCCTCGAAGACGTTTCTTATCTGCCTGCCTTCCGGATCCTCTTCGCCTGTGCCTTCGACTAATGCCGTGGCAGTCCATTTCATCTCTGCGTTATGAGAGGTTATCGTACAAGAAACGAGAGTAGGCGGTTAAGGCTTACCAGTCTGGAAGGTACTATCACAAAATATCCACGGCTTGTCGTCACTATCTTCGCCCTCCGACTCGTCATCGATGGCGTCGCGTACCTTTTGCAAGTCGTCTAACGTTTGGGGATTAGCCTCTGTTTATATAGGAACGTAATACTTGAGGAAACGGCAAGTTACTGATCATCCTGTCAACAGTAGATTCGAAAGAATCCTCTACCGCATCGACCTTGAAAAAAGTCCACAGATGCATCTGACTGTCAGAATTTGTGATGCCATTTGCTTTGGCAGCCCTGGCGCTGTTCAAAACCTGATATGCAGAGCTAGCGAGAGTGCGTCCGTCATTCCACCACTGAACTACATCGTAGTTGTCACAGCCACCCAGCGTGGTGCCTGTCTTGATGTGAAAGACGTCGTCGATAGTACCAGCGCGTGCAGAAAGGGTCTTCTGAATGGATAGGGAGACGAAAGTGAGAAGAATGATTAGCCTCGCGAGCCAAGGGGCCAATGACGGCGAGAACTTGAGTGACATGTTGGCAGATGCGGCAGCCGTCAATGGCGTCAAGAGAAAGAGTGAATAAGTTCAATGAATGAATAATAGCGGACAGAAACAATGAGCTTGAAAGTCGCTCATATAACATCAACTGACGAACAAGATGGCACATCGGCGATCACAAGCCATAGAGCCGATGTCCAACGATCACTTGATCCTGCAATTAGGAGCATGCACATAAGATGAAACCCCCAAAAGGATCAGGATCAGCACCGCCTCGGCAATTGTCTGACTATCTAGTCATCACTATCTTGAGTTCAACTGAAAGGAATATCCGTCTCACATAGCAGGAGATAGGAAACAAGAGCGGAGAGTCGGCACGAAATGGAGATTAGTGCATGTGGCTATGCGGATCGCTATCGAAGCACATCTGCAGCACCGTTACATTTCATATATAAATCTGACAGGGAACGTCAGCCAAGAATGTCACAAAACAGTATTAGGACAAAATCTCCGCTCGTATTACATGGGTAGTAACCAATGATCTGTTGTATTTGGCTGTGCTGGCATCGGCCTGCCTCACGGGTATTCCCTCCGTCTGAGATGCATATGCAACTCCCTGTTTCAACGTTAATTAATTGCGCGTCGATCCATCATTCAGTTGCGGGATGAACATGACTGGGACTAGGTTGTGTCTGACTGGGTCGATAGGTTGTGGTATGGCTTTGAGTGAAATGCTTTTAGCACTGCCGATAGTTCTGCAACTTCTGACTCAATAGTCGCGTACATATATTCGTAGGACGCCGTCTTGACAGGCAGCACAGGAGCTCATGTTAGGAGCACTCCTTCTTTTCTTCGCCAGTCGCTTTTGTTCATAGCATTGTCGATCCCTCATGATACATCCTCCTTGGCCATCTGCTTGCCAACATGAGGGTTTCCACCGTCAGCTCAATCTTGCTGTTCCTCAGCAGTCACTTGGCTTTGGCATCAAACTACGGCCTTGAGCCGGAATGCCGGACTGGATTTTGTCTCTGCGGCCATCAATGCCAAGCCCTTGAGCAAGATCAAACTTGCTGCCCAAGGAGAGGAAGACATGCTGAACACATCTGTGGCCGCGGTAAATTGCCCTCGGACCTTTGTAGAATATTGCTGACTCCCTCACTTCAGGCAGGGAATGCTGTGGTGCAGGTTGCTGCCGTGAGGGATGGGGCTGTGGACGCAATGAAATGTGCTATCCGCGTGTTACTCGCACTTCTTCGCAGCGGACCAACTGCATCACTACTATTATCACGGTGGTTAGACCTGTCCCTGAACACCCTACCACAGATGCCGAGATATCCGGCACTCTGACTACAGCCTTGAGTGTCTCTGGCCATTCATCTGGGAACCATGCCTCCACTTCCGAGAGACCAGGAGAGCCCACCGGGGGTGTCTCGGGTGATGGCTCCTCTGATGGAATCTCTAGCATCGCCAGTACATCAGCTGTGTCTGATGGCGACAATGGCTCGACTATCCCCGCCGGTACCATTTCCTCGGATGAGACCAACCATGATACAGGATCTGTTACCCCCACAGTTATTACCAACTCAGACGGACAGTTGTCGACAGTTCCCAACCACGAGAACACCGAGACAACTGTTCCTACAGCCATCGCTGGTTCTGATTGTGTCGTTCCAACCATCTTGCCACCTGATAGTACCGGCTCAGATATTCGCACATTCATTACCAACCCTGAAGGCCAGTCATCAACTTTCTCCATTCCTGATAGCACCGAGTCGAATGCTATTAGCCCATCCGTCACCACGGGTTCAGATGGTCAAGTCTCGACTATCTTTCCAACTACTGGGGACATCGACACTGCTGTTCCGACTATTATTACAGACTCAGACGGCCAAGTCTCAACCGTTTCGGATGACAACGATATTACTTCGGCTGTCCCAATTGTTGTCACGAACTCGGATGGCGAAGTCTCAACCATCTTTCCCACCACTGAGGATATCGGCACATCTGTCCCCCCTGTGATAACAAATTCGGATGGAAAAGTCTCGACTGTTTCAGACCAGGAAGACACCACCTCAGCGATTCCCACGGTTATTACCAACTCAGATGGTCAGATCTCAACTATTTCTGGTGGGGACGACGTCACTTCAGCTGTTCCTACTGTTGTCACCAACTCAGATGGAGAAGTCTCAACCATCCTTCCGACAACTCAGGATATATACTCGACTGTCCCAACTGTTGTTACCGGATCTGACGGTCAGGAATCGACCATCGGCTCTCAGGTTGCAACCGGCCCAGAGACCGCCGTCCCCACGGTGATTACAGAGTCGGACGGCCAAGAGTCTACCATCTTCCCTCCGGAGACAGAGACTGGTTCAGATGGTGAAGTGCCGACGGCTGGAACGAGTTCAGCTACATTGTCTGGTGTCGAAACTACCAACTCAGATAGCCAAGTATCAACCATTTTCCCTACCGAGTCTTCCACGTCCGATGAGAACTCTTCCTCCTTTGTTGGCAGCTCAGATGCCCAAGAAACAAGCACCACTGCCCAGGAAACCACCGAGACCGGAACCATTGGGGATGAGACTTCCGCAAGCGAAGTTACTGAAACTCAAATCTCCAGTGACAGCTCTTCTCTTCCTAGTGGTGGTTCCGATTCAACTGAGGCCACATCCACTCAGGAAACTACCGCAACTGAGACGGCTGGGGAGGAGTCTTCCGCAACTGACGCCACCCAAACTCCCGGGACTGAGACGTCAAGTGAGAACTCTTCTCTTGCTACTGATAGCTCCCACGCAACCGAACCTACGTCTACTTCTCAGGAGTCAACCGGAGCTGAGACCAATGCACCTGAGACGAGTGACTTAACAACCATCGAATCCACAGGAAGCGATGCTGGGACTGCTGCCACTGAGGCCACAGATGCTGAGACAACAAGCAACTTGGGTACATCTCAATCTACAGGAAGCAACGCTGTACCCTCAGAAGAGACCGTGGGTTCGGAGACAAGTGCCCTGACCGAGACCGGATCCGATGAAACAGAGACCACGGTTCCCACAACACCTACCTCACAACCGGATTCCGATGGAACTACCACTAACCCAGATGATGCGACAACTCAAACTGAGCCAGAGGAAACCGATTCGCCGGGTCAACCCACAACAGAGGACAACCAGGTCACATCCCGTGATGGTGATGACAATCAATCTCCATCGACACAGACGGCCCCCCCTCCAACTACGACAACCGATGACAATGTTGTCATCCCAGTTACGACCTCAGTCGATGAACCTAAGCCAACAGATGATGGATTCGTCATACCTTGCAACCTGTGGTTCTTTAACATCTGTATCGGACCCATCTTTGGGTGGAAGATGACACGTCCACCTGGCATTTATCCTCCGTATGAACCCTCTTCTTGCTGATGAGATACTGTTGCTAACAGCGTCGCAGAGGTCCCCCACCATCAATATCCATTCCCCCAGGACTTGGTATCGAGATCAACATCAAGGGAAATCTCCCTGGCTGGCCAGAATTCACGTAAGTAACACATATGACTGGCATACATGAGGGCATCGGATGCTAACACGCGGTGTCTAGTATTGGGCCAGACAACAATCCAACATTCTCTGAGGAACCCACAGACTGTGAGACCGAATCAGCCGAGCTATGCATGACCAGTACCTCCTATAGCGTGTCTGTCGATGCTACGGCAACCAGCACGGTAACAAGCCAGGTGACTGCCATGTGCGGAACCGTTTACGGCTGCAACGTCCAAGACGCTACTGAAAGCGTGACGGAAATAGAAACAAGCACTGCCTCGCAATCTCCCACGGTCACGCCGTTCCATCCCCGGGAACAGTGGCCAGACATGGTAGAAAGCCAAGAAGCCATCGACGCCGCGGCTGATCATGCACAGTCGGAACTTGACTCAATCTTTGGCACCAGGACAACTGACCCCGCAACCCCATCTGCATCATGCCCCGTCTTGGCAACTTTGGAGAATGGAAAAGGAGACGAAGGGCTCCAGAGATGTCGGACTGTCTGCGAGCTAGAGCAGTTCAAGCCCGTCAGGATGTACCCCAGGAAGATAAACGACGTGGTGACATCCACGTTTTGCAACGGAACTACAGTGCCTATCAACGGGACTGCGAACCGAGAATTCGTATTCAGCGACATGACTTTGTTGATGGTTCAAGTTTTCACGGCCACTGGCCAAGATGGATGCAAACCACAGGCCGAGTTCACGCTAGACGACTACTGTCGTACATCTCTAGGGGTTTTGACCGAGTGTGACTCAGACAGCAATGTTAGCGGGGGTGGGATATTTTTGGACAAGTCTGAATATGGCTGTCTTGTGTGGAGTATTGGTGTTATTAACACGACGGACCCGGAGTTGGGTATTCCAAGGACTGACGTTACGAATGTCGTCAATGGGGCTGGGGCTAGCAAGAGGGCAGTGACCAGATCTATCCCGTTGTATTGAACGGGGCCGAGAGCTATAGCATGTCCATCTCCGGGTTGGAGGAGTTGGCCTCGAGACGAGGTGCTGTAGATTAGAGGGTAGCTTTTAACATGTCGGCCAGGGTTGACGAAAGTGAACCTGGAGGAGGCGTCGGACCTCACAAATCATGTCGCTGGGAACTATCATGAGGTAAAAGATCAAGCCAAGTCACTATTTTCTCATTGCTCATTGCTCTTGGGGTTACAAACTGGGGTTGAAATTGGGTTGTGATGTCTTCTATTGTTCCCTTCGTCTGCTACCGTCCCTCATTGGGACCTCTAAACACAGCATGCAAACTGCCATTCATTTGGGCCAGAGCCTTAATACCCTGCAGGTTCCTTGCACTTTGAGCATGATACCTGCTTCATTCCTGTCAAACTCGTACCTTCGTCACAGTCCAAGCCTTCTCCTCCTCAAAGCACGCGCAGCTCAGCCCTCTCCCATCCTCCATAAGCGGGTGGGCATGTAGCATCTTCCTCATCCTGAACCAAGTCCTCAAGGTCCACATCCTCGTTCTTGACCACTGTCTTTTTCGGATTCTCCCAGTAAAGATGCATCAACTCCCTCATAAGACCAAACTGAACTTTCAGAATAAACTGGCCCGCCCAAAAGACGCCAGCCCAGGCCAATAGAATGATGAGCGACATTGGAGAATAGGTGACAAAGGCCAGAGCTCGAGGCTCCCAGGCCGGAAAGGTGAGTTGGATAAAGAAGAGGGTGAAGCGCCAGGCCGTCAGTAGGACAGCAAAGCCCTCGAGCATGGCTAGAATAGCCATCAGAAAGCAGAGATTGATGACGAGGACAATCCAGGGCCGGGATTTCAGGTGGCGTTGCATCCAGCAGGGGCCATGTCGCTTAGGCTCAGTGTCCGAGTTGTACGTGGGGAGAGTGTCGGTTATTTCGTCGCCGCACTTCTTGAACCCATTAAGCTGAGTGTTGCAAAAGAAGGCGTTGATGATGAGGATGATGAGGATGATCCAGAACGCCTCGTAAGATACGCATTCAAAGACGCATGTACCAAAGTCGATTGGGCTTCGACCTCTGGTCCAATCCTCAAAGTTCCAGTTGGCGGTTTGGTTGGCGGTTGTGTTGCACGCCAGAGGAAGGCGGTTGAGCCATTCCAAGTTCATTGTGAGGTTGGTGTTTACATTGTGAGCAGGTCGCTGACTTTCAATGTCGAACTTCAAGGTAAATACCATGTTGATATTTGTGTCTAGTTGTGAGGGTTTGCTTTGTAGAACGGAAACTGGGGGGGTGGGCGTGGGCTTTTATGGCTATCAGACTCGTTTTTGAGTTGTTTAGTTTGTTTTGGTCCAGGTTCCGCTAACCTTTCTATCATATGCAAGTAGTGAACTCTTTATCGTTGCCTGTCAGTTCAAACAACGTGTGGCTTTTGTGATTGGCCGGTAAAGTTTTAGAGTCATCTGGTTGATCAAATCACTCCGTAGTTTCATATTTTTTGTCAGGATTGTTGCGTCTCATACCAGACATCTCATGGGCTAACTACTACTGGTCATGTTAAAGGCTCAATTTTGAGAAGAGAACACTGTCAACTCTGATCGCTCGGAAATTCTTAAGTGATGTCAAAAGCCCGCCGCATACATGCTGCCTGTCACAAGACTTTACCCTATGCATTAAGTTCGTGTCATGCAGATGTTGAAATTGTTCACACGGCAACGCCGTCGCCAAAATGGGTAAAATCAAAACAAAATCTTATTCGTATCTTGTTCTACCTTTAACAACTTGCATCAGGTGATCTATTGGTAGTCTTATTCGCATTTTAGGTAGGTAGGTGGTAGAGAATGTCCAAAACCTGTCATTTGCACTCAAGGGTCGAGACGACTTTGCTGTTAGAAACCAGCAAGTGTGTTTTTTATTATAGTTGAAGCCGGGATAACCGACATAGCAGATCGTTAGAGACCAGCAAGCTAGGTAACAATTCTGATATTTGGATGTTCATGAATTTTAGCTTGCCCGCTTTGAGCGCTCTACTCAACAGTATCAACGCGCTGCCTTCATCTATCTCGCAGATCAAGCATGGGCAAGGCAGAAGTTAGGCAAGCTTCCCATGCCTCAGACACCAGGCTTGAAGCTATCTACTGTCATTTTGGTCTTGTGCACATAACCCCGGACATAAAAAAGCTTTCATGAAGTGCGATGGCAAAAATAAGGTTCAGGATATGTATCATGCAGGCAACTATCAGCGAGCGGAATGCTCGGCATCCAGATTCCGCCCCTCTGGCACAGTATTATCAATCAGACCATAACTCAGGGACGAATTAATTCGCTGAAAAGTCATACTCCCCGCAAGTGATAAGCTTTATCCTGGTCATTTTGTCATCATCGCCCTGGAAGGATTGGACTTCTGTAATGAGGCTCCTTGATTGGTAAGACACCTTTTTCCTAATGGAGAAGAGGCGCTTGTCTCAATGGAGAAGTCGGAGTTTGAGGCTCAAGGGAGTCATCATCATTCAAGCGACATTGTAATAGAATTTGGGTATAAAAACGGGTGTATCCCGTCCAAGGGCTTTGGCAACCTCAACAAAGCCATTGTACTCTAAACCTTAATTTTCACTTCAAGATGCGAGTGCTCCAGTTTGCCCTCTCTATCCTCGCCCTTCCGGCGGCTCTAGCAGCCATAAGCGACTTTGACACCTGGGAGCATGGCCGCGTTGCGTTGAATGACGTTAGCATACACTTTCGATATGCTGGCTCTGGTCCACCCGTCCTGCTTGTTCATGGAAACCCTCAGCATAGCTTGACATGGCAGTTCATCGGTCCTATTCTTGCCCAAAATTACACGGTCATCGCCCCTGACAACAGGGGTGCTGGAGATTCGAGTATTCCCCCAGATGGGAATTACAGCGCGACAGCTTCGGCTGCTGATCTCAAGGGCGTTTTGGATTTTCTGAATGTGTCCTCAGCATACGTTTTTGCACACGACAAAGGTGTCGGCATGGCCACGGCCCTCGCCATCCAGCACCCCAGCCTGGTTAAAAGGCTTGCCCTCGCCGAATATCCCCTCCCAGGGTTCGGATATGAGCAGAGTTCCAATCCGGCGCCATACTGGGATCTTTATCAGAACTGGCAACTTGCCTTCTTCCAGGTCCCCGATTTGGCCGAGTTTCTAATGTCGGGCAAGGAGAAGCAGTTTCTAGAATGGTACTTTTACCACGGTAGTTACTCCGGTCCTGCAAGCTTCAGCGAGGATACGGTGAACAGATACACTTCGAGTATCTCAAAGCCAGGATTCCTCAGAGCGATGCTTGGTCCTTTTTCAAGCGCGACCGTATACAAAGACTCTCAGTTCTTCCAGTCAAAGCTGAACGGAAGTCGTCTGAGGGTGCCACTCCTGGGAATGGGAGGTGAAGCAAGTCTGGGAATTAAATCGATACTTCGTCAAACCTTCGAACCAATCTCGTCAAACCTCGAGCTGGACATTATTCCGAAAGCGGGCCATTGGATCGGTAAGTTCTTGGCAACTGGACCAAACCAGCTCCGTACCCATTCTAACCCTGTCAACAGCCGATGAGAACCCAAGATGGACTGCACGTCGTGTCACCAAGTTCTTCGCAGAGGATAATTCCACGCTGGCTAGCATCGACTTGTCTTATTTGGAGGATTTGGTCACGCTTGATGTTGGATTCTTTGGTACGAGAAGAAATCTCGCTCTTGGCCAACAGTAGTGAAACACCTACTGTGGGTCAAGGTTTGTGAGGACGGATTGAGTCGAGCACAGTCGTTGCCCTGAATGACAAGGCATATTCTACGTTGGAAACGTAATTAACTAAAGGGCTGCGGCTCAATTCTTTAAATAGTTCCACGTGTTCCAATCCTTACTCGAATCGTCACTTATCGCCGCGCACGTATTGACGGGGCAGTGCTGATCCCAGCCCTACTAACACGAGGCCTGGGAGGCCAATTTCGCAAGCAAGATTACGCGTCTCGGGGATCGCCGAGTGCTGAGCCACTTGTCATTTTAAGCATATTTTCTACAGATTGAAAATGTTGAGGCTCCCAATTCAATCTTGTTACCAATTACCACGTTCTATCACAACTCACGATACCAAAGCCAATTCTCTCATCTGATACCCTCTATACTTTTGTCTTGCATCGTTACTACCAACGCGTGACACACACGCGTACGCGACTCAAAACTCTAAATCACGAAAATGTGTCTCCCAAACTTTTTCTCAAGAAAACAAAAAGACGACAAAGAAGAGACAGAACCACAACCATCACCAGCCGAACCCACAGGCCGCAGAACAGCCGAAGCAACCGCTCGTCTAAGCAGCAGCAAATTCAGAGCAGACGCCAGCCCAAGACCTTCATCTGATGACCGGCTTAGCCCAAATTACGCGCCAGGTGGATACGCATCTTCGCCATCAGGGGGAGATGGGCAGTATGGAGGCTTGTATGGTGGTGTGCATGGAGGAGTGTATTCGGGAGTAAATGGAGGTCCGAATGGAGGCGTTTCGGGAGGTGTTTATGGAGGTGTTTATGGCGGACCGAGTGGAGGAGCGTTGGGAACGGCGGCCGGTGGAGGATATGGGACATCACCTGGAGGAACATCATACCTGTAAAATTCAGCATGAATAGATACCACAAATGTTCTAGTATATTTTTTTATTCTCATGGCAGGTATTGCGTCTTCTCGCTGACGAAATTGCAGAGGCACTCATCTGATTTGACCTTCACGGACACCAGTGACCTACTGCTCTAATCAGTCCTTCAGGTTCTGCAGAATCCAGTCAACCTCGCTCTCTGCGGTCTCGAGTATATGTTCAGGCCGGTACTGAGCATTCCAACCGATCTTGTTTCCATGAGTAGCAGTAAAAGTGCATCTGAATGAGATATGTCAGTTCGGTAGAGTCTCGACTTTGATGGAAGACAACTCACTTTCCCCCCAGCTGCGCTGCGACAAACTCCTTGGAGCAGTTAAGAGCGGCAGCCATGCCGTCCAATGCATCATCATCCACATCTTGTACTGTGCCATCATCAACCACGCCCCGCTTAGCGAGGACCTTTGCGAATTCGGAATAGATGTCGTCCCAAGCAATGCCACCAGAAGATGCAAGGTAGTATCCTTCCTTTCCGTGGCCGATATCCTTGTTCTCTAGAATTCCGCGGAGAATCTCGACATATAGGTTGGAATTGTCAACTACGTGACACACAGGCCAGGACTAATATTTTAGGTTAGCTAAGTCGCAGGCTTATAGTTGGTGGGATCATACAGGATGGTCTCGATCAGTTCGATACACTCGTCGCATTGCCTTGGCCGCCTTGACAATCGCAACGATCTGAATGGAGATCGGGTTACCGAATCCTCGGCCTTTTCCGTCTAAATATTCACACTTGATTAGTCACTTAGTATAGCAGTGCTGGAAAGGAATCCCGTACAAACGATGCAAGGCACAAATATGTAGCTGCGAACTTGGTTGGCTTCAGCTAGGTCAATTATTTTCTTGTTAACTCCAACTGCCTGCAACTTAAATCAGTATGGAATACCAAGACAACGCCGATTACCAAAGACTCACGCGTTTAAACGCGTCAACATTCGCACGCTGAGCCGCCTGAATGTCATAGAGATTCGAGTCATCGTCATGCAGTGCGCGGTCTGTAGGAGCATCAGCATGACTTGAGAACAACTTAGCACCAGATGTCTATCCAGTAAAGTCAGTAACTCTTTCTAAACTCGAAATGTGTCTTCTTACATGCAAAAAGTGAACTTCAGAGCCGGTCTTCTTTTTCACCTCGCCAAGAGCCTTAATGGACAACTCCTGGGAAACCGAAGATGCAGCGTCAATCAAGAAAAAGACGACCGTGATTTTGTTACCCAAGACTGCGGCGCGGACAGAAGCCTCATCCTTGACGTCAAAACTCAAAGGTTTCGCGCCATGCTGTTCAACGGCCTTGGCTTGCTCTTGGTTGCGAACGAGAGCGTAAAGTGTGCCGTAGGGTGGCAAATTTGCATTAGAGAGGCCTGCGAGGAGATCTCCTCCTAGGTAACCAGAGGCACCAGTAAGCAAAATATTATGCGGCATCGTAACGGCTCGTTTCTAGGATTTGGCGAGCGAGGTGATTTGGAGTGTCATGTTCAAAACGGGTGTGTTCGCTGTTTAATAGGTCTGGGTACTGAAGGAGTGATTAATGACCGGGTGGTTTGTCAGCAAGTCTCGGTCGGATTTAACAACCAAAAGATAAGTTAATTCCTTCACCATCAGTCATTCTCCGCTCTCAGTTGTCCATTTTAACGTTATCAGAGGAGACGAGCCTCGAGTCCATGACGTGAATGTGTAGGTGCTAGAAAAAGGTGACTTTCTGTCTAAGCACGAACGTGATAATCAGGGGAATGGCTTGGCACCACACACGACACAACAAATATCGGAACCTCCCGAAGTCCCCTTCACCGGCTTAAAGTTATGTGATGTTGAACTGGTCAGACTGGGTAAAGAGAATTGTTAATCTTGAAAGGATACGACTGACACGATGGCCGAGCCGGCTCCGGTGCGGGCCGCGGTCGGCACATCTAGGAATCCTACCCTAGCTACCTGGTAACTAGGTATCCTAAAAAAAAATAGCGGACTGACCAAGTCAACAGACAAACAACTACGCCTGGATAGGTTCTCAAGCCTAATTTTTTAACATTATATTTAACCAAGATCCCGATCAGCGCTCGTAGCCTAACTCTGAGCCTGCGAGAAAAAGCTATCTACTGGCGCTTCCTGAAGACGCATCTGATGGGATCGACTCAAGCAGCGTGGGCGTAGGTGTAGCCTATCCCGGCACCAAATACAATTTATGTAGTCATGTGAGCACTCATCGCAGATATAAAAGGAATCCACTACCCTGATGTTAAAAAAGCAAACGCTGCAGTACGGGCTTGGGAATGCTTGTGCGACTGTAATCATCCCACAGGGCGGAATGACGGTGAATGGCTCACCCGGCCTAAGGTGTTGCTCATTTTCTGCATGCGCTTTAACCAAAAGCCTTCTTGTCGATTCGTGACCCATCCACGCCGCCCAAGACAGAGGAGTTCTGTTAAATTTGTCTGTGGTGGTCAGCTGAGCGATGGTTTCCTCTGTCGAGAGGAATTTCCGCAACAGTGACTCGACTGTCTCATCATCCCCGAACCTGGCTGCCATAGAGAGTGGTGTTGCCCCAAACCTGTCAGCATGGGTCTTTGATACGTGAGGGTGGCAAAGGAGCTTGTCGATGATGGCTCGGTTCCCCCCCCTGATGGCGTTGAACAGTGCAGTTCTCCCGAGACTGTCCGTTATACCTGGTTTCGCGGATCCATCCTCGAGCAAGACTCTGAAGCCCTCCTCATTCCCCATCCTGGCGGTTAGCATTAAATTGGTTTCTCCGGCCTTGTTTGTGGAGTTAACCATAGACTTGTCGGCCTCCACAATGCTCCTGATGACAGCGGTATGGCCCAGCAAAACGGCCCAATTCAACGGCGTCAGGTCCAATTCATCTCTCCAATCAGCAACGGCGTTTCCTGTTCCAATCAGTATTGAAACAGTCGCGCTATTCCCGAACATAGCTGCCAAGCTTAAAGGCGTAAAGCCAAGCTTGATGGTGAGATTAAGATTTGCCTCACCCCCTTGCACCACTAGCTCCATGATGCGCTTGCTGCCCGCCACAGCAGCCATACCTGCCGCTGATAGCTCAGAAACAGTCGCATCCCGTCGATTCAGATCTGCCCCCCCAATTTCTATGAGTTTTTGAACGGCCTGGATCTGCATCTTCTTGATTGCAAGCCACAATTGTGGCTCGGTATCTGCACCCTCGCTCTTCAACATGTCGACCACAACTTTGTGGTTTCTTTTAGCGGCCCAAAACATTGCCGTATGCCCTTCGTTATCTTTGTAGTTTGGCTGCGCTCCACTTTGTAGCAGGAGTTTGACGATTCCCTGCTGTCCCCGTTCGGCGGCTAGGGATAGCGGCGTCCGCTCCTCCTGAAAGATGTTAGCCTAGATCCTCCGCAGCCTTAAGCACCACGGTTGACTTGCATGTATTCGCCACGGTATCTCAAATGTGTCGGCTAGCCAGTCAAGCTGTTCAAAAAGCTGGACTAGAGCCTCCGGGTCGCCCCGCCCTTCGAGGGCGGCCGGTATAGCCGTTTTGACCGATTCGAGCAACTTGATCATTTCATCCAGACCAACTGTGTTGGTGATGCGAGAAGAAGATTTTGCTAGGTCTCGGGTAGTGAGAGTAGCGACAGACCATAGCAGACCTTGACTATACCTATATTCGTTTTTCACCCCCTTTTTGAGCAAAGTGCGCACTAGGCTCTCGGAGCCACCCTCAATTGCCCAGACAAGGAGGGTTCTGCCACTCTTGTCAGGCATGTCCAAATCCACAACAGGGCCTGATGATTCAAATGCGCTTCTGGCACGTTTCTTCCATTTCTGAACTCTGGTGTCTTGAGGAGAAACATGATGCTGTCCCGTTTGAAGGACGGAAAGCAAGTAGGAAAAGGTTTCCTCGTGGCCTCCTCTTGCAGCCCAATGCAGTGGAGTTGCATTCACAGCATCCCGACTGCCACATTCCGCCCCATGCTCAATGAGGAACTGTACTGTGGAGGTGTGGCCATCGAACGCCGCAAGGTGAAGGGCAGTTTTCCCACTCTGGTCTCGTGCGTCAAGTAGCGCACCGTATCTATTGTATAGGGGCATGACGATTTTCTCGTAGCCAGAAGCGGCCGCGTATAGAAGAGGCTGTCGCGAAGGGTGGGGAGGTTTGCCAAGTCCGGCAGGTCGTCGGGCTGGCTGACAAGAGCAGTCCAGTCCACAGCCAGGGCATGTTCTCTCCAATGCTCTATTGAATACCTCAGGAAGCAGTGCTGCGGCTCCTCCATCGAAAGCTTGTCGAACACCGGAATAAGAGTGTGATCAGGCCCATAGAAAATGATTTTCTGGCCATTATCGAACTCATCTCGGCCAAGATAGGCTAGGCATGTCTTCAAAAGAACATAGTTGGCGTCAGCCTGGTCGATCAGGCAAGGCTCGCTGGGGAGAGGGGATCCCCGGGTCAGAATACACTGAGAGACATGTGAGGGAAAGCATGGACGAATGGCGACAGTTTCAGACTTACGGCAAGGTATCGCCAACACTCTATGGCTAGAAGAGACCAAATACGGCTGGTTTCGGCGCGGCTGAGCGCGGTGAGATCCGGTGGTAGTGAGCAGCTGACGAGATATCTCCTTGCCGACTGGTGTACGAACTTGACAGTGTCTGTCTCGGAGTCGTGTGTCAAAATTGGCTTGCAGATGCGGTATACGCCCCGATTGTGCTGATTTAAGTCCGGAATTCTTCTGTCCTCATGGCTCGACTTCAATAGCGCGTAAGCCATATCGAATTCCTTTGCTGTGAGGGGCCTCCGAGATGCGACGGCGAGTTGAAAGATGAACTTGACCAAATAGGGGTCTTTGCGCCAGGATTTGCGAACATTTCGGTCGTAGAATTCATCGAGCGTCAAGGGGATTTTGTCACGTATGTTCTCCCATCTCAGACTACCGGCATCAAGCTCCTCATCAATATGATTGATGATGAGGTCAGCCCAGAGGAACTTGCCCTCAGAGTGATTGATCAGGTTCGCCTCGAGACTTTGCCGGTCCTCTTCCTGTAGGTACTGCCGCCCGCTGAGTTTCTCGACCTTCTCCTTGATGGCTTTTTCAACATCACCGGCAATCCTGTATGGAACAAGACGGAGTCTGATTACGGTCTTATAATCAAGCTCTTTCTTAATCCATTCTATGTCTTGGCTGGTGATCAAGAGTTTCACATTGTCCGGGATGCGCTGTTCCTTGAAATCGTTGCGGAGGGATTTGATGAGATCCCTACCAGATGTCTCGTCACATTCCTCGAGAGCATCGACGAGAAGATGCACATTGCGATTGTGAAGGGCCAATTTGTCGAGAATCTTTTTGAAAATCTTCCAAAGCGCATCGGCACCCCCCTGCAATGGTGTCGGCGAGTCACCAAAAATGTCGTGGGCCTCCTGAAAGAGTGCTCTGTGACTGTCGAGGAGTTGTCGAAGTAGGCCCCTGAGGATGCTTTCTCGTGTATTCGTCCTTGGATCCTGGAGATCACAAAAATAGAAAGCCAAGGTGTTTCCAGTTTCAGGACTGGCTTTGCTTAGTCCTCGTTTGCCCATCTTCTCGAAGAAGTCGACGAGAAATATCGACAGTGTTGTCTTGCCGGTTCCAGGCTCTCCCTCAACCCATAAAATTTGCTTCTCGCCTTCAAACCAGCTCTTGAACTCGTCTGCTTTTGGAAACCATTCGCAGGTACCGCCAGCCACGGTCTTGGTGCGCCTTAACTTCTCGAGGCGACAGGACGGGTCATCCCCGCTCTGGGCAAGATCTTGAAGGAACTTGAGGCAAGGATTTTTGGGAATTTCTAGAAATATGTAATATTTAGCTCCCAGCCTCTGATCATGGCTCTCATGGATCTTACCACTGTGGTAGATATTCTGGGTTGTATTCACAGTTTGGTCGCCATACAATTGTGCCGCGATGTTGGAATGTCGGAGGTCACCAGAGTCTACGCTCTGGGTAGGGCCCGTGCCGGTTCTCTGGAGAGATTGCAAATTTTCTAGTCGTTGCTCAAACCCCTCCTTGAAGGAGTTTTGCCGGTTCTTGTGCTTGTTAGCATATCCTCCTAAGAGAGACCAGAGAGACTAACGGGGGGCATTTCTGGCCTCGATTTCGTCTCCTCACACACTATTGATTTGGTAAAGTGGTGACGTGAAAACACCTCCTGTTTTGGTCTGAGGGGATAGTACTAGTTTCTTTCGAGGCACAATGGTAAAATCGATATTCGGAATCACAAGGTAAAGATGGTTGAGCTAAACAAGCGAGGTTCGGAGGTGCGGCACGAGCAGACTGATGGACAATCCGAGGGCAGCAAACTGCACCTCAAGTACAAGGGGAATTCAGAAGTACTTCTAGGTACAAGAGTATAATTGTAATCATCTGATTAAGAATGAAATGCTCTCACTGCACTTCTACAGCCGAGCCCCGTAACCCTGGGCGCTCATTGGTGTGGGCCTCCCATCTTGATGCACAACTTACCAGCACGGCGCGGTTCGGTAAGGCCAAATATCACCTTCAGACCCACAAGCGCGCCCTGAATGGGCGAACCAGAAACCCAGACCGTTGCCGAGAACAGTGAGCCCTGGGCCTGAGCTTGAAAGCTGGACCCTGAGTGGTGATGCAAAAATGAGGATGTCTTGGCAAGCGGCTGGAACCAGCCAAAGCGGAATGAGGCTGGCTGATGAGCTGGGCCACTGAGTCTCATAACACTCCCAGGTGTGTGTTACAATGCAGGACTTGTTGGGGTTTAAATTCGGGAGTTGGGTCCAGCAGACACACCAACGACCTCGCAGGTCCAACCCCAGATACGGCCACACATGAGCGAACACAGATCCATTCACCATCATCCGGATCAAACCCGACATCACTATGGGAGACCATAGCTCTGTAATCAAAGAGGCCAACGTCGCAAAAGGGCAGCTGTGCAAATTCATTCGTTTGATCGAAAAGGAGAACGATGACGGCGAGCGCACGATCACTGAAAAGGGCCCTATCAACGAACAACCTACCCAAGACATCTACTCCAGCTACGCTCTAGTAGAGAAGAGGTTCGTCAAGGACAAACAGACAACAAGATCACTACAGGTCAACTCGCAGCATATTTGCGACATCCTGAAGGAGTTGACCGATTCCTATCCTCAGCGCCCCAGTGTGTGGGAGCCCCCGTTGCATTTCGATGCCCCATTCCAGTTGCTATTCCACCACCAAGAAGACCTCACCAAAAGGCATGAAGCGATTAAAGATGATCCAGCCCAAGAGAAACAACAGGAGCATCTTTACCTACTTCTCGAGTACATGAACGGAGAGCCGGCAGCGTTGGCAGCTGACATGATCCGCCAAAACAAAATCACGTACTCGTTTCTTTGGTATGTCTTCAGACCAGGTATATACGTTTCTTACAGAGATGGCAATGATGAGAGGATTCTTTGGGTGGAGGGCATAACTCCATCGATGATGGATTTCAGCGGCCAGTTCGTCACTCTACATTGCCTGTACAGAGAATATAACGGCTGGAATGAGGGAGCATCCCGGATAGCTATCAAGCTATACGAGAACCAGTACTTTGCTAGCCGTGGCCCGGTGCCCATTGATCTTCTTCCGGTTTGCCCGTTGTCATGTATCGACAAGCGTGCCATAGTGCTGAAAGACCGCATGAGGAAGAGGGGAGACATCTACGACGGTTTGACGCGTGAGACCACGGCTTCGCGATATTACAAAGGCCCTTTCTTTGCGGTTTCTGATGATCAAGAAGGCTGGAAACTGCAGACTGTAAGGCCTCTGCCGCCTAGGATCGCTGCCGCTGACCTTCGAACAGATAGCCGGGCGGGTGATTATTGATCCCCAAGCATTCGTCGAAGAGAATCCGTCCCGACAAATCGCAGTCGCACCGTGGCCTGGTATGTACGACCGGGTAGCGATCCTGTTGACAAAATACTGACCCGTGGCCCGATGATAGGAAACGGTCCGACAGAGAGAGATATCCTTTGTCCTTCACATGTTCACGGTTACAACCTAGGAACAAGACAGTGGGGTCGCTTTTTCATCGAGCAACTCAGTGAATTCGAGTATGATCAAGACTTGTGGTCCAGAGTTGCCATGAATGAGGAGCAGAAGAGGCTTCTGCAATCCAGAGTAGCGAATCACTGTCCCAGCCCGGACCTGTATGACGAGGACAAACTAAAAGGCAAAGGATTTGTGGTGCTGTTGCATGGCGTGCCAGGCACTGGCAAAACCTTGACTGCTGGTATGTGACCATTGTCGCTCAGATACGTAGGCTGACTCTTCACTGCTCCCAGTCGCCATCGCCGAGGATATACAAAAGCCTCTGTTACTGTATCCAGGGGGCGAGCTTGGTCATGATATCGATGTTATCGAGGAAAGGATCAAGACAGTCGTCAGACTGGCATCCAGATGGGGTGCAATCCTACTCATCGACGAGGCCGACATCTTTCTCGAGTCTAGGCGAAGCAGCGGCGAAGTCAGCTTAGAGAGAAATGCTTTAATCGCAGGTATTTAATCACTCCTCTGGGCCACTGTGTGTGGCTGTAGCTATAGCAGACTAACGATGTTGGTGCTGTTTAGTCTTCCTGAGACAGTTGGAGCACTCGACAGGCGTCATCTTTCTCACATCAAACAGAGCCTCCAATTTCGACAGTGCCGTCAAGTCGCGCGTTCATATAACATTCCGCTATCCATTTCCCAGCCTTTCTACGCGTCGCAGGATCTGGGAGGATCTCATCAAGGCCCGTAACGTGGAAAGTGTCGATCTTCTGAAGTCGTTGGACGCGATTGCCGAGCACGCAATGGATGGGCGAGAAATCTCCAACACGCTCAATTCTGCGATCGATCTTGCGAACCATGAGGAAGAAATCTTCGATAAAAGGCATCTGGACGTTGCCGTCAAGACGTGGGCACTATGTCAAGGAGAACAGGGGGATCCGCCGGACAAAAGGACCGCGAGGGGGCTTCCCAAAGTGACCTTCCAAGAGGTTATCCTGTTCTCCATGCTGACATTGCTGTTAATTTTTGCAGCTTGTGTCCATGGATTTCTCAAGGACAAAAAGCTTGTTCTCGTCGTCAATTCCTAGCTTTCATGAATTGGAACGGATCTTAGGTCGGTGTGTTGGAGCGCAGAATCTTGTCTGGAGTAATGGCCGGTGCACCATACAGGCACCGCTACATGGGGTTACGCTGGTTTACTATAATGAGCTTTCATGCCATCGTGTGTTGTTTTTGCTGTTGTGCCCGATGACCTCTTATGGAGAAGCCTTTAACAAAAATAACCAACCAGGCATCCCCGTACGACTTGCGTTGGGCCATGGCTGTCACCTCTGTTGTGCCTCGTTTGCCAGAGGTCCGTCTAGTCAGCGATCTAGACGTTTCAATGGTCCTCACTTCGCCGAGATGGGTCACTGAATTGTTCAAGAACGAGCTGCCGACATGACTGTCCACACTCACTCAACAGTGGCCCATAAGGCATCAAGCCATCTGCAGTTATTACCATTAGGTGGCCGACAATTCAATTCAGGCGCTTATGCATCTTGAGCAACAGTAGGCCTCAGGTCAGTCGTAAGAGAAGGCACCGGCCGAGGTCCCCCAGTTGGGCACTCGGCTGCACTCAGATTACGTGGCCACAACTAAGACCACTCTCAGCGATGCCAAGGTCAACCCTGGGCTCATGGTGGTGGCAGTGTTCTTTCAGCTGAAAGGTTAAGCGGCCTATCAAAAGGCCGTTTGCTAGAGCCTGATCGTCAGTGAGCCGCCTCCTATGAAATTACAACTTATGACCCTGCATCACGCTGACCTCAATCGTAGCCACTGCCACCTGAGACATCCTTGAAAAATGCTGCAGCTGGTAAGGCATCCGCAGGTTGTTGCCTCACTCCTCTTAAGAAGTCGCACTTTTGCCCGGCTTGTGAGGCCTGCAACGGTGTGGTTGGGAGAGAACCATCTGAATGCCTGGGCCTGATTTGGAACATCCGAGTACGAACAGGTACCTCGCAGTACATGCAAGGCAGCCGCGGATCATTCCAATCTCAAAGCGTCCAAGACGCGACGCCTATCTGACCCCAAGGACAGGCATTAAAGGCAAAGGGTTCTTCCTTGGAAAAGTCCAGGAGCTTGATCGTCAGTAAATCGAAACGAGGGGGTTTCAAATGGCACCGAGTAATACAGCTAGCAAGATAGGGCTCCTGGGACCAGTCTCAGACCCGGAGGATGCTGTTGCTGAGTACGTTCCCAGCCTTGCTTCAAACTTGTTTGTAGTCACCCACTAACCGCTCAACCTGGTTCAGCATTGTCTTTGTTCACGGACTGAAGGGACACCGCGAGTCGACTTGGACCAAGTACGGCGTTTTTTGGCCCAAGTCCCTTCTTTCTGTCGACATACCCAAGGCAAGAATTTGGTCTTGGGGCTATGATGCAGACATTTTCCACTTCTGGAACCAACACGCCCAGGACCAGCAGCTCAGAGATCACTCCCGACAGTTGTGTAGTGACCTGGCTGGTGTTCGGAGCCAAACAGTAAGCCTTTCCATTATAAGTCTACTATCGTTGCCAAGCTAACAATTCAAGCCTGACCGGCCACTTATATTCGTGCTGCACAGTCTTGGGGGTATCGTGTGTGAAAATGTTGGTAGCATTCCCCTCGTTCCAGGTGTCCAAACTTACAGCCGTCGTCTTAGGCTCTTATTCTTGCAACTCTAAGTGCGGAACCGCACATAAAGAGCATTGCAACTTGCACACGAGGCATAATTTTCCTGGGAACGCCACTTGAAGGAGCTGGCAAAGCAAAGTGGGCAGTAATCGGGCAGAAGTTTGCCGCCCTGTGTCGACAGGAGAAGAACACCGATGTTGTCAAGGTGTTGCAGAAGGACTCTCCAAGGCTTCAAGACCTTGCTGACAACTTCGCCAACATTCTTCGTGACCGTGCCAAGTCAGAGGAGGCAATCGATGTGGTCTGTTTCTATGAGGAGTTCGAGACAGAGTCGATCGGTCTGGTATGTCCTAACGCCCCCCAAAGGCCCCCCCCCCCCCCACACACTAAAGGAACCGGTCTCCGGTACTAACATGAAGAATGAACTTAGATCGTCTCCAAGGAGTCTGCAACTATCAAAGGATACGAAGCTCAAGCCATACCCGCCGATCATGGACAGATGTGCAAGTTTGCCAAGAGCGATGAGCAGGGTTACATCAGGATTAAGAGCATTCTCGATAGATGGGTTCGAGAACTGTCCCGGGCTGGTCGCATCTCCCCATCGGGAGTAAGTTGCTACTGACATGTCATTCGGGTCTTACTGACTATCTACCACCAGGGAGTGCAAATAAACCAGACCATCAATCGAATGCTAGGAGGGCTGGTTACTGGACAGCACTATGGGAATAGTACCATAACCTCCCATATCTATATGCGCCCTGAAAACGGTAGTCAGGGCTATGAATAAGTGGATAAGTGCCGATGCATGGTCCTAGTCTGGTTCCATCTTCATGGTGTAGGATGCAGCTTAGGGGAGATGTTACAGTGTTGAGTCTGATATAGTTGCCGCAATGAGACCGGTTCTGTGCCAAGTGTTATATGTGCTTTGTCGAGATAAAACTCTGTCATCGTCGAAAAACCTGAGTTTCTAATCGTGACAACAACTAGTGGTATTTGGCCCATTCAGGTTGGGTATAGGGCAGAGTGAGTGATGCAGCGTTGTGCCAGCCTTGGCCGTAACTGAGAAAACCGCCATTCGTTCAGTTGGTCAACTCTCATAGGGGCACGACCAATCCACAAGAAGTGTTGAGCAGCATAAATAGCCCAATTACCCCAGCAACTACATGGAAAGGTATCTTTGACTTTTACCTTTAGCAAAGGATGTAATTGTATGAGTTCCACAATAAGGCTCAAGACTTCTAAGCGAAATGCTGCCTGCTATCACAACGCAACACAGCGGATTAGGTCACGGATTCTAAATTATTGAGACGCCAAATCATTTTATTCTTTTTTTTTAAACTCCTACACAAACTCGTACCAACTTGACAAGATACTTCCCGGATCAGGATGAAGTTACAGTAATGTCCTATGAGTTGTGCCGATGACATGGTAGCATCAAACGCCAGCAGCACCGACCAGGCTCGCATATCTCAGCGAATTTAGAGTAGCGGCATACTGATCTTGCGCAGGTGAAAGCGTTACAATAATTATAGAGCTCCCTGTGGCAATAAAATGCTCCCGCAGCACCATGGTCAAAGTCGATGATCTAAACGGTATCCTGTTTGACCCCTTGGACCAAGCCCTCATCACCTCCTTCAATGCCAGAAGATCGCTATTAATCTGTCGACCTTCCTGCCTCTCTTGGGGACTCTGCTTCAAAGTTCTCATCCGAGTGGCATTGTCTTCGGAGTATTCGGCACCAGCAAGATCGACAAACACCATCTTCGCACCCAAGCACGGAGCAGGACTTGACTTGAGAATCTCCTGGACCTTCTCTTCCGCAGCTGTAACACGACCCTCAAACAAAGCCTTTTCGTCCTCGGCCTCTTTGATACGAGCTTCATCCTTCTGATAGTCGGGGTTGGGAGCCCATCCACCTCCCTCTGCCGGGATGATACTCTTCATGTCCTCCTCGATGCTGACGTCGATAGCGCGCTTTCCCACGGGCACAAGCTCAGACTGACGATCGACTAAAGCCAATCTCGCATCAATCAAGGGCTGACTGACAATCTCAAGCTCCAGCACGGCGTGAGTCCTGGAACTTTGATCGTGCACAGTTGATGAGCCTGTTGCACGTTGACCAAGGGCGTGGACGAGCTCTTGTTGGAAGGTTTCAAATTTCCAGCATGGCCGCTGAACAATGGGTTGAACTCGGACTTTGCCTCCTTCCAGCATCTCAGTCTCGCCACGGATGTGGACTTTTCCGTCAGGACCTTGTCTGACGTGGCATTCGGACCGGTTATTGAGAAGATCAAAGGCGGATTTTTGTCGTAGTTCGAACAAGCTGAAACCGATGCCTAGCTGTTGTCCTTCGTTCTCCGTCTGAAGGCCCTCGATTTCTGTGAAGAGTTGCTTGGCGGCAGCAAGACACAGCCCAAGCTCCCGGCTGTGTTCAAAATCGTAACCGAGGATGGTATGCGTCTTGCCACTGCCAGAATGCCCATACGCGAAGAAGCTGCAGATTTCACCAGCGAGAACCTTGGAGATGTTGGGCACCACGACAGTATTGTATACCTCGGAGTTGTGGTCGTCAGGGCCAAAGATGGTGTTGAAAGCCGAGGGACTCGTCCATGGACGATCTTTGGATGATGCTTGAGGTTTGATAGAGACGGAAGAAAGGCCTTTGGAGTCTGACTGATTACTGTGTCGCATCTCACCCGACTTAGTCTCATCCGATGCGAGTGGTCGCCATCTTGCGAAGACGTTGATGGATTTAGCCTTGGTGGTCATGTTGGAAAGTTGGTAAAGAAGATGCGAGGAGGATGATCTTGTTTGTTGGAGTGAGAGAAGTTGAACATGTCGCGGAGAGCAGCTTTATATGATAATAAATCAGTACATGCCCCTTGAATTAGGCACTTGTCAAAAATCCTAGGCATCTGTTTATTCTCGGTCGAGGAACCCGAAATTCGGCACCTCGTAAACATCCAAAAGAGGAAAGGTTTACGATGGCGGGCGGTGAGCGCACTTGGTGAGCGGGTAAATGATTAATCCGAAGTTGCGCAGAGTCATTGCGAGGTTCTGATTCGCCGCATCATCACACGAGTCGTCCAGACTTGCTCTCCAGGGACACATACCCATCATCCAAAATACCAACTCCCAACCTCTTGCATCTCTCTCCGCCCGACTCCTCTTGAACCACTAGAACGTAGTGCTTTTTCTCACCAGGTCTTCTATCCCCAGCTCCAACAACGACACAGTACTTGAACTCGATTTCGTCCTTCATATCAAACCATAGTGTCCCAATCTTTTCGTCTCCATCGCAGACAGAGTAACCACCACTTCGCTTGACTTTGCCAAGTTGGCAATTTTCGAATCGTCGGATTTTAACGTTCAGTTCTTTCCCATCTGGGGTAAATCCAAGGTCCGTGTCGCGAGGTATCCTGAGCTCATATTGATACATGATGATGAACTCGATGCTCCCGTCGTACGCCATCCAAGACCATGAAGGCACGGCCCGTTGCCCAAAGTTAATCGGGGGAGTCAATTCCTTGGTAGATCTCTTCCATAAGAGAAGACTACCCAGGAAGCAGCGAATAATGCCATATCTCACCTCAGTGTCTAGTTCATGGCTGATACGGTTGAGCAGGCTTAGTATGGCGGTGTCTCTGTCCGACTTGTAGGTAAGCCCAGCTCGTGAATATTCCTGAAAAAGAGATTGCATAAAATCAAGTGCACGAAAATATGATGCACCCTTGAGTCGTGCTGGGAAATAGGGGTCACGAGTAAACGTGTTCTTGAAGATTGGCCTAGAGTCATGTCAACACCTTTCATCATCGTCGAGTTGGTATTCACATTTCAAACTCACGGGCTCAGGGTTGAAAACTGTTGACAGCGGATTGCATCGCCACAGTTCCAATACGAATGCCCTGGTTTTGCATTTGAAATACCCGAGGTGAAGTGAATGATTCGTCGTGACAGCACCCGCTCCTGGAGGACCCAGGCCCTCTGCATCAAGGGCGCTTCACTGACTTCCTCATCATATACACAGTCGCATTCCATACTTTGTGGTTTGATTTGATCCCAGAGGCCAGGTTGTAAGAATCCCTCCTTCCACCCTCTGGCTGAGTTTGCGGCGATGGTGCAGTAGGCGTTGGCAAAGACATGTTCCATCTTCCCGGCTTCGTTTTCCCAATCACCTTCGGGCCCTTGGATGATGCAGAGAGCATCAATCCAAAGGTATTTCTTCCCGAGCTCTCGTGTCACCTCGATCGCGTGCTGGAATGTCTTGGGCAGGTCGTCAAAACTGAAACCGCCCAAGCGATGGTGATAATTCTGGGGAGTGGTACAATAGCGGCCCCATTCCTCTTTTGTAGGTTTACCCCAGCAGTGTGACAGAACAATGTAGTCTTTTTCGGCGTGCGACCCTTCGATGAGCGTCAAGTTGGGATGGTCTCCGATGTATATGGCTCTCGTCGGCCAAAATCCCCGCCCAGATTGTCGCAAGCGGCACTCATCATGACTCTCATCGCAACTCAGAAGCCACGCTCGGAGCACTCGAAAGTACAGAGGTCTAGCTCCGAACTCTAGTGAATTGACATTATGCAGGACTCTCTCGGCAATCTCATCATCACTGTCATGCTCCCAATCTTCAAGACCCTGTGGGAGAGGAAAGGACGGCCAGGTTGTTGGCAAGTTCGTGCTGAACGACTCAGGCTTCGACATGTCTCGAGGGAAGCGCAGCATCAGCTCGAGCTCGAATTCATGGTCAACGCCGTGAGAATGTAACTCCATGATCTTTGATTTGACTTCTTGAGTGCGACGGGTCAGCGGTGTCGTTGCTAAGCGTCAGCTTTAGCGGGGTTGAGTCGAAAATATCGCAACTGATATTAGATGTCGCATTTTATCTTACTAATGAAGGGTCCTTCTGGCCAAGTCGTGCTAAACTATTAATGTATATCATATCTTCCGGTCGTTCGCCGCAAGGGCAGTCCCATCCGCCCTAAGGACACGAGCAGTACTTACCTTCATCTCCTCTTGATAAACTCCTCACAACCACATTTCCCACCCAGGACCCAGGAACGTAGAAACAAGATTAGATAGATACTCTCCAGCGTCTTTGATCTGCCAGAGCTTTCTTCCCGCATGTAGCAGAATAGCATAGCGGCCCAGGATGGCAATTGCTTCAGCGACACGCTGTTCCAGAAGGCCGATAAAGTCCTCGGGTAGTAAAATCGGCCAGACAAATATCATCCGAATACCAAATGTGCTCCTTTCCGGTGACTCAGGATCCCCCAAGGCTCTCTCTATCATTCGCAACGTTTTATCGCATGCTAGCTTGGCATCTGCGTCAAGTCGAGTCGCCTGGGATATCAGAGACTCGAGATGTGGGCGGAGGGAACCTGGGTCGTGGAAACCACGAGGATCGATACCTTTTGTTATCAGGGAGCCAATCTTTGAGTTGAGAAGTGGCTCCCACTCGTAGGCGGACGTTACTGCTTTTGTCCCCCGGTGGACGCGTATGCCTTGGATGAAAAGGTCGAGAAACTGGTCGAACTCGAGATCACGGCTGACAAGCGTATCAACTAGTATGTGTCGACCAAGAATGGACGAGAATAAAAGCTTTTGGGCGGATTCATCTTGGGCAGTGTTCATGTTGAATAATTGGATGGCCTTCGTTTGCAGCTCAAAGGCTAGATCAAGATACCAGGTTGTCTTACCTGGACGGATTGTTGACAGGTGCCGAGCTGATAGAGCCAACACCTCAAGCATCAGGTACTCGGCATTGAGAGCTGCTTCTAGAACCAATTTGGTCGCATCATGGTCCTCTTCGAGTTCTGGAACATAGATGGCGAAAGAGAAATGGACCAGAAGCTCTAGTTGATGCATGTTGAGGTTGGCCACGCCAGAGCCTGGACTCAGACCCAGGGTGGTCAGCGGGGGAAGCCTTGATGCAACATCCTGGCCCTAGGATCCAATTGTTAGCTGAAAGACAAGACAGGGAGAAGCGGGTGCGTTGTCCACTGTCGACAAGGGAATGGTTACGTACCAAGGTGTTAGGCTTCCGATACTCGCATATTCTCCGAGCACTAATGCAGTTGACGCAGATAGGTCTTCCCTCATCACACTGTCTACGGGTGTCAAAAAGCCATATCAGCAGATTAGATGGAAGACAAACACACCCTCATGTGCCGCCGCTTGCACTCGAGGCAGCCTTTTCGAGACTTTTTGTGTCTACAGCGTTGCATTGCTTTAACCCTGGAATGACATACGGGATTTGCTTTTTGGTTATTGCGGGCTGACGATTTCCCCTTGAGACGTCATCGATAATAAATCAGATCACAAACTAATTATGGGGGGCCTTCCGATCTGAAAGATGTTTCGGTCTCGGTTTCGGTTTCTTGGGCGGATGGCTCGGCTGCAAGGGAGACGACATGCGTGGGAGGGATAAAAGGGGAAATCCACCCGTATTTGAGGTAGGCTAAGCAGGCTCCATTCTGCAATGATCCACCTGTAAAAAATACGGGTGGGTCAATCGATCTAAGCGCGGATGTAAGTGAGCTCAAAACTCCGGGGCTTTCGCCTTGACCACGCAAGCTTCTCAACTTGCAGAGTAAGGATTTGACAATCCGGGTGAACCTGAGTCGAAGGGTTAATAATAGCAGGTGAATTGACGTATGGGAGACTAAAAAGTACGAGAGATCGTGCATTGGTGCCCTCAGGCTTGAGCTGCCACAGCCCTAAGCCAGGGGTCGCGATTCTGTGAGATGATCCGCGACTGGCACCCGCTTCAATGCCTTTTAATATTTAATCTTTGCGTCTTCTTTCTTGCATGCAAATTCTTAATTCTCTCGACCCTTGTCTATCTTCAGTCCTCTCGCTCAATTATCCCATTGAGGGCCGGGCTTCAACTTTCGTTTCACTCGTTCGTTTCGTCTTGTTATCAGTACCTTCATCATGACCGAGTACGAGCTGTACCACTACGATCCCTCATTCATCCTCGCAATCATCTTCATAGCGCTATTTTCCGTCTCGACGCTCGGCCATCTATTCCAACCTTTCCATTCCAGGGCCTTCTTTTTCATCCCATTCCTCATCGGATGTATCTGTTAGTGGTCCAGGCCCCTGACCCCAAACAATATGCTAACCTCATTACAGTCGAAGCAATTGGTTATGCCGGACGTGCGATATCCGCGAAGCAAACTCCCGACTGGGCCGTCTTGCCATACGCGATGCAGAGTCTTTTACTACTCCTCGGTCCAACCATGTTGGCAGCGTCCATCTACATGGCACTCGGACGTCTCATTATATTCCTTGAAGCCGACGGCTACTCGCTAGTGGCCATTGAGTACTTGACAAAGACTTTTGTGTTCGGTGACGTTATTTCTTTCCTAGCACAATCTGCAGGTACGTCTAAATGAGGGGGCCGAGCCTCAACTATCATAAAGAACACAATAATTTGTCTCACGTGGCGACGATGCTAATATGTCTACACCTAGGTGGTGGCATGCTATCACAGGCCAAGTCAGCCGGGGATCAGAAAAGAGGCCAGAGCGTCATCATTGTAGGCCTCGCTGTGCAGCTCTACTTCTTCGCATTCTTCATCACCGTCCTTCACATCTTTCACCGACGCATTAATAAAATGCCAACCGACAAAAGCCCCTCTATCACGACTCCATGGAAACGATTCATCTTGGTCCTCTACGTCGCGAGCGGCTTCATCATGGTCCGATCCATTTTCCGCATTGTCGAGTATATCACGGGCGCGAACGGGCCGCTTCAATCCACCGAGATATACATCTACGTCTTCGATGCTGCGTTGATATTTATTACTACGGCACTGTTCAACATTTTCCATCCGGGGAGCGTAATCTTGTCTTGCAAGGAACTTGACATCTTCAATACCTACGACGACGCGACGAGCATTCCTCTACGTCCTGCAAGGCAAACACTACCCAACGTTAGCGAACCTTTGCAATACGCGCCAATTCAGAATAAGAACCGCTATAGCGTGGCAACATCACCAGTTCAGTTTGATGGGCGGTCCCAAACGCAATCTCCGCCCCTTCGATATCACCGACAGTCTCAACAATCTTTCTCCGCGACGCAGCGTCAGTCCCAAGCGTATAGAAGTCTTAGCCAACCAGTGGGCTCGATGTCTGAGTTGAACAGAATGACAGGACCATACAATCCCTATCCAGGCAACTTGGAGCCGCTTAGGTGAGGAGAACTAGGGAGTCTAGAATAAGAGAGAGGATATAGTAGATAATACGAGCGAGGATCAGAGGTAGGCATGGTTGATAAAAAGTAGATATGATTATAGGGTAGGTATATAATGACTGTCCGTTCAAGCATGCTGACTTTGAAGGATATTGAGCCTTGGACCTAGAGAATCCAGATTGAAAACTAGGTTTGAGATGTCAATAGAAACTCCATTAAAGTCACCATGCATAGTATATTATGTCATGTTTGTGAACTTGTTGTTTTCTTGGTTTATCAGTCTTCAAATGGTGGCCTCCACGTCGTCGATCACTTCAAGGATCCAGAAGGTCTTCTAGCTAGGCTGTGTAATTGTTGAGTTGGTCAGATTTATGCTGACAAACGAAACAAGGTTCAAGTAGGAATTAGGGCTGAGATCACCGCAGCCTTCACAACTATTTAAACAACCACCATGTGAGCACTTCATCAATGCCCGTGACATGATCTACACCAATTGCTCGCATTTATGAAACACTTGGAAGCTTATTTATAGGACATGTAACGGTCCTAAGCACCAATAGGTTAGATCGAGGCGCAAATCGACAGGGTTTAGCTTCCTTCATCCTTCCTTCATTGGAGTCCGAGTCCGAGCTTAGCCACCCAAGGCTGACTTGTAAAGTGTCCAGGAAGTCTCCGACATGCATAAAACATCGACATTTCATCTCTTGGCAAATTCTTGCACCTTTGACAAATATCCGAGGCCGTATACTATCGCCTCTATGGTTTGTTCCTAATGTTGACAATATTTAAACTCATGTCGTGGAGGGCCTGGGGCTCGGAACTGTTGGCAGTTCTGGGCTCCAGTGCGTCCCTCGTCGCCATGGTGGTACTCCTCTCCAAGTTCGACGGTAAAGCACCCTTCACCTGGAACAGCGTCACACTCAACGCCGTCGTCTCGATTCTATCGCTCGCGATCAAGACTAGCCTGGTATTCGTCATTGCTGAGTGCATAGCTCAGTGGAAATGGATCCTTTTTGCTAGGGAACCACGTTTGCTTGTCGATTTTGATCGTATCGACTCTGCTACTCGTGGCCCGTTGGGCAGCATCAAGGTGCTTTTTGGCACTAGGGGCGCGTGAGTTCTGAGAGCAGCTGCCTGACGTTCCATGTGTACGAACTGACTGACCTTTCATGCGACTCACAGCTTAGCGGTTCAGTTTGGCGCTATTTTGACCCTTCTAGCCATCATTCTCGATCCGCTGGCGCAGCAGCTGGTACAGCTTCAACAAAGCGTTGTGTTTGCGCCGAGACCTTTTGGAGACCCTGGTCTGTCCGCTCTAGCATCTCGCACCACAGTGTACGAAGTGGGAAGCTCGATAAGGGTTCAAGTTGGGGATCTTTGGTACCGGAGAACTCAACTACCACTGTCGATGCAGGCATCGATCCTCAACGGCTTTTCTCGATCACCATGGGAGGCTGCGCAAGAGGCCCTGGTTCAGTGCCCGACTAGCAACTGCACCTGGGACCAATTTGCTACGCTTGGTGTCTGCAATAGATGCGAGGACCTTAGCTCCAAACTGAAGCGTGTAGTTGGCTTTGGGGAGACACTTCTCACTATACATGATGTGAGCTACGGCACGAAGAGTGTCAACGCAACCGCATTTTCTCTACCAAATGGTCACTTTATCACCAATGTTGACGGATGTCCACTTCACGACTATCTGTGGAACCAGTGCCAGAATGAGCAGCCACTGGGGATCTACTCTGACAAGAGATATGCTTTGACCTCTTTTGGCACTGGCAACCCAAACAAGACGAATTCTATGAAGGATATCGACACATTGATCTGGTCCATGAGCTTCATCTACCCGGACGTCAAATATCTCAACTACTCAGAACTCCCCACGACATCAGATGGAGATTTGGACAAGGGACTCTACTGGCCAAATATCCCGATGAAGGCCGAAGAATGCTCTCTTTACTACTGTATCAAGATGGTCGACTCCGAGGTCCAGGGAAATCAGCTTTTCGAGAATATCACTGAGGCGGATGGTTGGATCCGGGACCCCGAGTCATGGGAGCGACGTGATGACGACGAATTGACAAAGATAAACACACCGCCAGATGACGAGACCAACAGCTTGGAGTTTAATCTCTGGTACTCGGCTGCGTCGTACTCGGATCTCAAACTTAGAGGGCTAGGAAACCTGTCTACGGAGTCGATGAGCGTCTCGTCGGATACGGTAATGGCGCTGAGCCACCACATGCAAGACCTCTTACTAGGAAACTGGACAAACACGACCGAGATACGGAAAAATATCGAGGAGAAACTGGGAAAAGGCGCTGTCGGATTTAACGGGGTCTCGCATGGTCCTGACGGCAAGGAGCTCACTGTGGAATCGGAACCACCAGGCATTGGAGGTCTATGGACCTGGACAAATACGAACATTACGAGGAGATTTGAGGCCCTTGCTACGAGTATGACAAACGAGATGCGAAGAAACCCCAACCCCAGGCTCGATAATGTCGAAGGGCAAGACCAGGATCGGTACGAAGGGAAGCTAAGTTTCGAGGGCAATGTCGGCACTGAAAAGGTACTATACGATATCCAGTGGCCGTGGGTAGCGCTGCATGGGGTGATGCTCTTCTGTGTTCTGATCTTATTGATCATGACCGCAAAAAGTGCTGGAGACCCGGACTTGACACCACTGGCCCGGAGTAGCACGTTAGCAACAATCCGTCAAGGTCACCGGATCGGAGGTGTCTTGGAGGATGCAGATACAATGGAGCGCATGGAGAAGGCGGCGCGGAGATCCTATGTCAAGATTAGTAACGGGAAGGAAGATGAAGCTATGGTGCGTAGGATGATGCGTGGGGAGGCAACACGGGCTGCCTCGGGTCAGGAGGAGAGTCTGTATTTGACGAGTATAGAGATGGAAAACAGATCTCAGAAGTGAGGCTATTTTAGACGGGCTGGGTTTCTGGAGTTACGCGTAACGTATAGAAGATATTAGAAACGAACGGCGTTGTTTGTTCTTTTTAGAAGCGCCTTTCATGTGACAACGGACGATGCTCTCACATATGCGATTTGAGTGTGCCTAGTTAGAAACCTGTAACGCTGATGGTTGCTCAACCAGTTCCGGGATGAATTCTGGGTTGATGCGAGAGGACGGTCCTCATCGCCATGGTCTCAGCTGATGACAGGACAAAAGTAGGATGTGGATCGTCGTTGCTCGTAGTATTCGCCTGCGAGGCGACACCATGCACTGACCAGCCTTGAATTGTTTGAAGAGTATGTATACGGATTGGTGATGAAGATTTGTCCGCTTAGAGTGGGATAGGGATCATAAGATGGGCTTAGAGGTTATCTCAGGGACGGCTCACCTTGTGCCGGAAACACAAAAGTCAAAGTGGACAAACTACTATACCGAGAATAGCCGCGGTCACATGTAATTACTAATGCCTAGGCAGGTAAAGGATAAGAGGACTCAAGTCTGGAAGGGCCGGGACGTCCAAGGGTTCTGAAGGAATATGAGATATCTCGCGTTACGTTGCATCGAGAAAATAGCCTAAGTTGATTCCCAACTAGGAAGAAGGAAAAGGCACGGGCCAATGCCTTTTCGCCAGTGACTAGGTTCTCTTCAAAGCACTCAATCTAAAGCCCCGATGGCATCATCTTGGCGGACCCGTGTCCTCTCTATTCGGTGGATTCCAGCGCTCTTGGCCCTGGATTTTCCACCCATTGAGGGTCTAGACATCATTATATCTCACCTTGTTGTCGGGCCTTTTGTCTTGGGATTCTTCATTGAGAGGCGAGGCAGAACGCGTGGGAGTCGAGGGCTAGCGAGATGAACTTGGCAAAGGATTCAAGCAGAGTGACGCCTCCAACATCTGATCCTTCCAACACATTCAGTATTCTGACCAATCGGTGTCATAATGAGTCCGATATCTCCTGTTGTGGAGAGAAAAGGCGGGTGAACCCCGTGGAGTGGAATCTTCAAACAGTCGGGGACGGCCCGGTTTACGAGTCGGGTTTTGAGCCGGTTGGACAAGGGATATGCTTATTTTAAGGCCCTTTAGACTTGATAAACAAGGTTGTCCCCGCATAGCGACGAGTCCATACCTGATCGCGACGCGAGTGATGCAGCCATGGTGACTTGACTGCGACTCCCCACGGATGCGGCTCAATCTAAACCTCAAAGAGCGAAACAAAAAGCAGTTCATCTTCCAGAAAGGAAATCATCCATCACAATTTTGTCGCAGAGTACCTCTTCCGTCGGAGTTCAGTAAGACCCAGGGCTCCTTGTCATGTAACACTAGCTTTGGCGTCATGGCTAGTATCCATGGCGTGCTTCGTAAAACGTCGCTCAGTCTGGAAGGTAACTAGCCATCACGCAATCAGGAGCCAATCTTGGTGTTTCGGTATAGTAGGACCCGGTGCTTGGCAGATCGACGTCTAGTACCAACAGTCTGCACGTTGCACAAGCCGTATTAAAGGCATGCCCGGCTGTTCTACTTTTCGCCGTTGATCAGCATCTTCTCCGGGGACTCTTTCTGCTTACCTGCCATTGATTGCCATTATGGGCCTCTCACTTGGCTGGCGAGCGAAGCCAGAGGCTAAACCAGCCGTAACTACGGCTGGCGATAGTGACCTCAACTACACGTCCGACAGCTCAGACCCAGCTCTTCTTCGCGATGGAAACCTCGCCTTTACTCGCGTGCAGGGCGGAAACGACTCCAAGCCGTCATACCAAGAGGCGATTGGAGCCCCTGTTGAGTCCAATTCCCCCCTGGGTTACCACGTCGGATGGATCACCATCATCTTCCTCAACGTCAATCAGATGGTCGGGTCTGGAATTTTCTCGTCCCGTGAGTATTTGTTCTGGTCCACGGAGTGAACCAATTTCTAACTCCCTCGCGCAGCCGGAACTATCCTGAACAAAACGGGAT
The DNA here is from genome assembly GCA_003946985.1 of Fusarium duplospermum. NCBI lineage: Eukaryota > Fungi > Ascomycota > Sordariomycetes > Hypocreales > Nectriaceae > Fusarium > Fusarium duplospermum. The sequence goes on from NKCI01000042.1 coordinate 48,926, forward strand.
CCATTGGCCTGGCCCTAATTTACTGGTTCATCGGCTTTCTCATGGCCCTTGCGGGTTTTGGCGTTTATCTCGAGTTTGCGAGTTACTTTCCTAACCGGTCAGGATCGGAAGTGGTCTATCTTGAGCAAGCGTATCCCCGACCAAAGCATTTCTTCCCCATTGCTTTCGCTGTGCAATCCGTCATTTTGTCCTTTAGCAGCAGCAATGCTATTGGTAAGCATCGGATAAAGATCTACCTTGACTTCTTAACTGACAACCTCTTCCAGTTCTGTCTCGATACGTATGGAGAATTGCTGGCAAGGTCCCTTCTGACTGGCAGATGAAGGGAGTCGCCATTGCTGCCTACTCCCTGGCCGTTATCTGTATGTATTCATCCTCGTGATGAAGCGGGCGCATGCTAACTCACCTAGGTGTCATTGCCCACAACAAGTACTCCCTGTGGGCCACCAACTTTATTGGCTTCCTCAAGATCATTACGCTTGTCTTGTAAGTGTGGACTACGGTGTTGCTGAATGTCTTCTAACTTGTACCAGCATTTCAATCACTGGCCTGGTCATTCTTGGCGGCAATGTTTCAAGCGTCCCTGACCCCAAGGCCAACTTCCGTGACTCTTTCGCGGGAACCACCGACAACGGCAACGACCTTTCAACAGCCCTGGTAAACATTGTCTTCTCATACAGTGGCTATGCCAACGCATTCAACGTGGTCAACGAGATCAAGCGACCCATCCCAACCATCAAGAAACACGGCTTCCTCTCCCTGCTCGTGGTTGCAATTCTGTACATGCTTTGCAACATTGCGTACTTTGCTGCTGGTAAGTACTAGTATTAATGAGAAAGTCGCGCTGCTAATAACACTTTGGCCAGTCCCTAAGAAGGAGTTTGCCGAGTCTGATGAGATTGCCGCCGGCGTCTTCTTCACCACCGTCTTTGGAACTGGCGGTGCTGAGACCGCCCTGAATGTTCTTGTGCTTCTCAGTGCATTTGGTAACCTGTTGGCTGTTCTGATCGGTCAGTCAAGAATGATCCGAGAAATTGGACGGTGAGTTTCGATGGCCTCGAGTAGTCTGCTCGTACTGACAGTTAGCAGACAAGGAGTGCTGCCTTTTACAACCTTCTGGGTCTCAACAAAGCCGTTCGGAACACCTCTCGGACCTTACCTCCTGAAGTGGGGGATGACGTTTATCATGATTGTTGCGCCTCCAGCGGGTGATGCATTCCAGTTTGGTAGGTCCAAGTGATTGTGGCTGGGTCTCAATAAGGCGCCCAGTCCCATGTGCCCCCCATGATCATGATTTTGATCTAACCTTGCTCTAGTCGTCAGTTTGAAAACTTATCCCGATGGTCTCTTCCATCTGGCTCTGGGTATTGGCTTGTATCTTGTCCGACGTCATAACAAGCGGGTCGGCAGAGGACGCCGTGACTTCAAGGTCTGGGACGTCCTCTTGATCTTCTTCATCCTCATTCAGGTCTTCATCATCGCTATGCCCTGGTGGCCACCGAAGGGCGGCCCTTACGCTGGTGAAGTCAGCTTTTGGTACGCGACTTATTGCGTGGTCGGTATTGCAATGTGAGTTCTTCCTCCCTTTCCCCAAATGGACTCTGTAGCTGACAATTTGTTCAGCATGATTACATGCTACCTGTACTACGTTGTCTGGATTTACTTGATTCCCAAGTGGAAGGGCTATGTCATCCGGACGGAAGTTTTGGAAGTCGACCAGAATGGTGCCAACACGCATCGCTTGGTCAAGGTTCCTCTCGCAGAGGTGGACAGATGGGACTCTGAACATGATGACGCTGGAAATCTCAGGCAAAGACACGTTGGAAGCCCTGTCCAAGAATCCGTAACGACTGAGGAGAAGGTCTGACGCAACGGTCTGAGTATCATGTGCGGATGCACCACATAGCAGCATGTAGACTTTGCCCTTTGAACTGGCACTTAGTACACCCAGTTTCACTTACAAAGATACAAAACTATACAGGCCACTGAATACCAACTTGACATTAATGTGGGATGTGACTCGAGATGGAGAATCAGACATGTCTTTAAAGTCCATCATACCTACTTCGTTTACAACTCATAAGCTACGTGACAATAATATCAGACTTCAGGTGAACATGAAAACATTCTTGTTGGACACTATCGAGGTCGATAACTCCTTATTCAACTCAGCCCAATACCCATTACGGTTCAAACAGGGCATGAGGTGGGATCAACGCTTCAACTACGTCATGCAGATCTGCGTGCACGGCGAGTGGGGGCATCGGCAACTCGTGCTTTCTCGCTTGCCACCTTTCTCTATCCTTCGAGATCTAGGAGCCCAGTCTAGGCAAGCAGCGCGAAAGATGTATTTATAAGAGAATTTTTAGGGCGTTAAAGCCGGCGGTGACGGAGCAGAGCCGTCCTTGCGACGGAGGCTTCGGAGTTTTGGCGCTGATCGGCCCCCTGTTTTGAGCAAAAGACAAGATAAGCATGAATCAGCCACCTGCGTAATGATGTGCATTGTATTTATTCCAACTCCAACACATTCCATCTTCTAGCTACACACAAAGCGTAACTCAACATGGCCACAACCTTTGACATCTCACCCGAATGGAGGGCAAGTCAACTCCATTTCTACTACCGCCAACTCTTCATCACTCCCCCGTTAGTATCTCGTCGCGATGCAGATTTAAGCGGAAAGACGGCGATAGTCACAGGGTCCAACACTGGCCTGGGACTAGAAATAGCACGTCAACTTCTCGACCTGGGTTGCAAAATCATCCTGGCGGTACGTGATGAAGCCAAGGGTGAACTCGCCCGCCAGGAGCTGATCAATGGCCGAGATCTTCCATCCGAGTTCTTAGAAGTCTGGAAACTGGACATGCTTTCCTATGAATCAATTTTGGCCTTCGCGAAGCGCACCCAAAGTTTGCAGCATCTCGATATCGCCATTCTGAATGCTGGCGTACAGAAAGGTGTCGAGTCATTCACCTCTAATGGCTACGAAGAAGGTTTCCAAGTCAACTACCTCTCTACCATGCTCCTCGCCATCTTGTTGCTGCCAATAATTAAGCAGAAGAGGGTCGGAAATAGTCCTGGTCAGATTTGCATTGTATCGTCCGACATGGCGGCTTGGTCCAGGTTCGAAGAGAGAAATACGACTCCTCTTCTATCGGCATTTAAACAAAAGATGCCGAAATGGGATTTGATGGACCGTTATTGCACGACCAAGCTTCTCGGACAGCTGTTCCTATCTGAGCTCTCCAAGCGCGTCTCTCCATCAGAAGTTACCGTATCTTGCGCCAACCCTGGCCTCTGCGGTGGCTCAGAGATTTCTCGCGAGTTCCAGGGCGCTCTACTCTTTGCCTACAACATATACTCCTTCTTATTCAGTCGTACATGCTCTGTTGGCGCTCGAACAATCGTAAACGCGGTTACTACACTTGGTGACCAAGCTCATGGGCAGTACATCGAGGACGCCAAAGTTCAGCCGTGAGTTACTCCCACGTACACCTTATTGTCTTGCCTTGGTTAAACTAACTTTCACCTCCAGAATGGCGCCCATCGTATACAGAAGTGAGGGGTTGCGTCTTGCGAAGCAGCTCTACGAGGAAACCCTAGATGAGCTTTCGTTCGCGGGCGTGAGGGATATTATCAACGACCTATAAATGTCTAAACAGTTTGTTCATTTCAGAGGCCCTCGGGGCGCAATGTTACGATACCTTTAGGAGTAAACGCCGCGCAGAATGCCAACTTCACTAAGGCGTATCATGGTCACGGGAGTAATACCTAGATCTATATTATCCGTGATTAAGGAAACTTGCCCGGCGGAAGTGATCCGGCGTCCGTGTGCCTTCAAATGGGAAGGTGCTGTGTTTGTCGAGAAGATCGTCGAATCAAGTTTTTAATTAGGGTATCATTGCATTTAACCAACCAGGGCCATTAGGAAGTTGCTGTGTTACATTATATATCCTTGCAGTTGACCACGAATGAGGCAGGTTCCCCGCGTGGAGCCTTGGCTGAGGGGTTGTACGAAGCATGACGTGGTTATATGGCTCATCAGACATCTCGGTCGTATTGTGCGTGGTTTCCATCTCCATTACTATTCAAGGGCGTGCAGTAACTTTATCCAAAATGAGCAACGAGGAACAGACCCGCCAGGGTATCGCCATTGTACGCCTCTCTTCAATGGGCATCCAGTACAGCGTCGGCATGTGCTAAATTGTGTAGGACCCTGCAGTCACTGGCCGGGATGACAATGAAGCCGGCGATGATGTAGAGAGGCGCGAAAGCCCAACTGTATGAAGGAGAGCATGAACTGACTATATAACCAGCACCTACTCATCCACGGCATCAGCATCCTCAAGTATTTACGAGTATCGAAAGATTCAAGGCCGAACCTACCAGAACTCCAACACGACAGACTATTGGTAACCACCTATATCAACTTTCGCATCCGGAATTGATCCTACTAACTTACTCAAGGGCACCTAATGACGAAAAACATGTCGAGGCATTTGATGTCGCGCAAGTATCGCTCAATCTTTCGCCACGGGCCGATATGTTAACAGCCGCATAGGCATGAGTGGCTCACAATGATGTTGGACGATAAGTTGTACGCCGTTCCGCTCCGAGACAACCCCCAGGTGAGAAAGTTCCACGGCGAGACATGCATATGCTAATGATAAAGCAGCGCATTTTAGACGTCGGAGCTGGCACGGGAATATGGGCCATGTCTGTTTCCCCTACCCGGATCATAAGCCTTACTAACCAGTTAGTGACATGGCCGACAAGTTCCCAACTGCCGAGGTCATCGGTGTCGATATCTCCCCAACTCAGCCTTCCTGGACGCCTCCAAATGTCAAGTTCCAGATCGACGATGCTCAGCTAGACTGGACCTTTGAGCCCGCCTCGTTTGACTTCATTCATGTTCGGTATATGCATGGCGCCTTTGATGACTGGCCAAAGCTGTACAGGCAAATGTTCAAGTTTCTGAAGCCTGGCGGTTGGTTCCAGCACATTGAGCCAAATATCCACTTGAAGTGTGAAAACCCAAAGTCGATGGCTGAGAATGAGTTAGTACTGCTTTGAAAAGTGACATCAAGTTGAACTGATGGTGTGTTTAGAACCTTCAAGCAATGGGCCGAGCTCTTCTTCGATGCCGGCGACAAGATTGGTCGTACCTTTAGAGTCACCGACGGCATCATGGAGGAGTCTGCTCAAGAAGCAGGATTCGAAGACATTGTGCACAAGATCATCACAATTCCTCTCAGCGGCTGGCCAAAAGAAGAGAGGCTCAAGAAGGAAGGTCAGTTTGTTGGTCTGTACATGGACTTGAGCTTGGATGGCTTTGCCTTGTACCCGATTGGGCAGATCCTCGGCTGGAGTCGCGAGAAAGTGGATGACATTGTGTCCAAAATGCGTGCTATCATCAGGAATCCTAAGCATCTTGGTAGTGGAGACATGTAAGTGTAAAGAAGTTTGTCATTGCGGGTAGGGTTAACTCGATGTGCAGGCACATGGTGTATGGACGAAAGCCGCTAAAGGCAGATCAGTGAGAACACTTAGGAATCTACGGATCGGCTGGATACCTATTTAGTTGGGAAAAAAGAGTTGTGTCATGGAATAGTCCTCAATGCATCGATCTCATTCAGGGAAACTCTGTCATCAGCCCCTACTAAAAGCCCAGCCCCATCAACGAACATGCTAAACCTGTGTTGAATACACGCCGGATTCGAGTTATTGACCCCCTATCAAAATTCTTTGGAAGCACTAGGGCCTTGACGTAGAGCCTAAGGGACTTCCTTCATAGCTAGAAGTTCCTTAGCTGAGTTGGCTCCCTTGCCGGCCTCGGCTTCAGAGAGCTCAGCACTGTTACCAATGGCGACATGCTTCTTGAACTAGGTTACGGTGTATTACGGTATTGGGTTTTTATACCGTTATGTATTGATAGCTGTGTCTTTTTTTTGTTGTTGTGGCTGATGGCTTTTGACATCATTGCAGCCTAGAATAATGCTTCTTACACTGCCTACTAGGCACCTTGTTCTGGAATAACTCATCAAGTTTCTCAATCTTATCTGTCGATTATCCCGGCCTCGACTATTATAAAGAACACATTTCCAACACATCATAGCATCATATCCTAAACCTAACATAGTGGCCTTTTTTTTAGCCTTTCTGCCACCTACGGTCTATAGGTAGTCAAAGACTTATACCTATTTACATAAGGTGTATTTAACTGCTCTAACCTCCATACGAGAAACAAGGGACAGCTCGCCTACGTTTCCCGGATCGACACCTAGAAACACTCAGTTCTTCCCGACGACCGACCATCACCCCCAACTAGCCATGGATAGAGCCATGGTCGGCATTCCGCCCGTCAAACCCGGAGACTACGTCTTCTGGCATTGCGATCTGGTCCACAGCGTTGACGAACTGCACCCGGGGATCCTCGACTGGAGCGTCTCGTACAGCTCATGTAACCCGCTGACTCCGTACAATGTCAAGTCTCTATTGGCTACCAGAGCTGCCTTTGAGGCCGGTGAAGTTCCTGCCGATTTCGCCCGATCTCACGGGACGTATGAGAGAGAGTTCTAGCACGGAGGGGACTGCGGTGCAAGGAGGGAGTATGTCCCGAGCGAGGGCGGGCCCCGCGCACTGGGCCTTGCGCGCCTAGATGAGATGAGGACGAGGAGGGCTTGTCTCAAGGGCAGTGAGAGGTGAGACGCCTGGCAAATGAACGTCTGGGACTGTAGAGAGCTTGCTGTGTGTGTGTGATGAAGAAATCAAATTTCTCGAACAAGAGTATTTAAAGAGTTGTTAAAATAGTAGAGATTATAGCCGTGTTCTTGTGACATTCTCTTCAACGCCAAGTTGCGCGACGATACATAGAGAAGCGACCACAGACGAGACTCACTCAATTACGAATCGATCAATGTCTCCCCGCCTCACAAGCTCGGTATACACAATCTGGAGTCCGTTTATCTCCTGCTCACGAAACGCAACGTGAAGAGCGTTCCGTGCTCGGCGAAAGTTCTCTGATCGTGCTGCCAGAGCGTCGTAGCGCTCCAGGATCCAACTTCGATGTATCATATCATCAGACTCCAGAGCGGCCACGAAGAGCGGCCACGCGAAGCGGATCATGCCTTGGTCGCCCTGGTCCCTGTGCGCTTTGGACGATAGGGACATGATCTCTCGTAGCGCTCGGCGTTGCTTGCTTGCTAGGGCGGCTGTCTGGTTGGAGATACGGAGGAAGCAGAGGACGACTGCGTGGTAGAGAGAGGCGATGAAACGTAGATTGATGACAAACCTTGTCTGACTAGGAAAATCTACCTCTTGGAGATTAAGGAGTCTTGCCGTCCTCAGAAGCTCGCTGTACCTGCTCCCAACGTCACAGATGGCGCTGCCGGTGGCGTCGATCTGCGTCTCGAGGTCGTCGGCGGAGACAGAAACAGCCGTGGCCAGCTCGCTGAGAATGAAGCGCAGCTGGCCTGACTCGGCCTGCAAGCAGAAGAGATGGCTGCTCTGCAGGTCTTCCACCAACTGGCCCTGGGAATACATAGGATCCAGCACCTCGCCGTTGATCATATCCGAGCGTCTCTGTAGGGCGTTGAAGCCCTTCAGACGTGAGATTATGGAGCCCTTTTCCTGGTCGAATAAGCATTCTCCAAGCAGTTTGTTGAAGGCGCCTCCGAGCCCGTTAATGGCGGCTCCTCCGTCGATTAGAGCAATCCACACGATCAGGCGACACGTAAGTGATGAAATGGCGCCTTCGATGTCCAAGGCCTCCTGCAGCCAACCACCCCCTTCCCCCCTGGTGAGGAGATCTTCAAGATCTTGTCGGAGGCGTCCCCGAAGCATCGAGGCGGCTGCCTGAAGATGAGCGCTGAGGCCGATGCCGCAGCCATCGCCAAACTGTTGTTCGTAGGCCATCATCAGCCACAGCGTAGCGAGTATGAAGTTTATTTCGGAGCACCGGTCATACTGTACGGCTCCTTGCAACTGCCTCAGACCGGCCGCGTAGTGTTCCACCGCTAGTGACAGCCGCTCCTGGGCCTCGTCGGCCGGGAAGACGTCACTCTCGCCGAGCTTGCGGCCCGCCAGCGCGCAGACCGAATGCATCACCATGGGATCCCTTTCGGCAAGCGCCCAGACGATAGCCGGCCCGCTGTGTTCTGGTGGTTTTCTATCCACCAGGGTCGGCAGGGTGAAGCGGAAGTAGTCGATGGCGGTATGGTCGAGTGGCGATAAGACGCGGGCGGACTCTGGAAACACCGAGGACGGCGGACCCACGGGGGAAGATGCTTCTGAAGATAGGCGACCCTGGATTGATCTAGGATGGTCGCTCTCGGCGCTCGGGCTTGGGTGATAATGGCTCTTGTCCTTCCTGGTATACTTTTTTCGTGGGCAGGAAGTGTAGTCGCACTCCCGATCGAGGCGAGTGCATCTTCCGCAGCGCGGATGAGCCTCATCGCACTTGACCTTATTCTCTCGACATTTCTGACATCCTGAGCGAGATCGGTCATCCTTTCGGATGGAGGATGTTGATATCGAAGGTGGAATCAGCTCCATAGTGTAGCTACAAGCGGTGCGAGCCCAGAGGTTGGTGACGACATGATGAGCCGGGGACATTGGAGGTGTTAAATAAGCGCGGCTATTTGCCCATCGACCACGACACTTTAGCGGGTCCACTTGGAAGTAGGGACTCCCATCTCGCCTTACCAGTTGCGATTGGGGGTTTCCTTGTATAGCGCCTTTGAGAAGGTCGGGTTGTTCAAGTATCACTTGGTATATGGTCACTCAGTCCATACTCATTGATATTCGGGCGACTTATATATCAGAAACTTCGTCGACTATTGGCTATCGCCCGAGGTCAATTTCCCTATAGCATACGAAGACTGTTAGGATGCTATCATCTGGGTATGTGCTTGAAATGTTGGCTGCTGGTCAATCTTCACGCGGCAGTACTAACTAACATGCAAATCTTAGCTGTCAAAGAACGTGGCCTCTCTCGGAGCGGATCTCAAAAAGGGGGGTTATTCTAGGCGGAACATTCACTGGAGGATACTGCTCTCTCGCCGCGCGTGGGATGAGGGTCTGTCCCCCCCTCTCACCGGAATCTATCTCGCCGTCACGCCCAGTCTAGCTCCACAGGCCTTGATCCCCAAGTACGCCCCATTCTACCGAAGTCGCGAGGCCCTCAAGGATGGCATGACCCTAATGTCCAAGTCAACCGCCCTGTATGACGTCGCCGTGGAGCCGGACTTTGCCTCTCCCCTATGGAGTCCCCTTCTATGGCCCGCGGGTCACACCAATCTTCCCCCAACCTTCTTCCAGATCTGTGGTGCGGATCTGCCTCGAGATGAAGCTCTGATTTACGAGAGGCAGCTGAGGTTAGAACACGGGACGAAAACGGGGGTTATTGTGTACCCTGGACTGCCTCACATTTTCTGGTACAACTACTCATCTCACACTGCGGCGAAGAAGTATGTAGATGATACTCGTTTTGCGCTGGGTTGGCTTCTTGGCCGTGAGTCATAGCGTCGTACAGAGCGCCAAGGAGGTCTTGAAATATGAGAACTGTGGTTGAGAGAGCTTTGGTCTTGTGAAATGGGGGCATCGCCCGATGCGGCTTGACAATATATAAATCTACCAATCATTCTTCACGGAAATTCTTGTATCTGGATCAGGATATCTATTTGGCATTATTATGCATCTGATCACCTTGAACTACTGTCTGCAAGCTAAGCAGGCACAGCCTCGCTCGCAGACATTGTGTACTGCCATTATTTAAGAATTGCAGGCTCGCACTTAAGCCCTTCCTTCCTCCTTCTTGTCGTTGACTAGAGCAACCTCGGCAACATATGACTTGAACTTGCGAGCAGGAACGCGGTTCTCGAACATCTCCTGGACTTCGGCGTAGTTGCGGCCCTTGAGTTCGGGAAGGCAGAAGTAGAGGTAGACGCACATGGGCACCGAGAGACCGAAGAAGACGAAGCAGACCTTGCCGCCGAGGTTGGCCTGGTCGGTGTTGATGAGATAGGGCATGACCTGGGAGACGAGGCAGGAGAAGGCGGTTGAGACCATGATGTTGATAGAGTAGGTCTTTTGTCGGAGTTGGACGCTGTATCATGTTAGTTTTGATTCATTCGGTTGATGGAGAGATTCTTACCTGGCGGTTTCACCACCGACACTGTAGGCGACAGCACCCAGGGTAGCCTGATACAGGAAGCCCCAGATAACCATGAAGGCGACGGTAGCGGACAGGCTAGGACCAGAGCCAATGGTGCTGATTCCACCGATAACAAGCAGCAGAGCGGTCATGACGAAACATCCACCAACAATCAGGGGTCGTCGTCCGAGGCGATCGATGAGTGGCCAGGAGCACATGTTTCCAACAAGTTGAATGGCGTAGGCGATTTGTCCGATAGCTAGGGGATCGTTGACACCGGCGAGACGGAAGTAATAACTGGTAATCGTTAGTTTGAGAGCCCAGCCATTGATCGTTGAGAACGTACGTGAGATAACCGTTGATGAAACCAATGCCGATAAACTGCTGCGAGAGGTAAACCATGACGATAATGGTGGTTCGTCGCAGGTTAGTGCCCTTGAAACACTCAAGCCACTTGCTGTCCTCCTGCGCCTTCTTAGCCTCCTCTTCCTTGGCGATGGCAACAGTCGCAATAGCCATAGCAGCATCCACGTCAAATCCGTCACCGTTGAATCGTCGGAAAGCCTTCGCAGCATCGTCGCGGCGGCCCTTGATGATAAGCCAGGTAGGAGACTCGGGAAGGAAGAAGAGGTTGAGGAGAAGAAGTCCAGGAGGAATAACCTGGGTAATCAAGGGGATACGCCAGGCCATATCCGAGGGATCCTTCTTGCAGGCAAAGACGACGAGCGAGTTGAGCCATTGGCCAAGAGTGATCATGGTGTTCTAGTTTTGTTAGCACCACGCATAGAACACTTGGCACTTGGCGTTTTCGAGAATACTCACCAGCAGAGCCAAGCACAAACCGCGCATCTTGATAGGCGCAAGCTCAGCAACAAAAACAGGACCAAGCGAATGACCTAGACCAAATCCAAAAGTAGAAACAACCTTGCCGCCAAACAGCATAAGAATGGACTCGCTATAGAACTGAAGAATGATTCCTCCAAGACAGATGACACAGGCAACGATGATGGTCTTCTTTCGACCGATAAAGTCGCTGATGATACCGGTCGCAAAGGCAGAGGTGAAGATTCCGACGGTGGCGGCTGCGTTGAGGATTTGCTGGTCGTGAGCGGCGACGACCCAAGTCTCACCAGCTTGGTATCCGAACTTTTTAGCGAAGGGGGTCACGGCGAGGAGTTTTCCCGTCATGGACATTTCGTAACCAAAGTTGACGGGAAGAAGGTAGATGATCAAGCCTTGGCGGTTAGTTTCATGATGACACGCGTTTTTGGTGATGGTTCACTTACAGAACATCAAGACGCGTCGGTTCTCCCAAAAGTCATGCCAGACGAGGTTCTCGTTGGACCTGCTGGGAGGCAGAGCCGCAACCGCGCTCTTGGGCATCTCCTCCAGCTGGATGGCCTCAGGGGCCTTTGGCTCAATGTCCTTACTCATGGTTGATGCTGCTGATACTGCGATGAGATGCAACCTTGGATGATACCATCAAGATCGATGCGCAGATCTTCGTGATATATAAAATACAAAAAATTGCAAAGTCAAACTAAACCCCAGATCTTCCCCGCAAGAAGCCGACTCCTAGTAACCTTGTTTTCTCGGGATGCGGAGAGAAGGCAGGTTTTTCGTTGCGTGTGCATTCCGATTGGGTTCTCACCGCGTGCTCTCAGCCCCTGGAACAGAGCGGGTCTTGCTGTCCAATGCGAGAGTTTCGTCTCCAACTGTTGGAGTGAATCTAGAAGCTTGAAGCACCGTTCGTGTTGGCCCCAGTCATGAACCTGGGCCCTTGAACTCCTAGTCTGGCAAAGTTAAGCGCTTTTGCTGGTATCCTTGCACAAGCGAGCCACAGACCATTCCTATATCTTGCTAGCACCTGGGTCCCGAACCTAAACTTCTCGAAGCAGACGCCATCTTTGCGTTCCGGATTGCCAGATGGGTTCCGAAGACCATCTTCTCCTCCACCAGCTCGTCCTGATTTATCACACCACGTGCGGAGAAGTATTCAACGTCGCCCCCATGACCGTAGCAACTCCCCGCAACTTTAAGAGCACGTTTCCCCATGGGCAGCCATGTCCGTTCAATCGGGTCACTCTTAGTCAGGCAAGAACTGCGTCGGTCAAGCTGACCCTGGCGTACCTGGCGGAGCGGCAGTTAACCTCGGCAGATGGGACCACCAGGGATAACCAGAGTCAACGTGACGTGAAGAGACCACCACTGGACGGATATCACGGTCTCGTTCAATATGACGTCCTTGGAAACCTGTAGCGCCTTCTCCGCAAATTCAAGTCAAAAGCTATGGCTAGAATGGCTAGCATGCTCCATCAATGATCTTCAGCATCACGCATTTCCCGGGGATACTCGGCTACATTAATCCGCGATCCTAGTTATACTCGGATTGCAAGGATTGTAGCCGCGCAATATGGAGACAATAGGGCGCATGGTATAAAGCTATAAAGTAGCGGGATCCGACTGCTTGGGAATGAGAGTTGCATCCTCGCACATCTGGGGTAGTTACATGATGGCTTTTCTTCTGAAACTTGTCACGGCGGCCCTTGTACTTGCCGAGGGTACCATCGGTGCTGCTACTGGGCAACCTCCTACCGTGCAGGTCAAGAACGGTACTTATGAGGGTAAATACGTTGCCTCTTATAACCAGGATCTCTTCCTCGGCGTTCCCTTCGCCCAGCCTCCTGTGGGATCTCTTCGTTTCCAGAACCCTCAGCCATTGAACACGACGTTCAAGACCAGAAAGGCAACTGAGTATGCTGATTCTTGTGTCGGATACGGAGTAGGTCACCTTCATCACAGCAATCAGTGAAATAGTTATTGACGTCTTACAGAACAGCCCTGCTTGGCCGCATACCCTCGGCGAGGACTGCCTGACCCTGAACATTGTCCGCCCGGCAAAGTCAGGACGTGGAAAGAATGACAAGCCTCTGCCTGTCGGCGTCTTTATCCACGGTGGAGGTTGGTCTATGGACTATAGTGCCAATGGCGTTTACAACCTGAGCTTCATCGTTGAGGAGTCTGTCAAGATGGGAAAGCCTTTCCTTGCAGTCTCTGTTGACTGTAAGTACCCAAAGTCATGCCGAGCACTTCCATCGCTGACACTTGACAGATCGACTCTCTTTCTGGGGATTCATGGCCAGCAAAGACGTCATGGATGCCGGCATCGCCAACCTCGGTCTCAAGGACCAGCGCATCGCCCTGCACTGGATCAAGGAGAATATCGCAGCCTTTGGCGGCGACGTTGACAAGATCACCATCTGGGGCGAGAGCGCTGGAGGCGGCAATGTCGGCTACCAGGCTACTGCTTTCGGAGGAAAGGATGAGGGCCTTTTCCACGGAATAATTGCCCAATCTGGCGCTGACGGAACTGACATGAAGAACCTGACTAACCCCCAGAAACGCTACGACACTATTGTCAAGGCGGTTGGGTGTGACAAGAAGAAGGATAAGATCGCTTGCCTGCGAGATGTTCCTTTCGACAAGCTCAACGCCACCAGCGCTCTGGTTCCTGGCAACTTTTATCCCGTTGTCGACGGAGATTTCATCCCCGACTACTCGTCAACGCTTCTTGAAGAAGGCAAGTTCACCAAGGTCCCCATCCTTCTTGGCACCAACGCCGACGAAGGCACGCTATTCGGAAACTCGGGCCTCAACACCGACGAGGAAGTCAGGAGCCTCATCGCCTCGAACGGCCCAGATGCGGAGACCACCGAGATCCTAATGGCTCTATACCCCAACGTTGATGCCATTGGTCTGCCAGCTGCGTACCGCGTGAGGCCCGACGGCCCTGTTGGTGCTCAATTCAAGCGCGTCGTTGCTCTTCAGACTGATCAGCTCTTCACTTCTTGGAGGCGACTGAGGACTGATGCTTGGTCCAAGCATGGTGCTACTGCTTACTCGTACTTGTTCGAGTCGCCCAACACCCAGAACTGTAAGTGATCGTCAACACCTTGCACTGCTCCAAGCTGACCACATCGTTATAGTTGAGTTTTTGGGTACTTCCCACTTCACCGAGATTGGTTACGTCTTTTACAACAGAATCGGTCTCGGCTATGCCAAGGGCCAGAGCCCCCTCGCCGGCGCTTCGAAGGAGGTTCTTCAACTAGCCAAGCTCGTCACTCGCATGTGGATCAGCTTCATCAACGATCTTGACCCCAACAACCACGGCAGTAAGACAACCTCTCCAACTCCCCACTTGAAACAATTTGACTAACAAGCCAAGTCCGCGGTGTTGAAAAGTGGCCTGTGTACAAGGCGGGCGGTGGCTACGGAGACAACTTTTACTTCAACCCCAACGGATCCAGCGTACAGCCTGATACTTTCCGACTTGCGCAGACGACCTTTATGAACTCTGTTACTAGGGAGCAGTATGGACGGTAAAGAGACTGGCCGCAAGGTCTGGTTCACGAGTTGATTATAACTTCTACGATCTGCCTTGAGGAAATTAAGCTACCCTACATCTTGGCATTTTCTTCTGGTGAAAATACATTTGATCAATTTTCATAATACAGTGCCCATATTCACCCTGATATGTTCTTTGTGATATATAATTCATGCTTTCATTTTAATCTCCTCCTCTTTAGGCTATTCTTGTTGAGGTTTTAGGAGCTCTTCCATCTCCAGATGGTTTTTATCAGTGCTAACGCTGACCAACAACAAAATCAACCTACCAGTTGAAAGATATTGTAGGAATAAAAATATTCACAACTTCTTGCATTCAAGCCATATCCAAGGCCATTAAGTGTATAATTCGAGATGTGACAAGTTATACACCCAGTCAAAGATCCATCTACTATCCCCATGACGAAAGAGGCCAATCCGACGGTAAGCGATACAACAAGCAGGGTCCTATCACAGCTTGACAATACAACCCTATCACGTTTCCTGCCAACAACACACGGACTATCCAATGTACATCTAATCCGTGGAACTATTGGCAGACGTTCTGCAAGCCTCAGCCATGTGGCGTTGGTCCAAATGACAGCGGGTGCATGACCCTCTTGCATCGAAGATCAATCAGAAGACTGGAAAATCATACGATATTGGTCAATGACATGGCTGGTAAACGGTCATTGGGTCTTTAGATATGGCCTGTTATCTGTTTACACGTAGCCTTTCTGATCTTGCTCTACTTTAAAATGTCAGTGCATCCTCTTGATGTTGAAGCAGGGAGCTATTGAACTCTAATCACTACCATCATCGATGACCGATCTACGAAGTCAGACTGTTGCAATTTCCTCACCGATATTTTGTCTGCAATCATATCCACCTTCGAGGGTAGGCTCCTTCGACGGTCGGCCCAGCACCAAGCTTTGATCCGCGAAGAAGCTATTCGGAGAAATTGGCCCGCCTCAGCCTTACGGGGATATGACGCCGACGTCTGTTTGAACAAGGCCAAATTGGGCGATAAACTTTCATCAGGATGACCAAAAATGGAATTCACGTGAAGGAAGCCGTTATTCTCGTCCATTTCGAGAAATCCCGATGGCTGATGGATGGGTCATGTCTGTTCGTGCGCTCGGACGGACAGCTGTCTTGCTGCAACCTTTACGAGCTGGATCGAAAGTCTTTGCTTGTCACCAGTACTTCGTGGGACATGGATGACCTAAATTCTCACAGTTGCTATCTTTCATCGAAAGGGGAATTTGACGGGGTAAGTGATAGCTAATGGAGAGCTAATCCCATCTAGGGCAGCTGATCTGATATGCGTCTATCATGAACGGCTCTCGTCAACCTGCAGCAAATTTTTCCGTATTTATTTCCCTGGTTAATTATACTTGTGTTCTAAGACAGCTAAAAAGAGGATTGGATACATCCATAAAGCAGTACGGCTCTTGGGAGAGCATCAAGGTGACGTTGTGCCCAATGCCCAAAGATAGCAAAACAGTCCGACATGGCAACATCGGATAGGATCCCGAGAAAAATTAGGACAGCGAAAATTTTCATCAAGGCTCATTTACATAATATCTCCAACCATAGGCTTCATCTGGTGATGTTTGGAGACAGTGCTCAAGTTAAGGGCGCCTTTGACGACATGCCCCACTGAGGTGACCCCACTCGATGCATCAAGATGACGATATAAAGATAACCGAGCTAGCTTCAAAATAGCCTCGTTCATCAACAAGAAGAGGATAACATCACATCGACACATTCTACACTCACAATGGCGCTTTACATTCGACAGCTTAACATTAATGACCTCGAACCGTCTCTCGTCGTTGAGACTGCCGCTTTCCCTCCTGCCGAGGCGGCCACTCGTGAAAAGGTAGCACCCAGACGATGACGTGTAGAGTCCTTCACCAACCGTGTTCTAGATCGAGTATCGCTTGACCGTCTGTCCCGAACTTTGCGTTGGACTTTTCCTTCGAGCTGGAGCAGAATTGCCCGCTCAAGCCCCTCAGAACATCCCCATCATCACCGAGGGTGCCTCAGACGACGATGTCCTGATTGGACACGTCATTTCCACAATGTCGACAAACAAGCCTGTGCGAGATGAAGACATGGCCTGTCCACCCGAGTGGAAGGCCAACCCGCAAGCCGACTACGATGTTGGCCACAAGAAGAATGGCACGACGATTGCACTGCACGCCCTTGCGGTTTCGCCTGATTACCAAAGGTCTGGGTTCGGCAAGGCGCTCATGGCGGCGTATATCGAACAGATGAAGAAGGCTGGTAGGGCTGAGAGAATCTCGATTCTCACTTATGACCGTCTTGTGCCTTACTACAAGAAGCTTGGGTTCGAGCACTATGGCAAGAGTGAGTCGGAATATGCCGGAGTGGCCTGGCATGATCTGGTAAGTACACGCCCACAACAAATTTCGTGGAATATCGCTAAGTTTCATAGTCATACGTTTTCTAATCGAAATTCCTACGTGTTTAAAACGAGAAGATCTGATGCGGATATGTCTCGGGAAGAGGAATGTGGATGGGCTGATTTAGCCAAGGTTGATGTAGAGACTAGACCTGGGTTTTGGTTTCTAGAATAAACAAAACGTGTAAAACATTCCATTGATAAACATAGCCGAGGATAAAGACCGTATAGCCTCGAATTACATGTCGATGCACGCAATTTCAACTTTGTAACCATGATTTGAGTCTGAAGCGAGGAATGGGATAAATGGCCTATGACTCCGTTTTCAGTAGCAAGGAGTCAAGGAGTGTAAACAAGCGCCTTGATTGGGCAAACGGCTGATATTTTTCTCTCCTTGAATTCCTCTGAGCCCATGATAGGCACGGCCAACAACTGGTTCAACACACGTATTTCACAAGTATTTAGGTAAACCCCCTCCAATTAAGAAGCATAAAGATTAGTCTGATTATGATGAGTGTTTATATGATTACTCTAGAACTTGAACGGCGTAAAATCCGAAGGCAGATGTTCGATAGAAAATCCGCCTCATTTGATTCTGTGCTACCTAACCTATAGAGCTCGATTGATCCTGCTTGTTCACATCTATCCTGATTCTTTAAACCTGTTCAGACTTATTGAATGTCTTGAAGAACTATGAAATATTGGGCCTTCCAGGTGCAATGGCTATGTGATTACTTGCTGGCGGTGGTATTCGGTAGATGGTATTCAATATTTGGCTCGCTCCCTCCCTTCCAGCTAGTTCCTCTTAGCGAGCACAAGACATGACTAGCGTTGGCAGCGGACTCTAACTTCAATAATGCTAAAGATGGAATTGCACCCTAAAGAAGTAGACAATTGAAAATCCGCCTTGGTTGCCATGGAATGATTCCCAAGGCAAGAGGGAAATATGCAAACCATGAGATCATTCCCAGATCTCGACAGGACCCCTGTTCCACAGTAACTGCCAAGTCTGTTGACAAACAAAAGCACACATAAGTGACGCCAGCCAGATCCGCAAGCGAGACAAGGCTCCCTAAAATCGCCAAACGCTATGAGCCGTGTCCAGCTGGGTATGGATCCCGATCTGAATCAAACACGATTGGGAGCATCGTATCAAGTGCGCTTGCCAAGAAGGCCCGGTCTCGGCCTTTTCGACTCCATCAGCCCTGTTCCAGTGAACGCTCCACTGGCCAACAACCGTGGGGGGGGGGGCGTCGTCTCAAGTCCGAGTTCGCACCGATTGAGCAAGGTATCGTCAAGCATCACACTTCAAGTTCCAAGGCATATACCATGTCAACGGTCCGATTGAGGTAATATTTCAAGTCTATTATACTCCGAGAAAATATAGACAATTAAGGTTATTTGACCGAACGCAACGTCGCTTGCTTTTCTTTCTCGGTGTTATGTTCCATCTATCGGGGACACGGGTCTCGGTTCCGACGGCACGGGTCGTGCCGCTTCAAATTCAAGGCTGTTGAAGATAAATGCTACCGATGGATAAAAATGCTACTGTACACAGCAAAAAATACAATGCTACCTACGCCATCAGGGGAGATGGCCTCGTGTGAATACCACCTTCCATTCAGCCGTATATCTCCGCGGCATTTCCTTTTATGCAGTGGTCAGTGCAACTTTCTAGTTACGATCAGATACAGGTTATGGTCAAAAGTTTGTTAAGACCTTCCCAACAGGGACCCTTTCCGATACCACGGTCCCTGGTGAATCGGTGCATCAATACGCCAACGGAACAAAAACATGCATCCCATTTTTCTTGGACATTGACGTAACATTCAGACAGAGATATTCCGTTTCAACCCCCCCCACCTTAAAAAAAAGCCCATTACTTCATTGTGTGACCAAAAAAACAAAAGATCCTTTGAATATCAAACAAGGGACGAAAAAGGTTTACTTGGACTTCCACTCGGGTGTCCTCTTTTCGAGGAACGCCCTCACACCCTCTTCCTTATCAGCCGTGCTAAAGGCAGTGTAATACAAGCTCCTCTCAAAGTCGTGATCGCATCCAAGATCATCCGCTAGGTATCGCCGTGTCAGCGCCGGAATATCAAACAAGAGGGGAGGGACCGGGTGCTGTGCCGGGTACTTGCATTTGCATATCGCCTCCTTGGCAAAGGACAGAGCCGTGGGGCTCAGCGAGGCGAGGCTCTTTGCCGTCTCGAGCACGTTGTGCAACACGCTCCCGCTGTCGTAGAGGTCGGCGATTAGTCCAGCGGAACGGGCCTCGTCTGCCGAGATGGGTCTCCCGAGGAGGATCATCTGCATTGCCTAAGGTGGAAAAAATATCAGCTTCCCGTCCCGGAGCCAAGAAATGCAGTGCCAACATACCTTGAACTTTCCCACGGCGTTGGTCAGTCGTTGGGTGCCTCCGGCGCCGGGGATGAGACCAATAGTGACCTCCGGCAGACCGAAGCGGCTATCTCGAGCGGCAAAGATGAGGTCGCACTGTGATGTTGGTGGTGGGCATTGTCAGCAATTCGTGTCTCTCTGCATGTCTTGGATTTGGACGACGCCTCAACGTCAGGGTTCAGCTGTCAGCTGTCATGGGGGGTCTCAGATCACGACTCACCATCAGAGCAACCTCAAAGCCTCCGCCGAGCTGTCAATCACGGACTCGTCAGTGTACATACTCCACATTAGATCCGAAGCTAGCTCTCTTTTCATCTTGTTGAACAAAAGATCTGCTCTCGAAAAGAACAAAAGGGTATCGTATCTGCCACTCACCGCCATTCCCTCAACTGCCGCAATGACGGGCTTCCGCACGGATCTCATGCCCGTGCAGAGATCCTCCAGATATCGACGACCCCGCGCGGCCTCTGCATCGAGGGCCGAGATCTCGCTGATGTCGGCTCCCGCTACTCGCACGTCAGCTTCTGATTGCAAGTGCCGGGGTGGGTGGTACCCCTGGCGTGTGGAGCATGGCAGTGTAGATGGTGCATGGATGTGGGCTCTTTACCGCAAAAGAAACTTTTGCTGCCAGTGACAACAATGACTCGCACGCCACGGTCCCGGGATGCTTCCTGCAGCTGTTCCAGAAACACGGTAATCAGCTCCTGTGAGAGGGCATTGCGCTTGGTTGGTCTGTTAAAGGCGAGAACTCTGACTCCGTCAACCGGAGTTGAAGCAATGACCAGCTCTTCACCCATTGTGTAAGACGAAAAAAAAAAGTATAGTAATCACAGACAGACAAGAAACTTGGCTTCTGTCGGGTCCAATCCTGGGCGGTGTTGGCTCAAATAGTCGCGTACGCCAATAACGCGGTTTAGCTGTGTCGATCAATGTGGATATTGGGGACCGCGCAGCGCAGGCTCAACTGAGACACCTGAAATGGGGGATTGTTCGGCCAACAAAGACGACGTGGCTCGGAAGGGGAAATGTGTGTCTCGGTTCGCTGAATTGAGGCATTTCTGATTTAAGCGGTGGTTGGGGGTGCGTGGATCATAGTTATCTGCACAATCCGCGTCGGGCAATTGTTGATGCAAATCGTTGCTTTTTCGGCCGTAGACATCATGTCGATCTTCGGGCCTGTCAATCCGTCGGTTCGGTGTCAGTTCAAGCGGTGATGCGAACCATTTACAGTAGCTCAAGAAGATCCTTGCAAATTGAGTGATAGAGTTGGCGGTATGGTTTGCGTCCATCATATTCTCAAGACAAAATAGATGCAAAGATCAAAAAAAAAAAAATGAAAAGACGCGCAACTTGCAAGGTTGATCCTGCTTATATGGGCTCCAAATCCCAAGCCATAATTCCACACTTGTTGACAACCACAATAAACACAGCCAACAGAACCTCAGCTTGCATATCTCCCTCTCTCCCCCACCGAGACAACCCACACCCCTGCAATCCCTCGGCTCATGTGAGATTCTGCAGCTGCCGGAGCACGATCCTGCAGTTCCCGGTCTGCTGGAGAATGCTTGGCAACCCTTGTATCCGCGGTCATGGAACCGTCTCTGGTCTATGTGGGTGTGGTCTTGGGTCTTTTGCAGGGGGGGAGTTCCACAAAGCGGGCAGACTATATACACTCTCCCAACTTGGAAAGCTTCCCATGTTCAGGTACTTGTCGGGAACAAATGTTCAGCCATCGAATGATTTTTTTCCCACAAGCCATCCGCATTGTCATGTGGCATACCCTCCAAGACTAGTTTGTATGCTTGACGCTATTTGGCCCGCGTGCGCTTTAGCCTCGCGTAGACGTGCCCCCCTCCCTCCAACACACTCACTTACCCCGATCAAGGCGGAGCAAAGGTCCCCTTCTAGCCATCAGTTTTCACAAATCTCGATACCAACAAGGAAAAAAAAAAAAGACGCATATCCCCGAAGCGGCTGGCTGGAGCTGAGACTCGGACCGTGTGCAGCTGACTGGTCCAAGGTCCTTCCCCCAACAGTGTGTGCCAAGTTCATGGGCCATGGCGGGAGGCTGGTGGGATGGAGGAAGGACATATCAAGGAGCGGAGAGGTCGCGGCTATTTAAGCTTGTGGTGTAGGGACATGAAGCACTTCGATTAATTTCAAATCATCAACACCAATCTCCTCTTCCTCCCTCATCTTATCCTGCACGTCGAGTAATTTGAGTTTTCTTTGATTATTACCCGGCGCGTCGATCGTCATCTTGTTGTATGAGCACTTCATCAAAAGTCCCACCCCTAGCTAGCATGGAGCCATCATCTATGCCCTCAGTCTCTCTCGGCTCGGTCGTACCCATCTCGTTTACGAGAGGTACCTCGAGCAGGCCTAGCTTTTCAACCATTACTGAAGCCTTCTACCACCATGCCTCCTCACAGCCCGCAGCAGTCGCGGCCCGAGACCTGTCGGTCGAACCTCCTGCAGAGATCAGCTATGCAGAGTTGGCTCAACGCAGTGTCAGGTTAGCCCGGCGGCTTCAAAATCTCGGAGTCGTTCCTGGGGACCGGGTGCCGCTTGTCGTGAAACGTGGTGTTGGCATGCTAGTTGGCATCATCTCCATCCTGTCATGCGGAGCTCAGTATGTTCCTCTTGATGGATCTGTCGTGGCAGATGAGACTCTACAGTTTGTCTTGAAACAAGCCGGTGGTCGCACTGCTTTGGCTTTGAAATCCACTGCTCATCGTATCTCTAATGCTGGAGTTACCAATGTCGTTGTCATTGACGACTTGGACGATGTTGAGCAAGACGCCACAAGTGTCGAGGGCTTCAAGCCTTTGAGTAACCCTGATGACGGATGTTATGTGATCTACACATCAGGTATGGTTTGACAAGTTTCATTCGGAAGTGACTAGTTGCTGACGAGATATAGGCACTACTGGAACACCCAAGGGGGTAGATGTCACTCACCGCAACGTAACAAACCTCGTGTGCCAGTCGCCTGGAAACTTGGGTATCGCTCCTGGAGTATGTGTAGGTCAAGTGCTGAATGTGAGCTTTGATATGGGTAAGTAATTCAAATCAAACTTGGGTGAGATGTGGTGACTAACTTGGATGCAGCTGCTTGGGAAACCCTTGGCTGTCTGTCAAACGGAGGCACCCTTGTCATGCGTGGCTCTGACTGGTCAAAAGCATTAAAACAGGTAAGCATTATGACCTGTAGCATTGTTCAATCATCATTAACCAGTCTGCAGATTGAGGTCCTGATTTGCACACCCAGTATCCTCGCCAAATACAACCCCTCAGAATTTCCAAACCTCAAGGTGGCAGCCACCGCGGGTGAGCCTTCTTGCCAAAAGTATGTTCTATTTTTGTATCAAGATTCATTTTCTAACTAGCCTTTAGACTTGCCGACCTTTGGGCGTCTCACCTAAAATACTTCAACTGCTATGGCCCAACTGAGACAACCATTGTCAACACCATGCAACCCCACCAAGCAGACCAGCCTCTCTCAATCGGCAGACCGACACCAGGAAACAGTGTATACATCCTCAATGAATTTCTTTCGCCTGTTGCTGTTGGTGAGGTCGGCGTTGTCTGGGCTGGAGGTGCAGGTGTTGCCCGTGGCTACGTGGATTTGCCAGACAAGACGGTTGAGCGATTCAGACTAGATCCATTCGCTCAAGACGGGTAAGTCTTTACAAGTTCGCTTCTTGGTGAATCTACTAACACACCTTGATAGTTCCAACATGTACAACACTGGAGACCTCTGCCAGTGGAACCACGATGGAACCCTCCACATCCTCGGCCGCGTAGACGACCAAGTAAAAGTAAAGGTGTGTATCTATAACCAACCAAAGACCCTCCAATACTAACCACCAACAGGGTTTCCGCGTTGAGCTAGACGGCGTCGTTGCAAGCCTCAACTCATGCCCAGCAGTGGATTCTGCATCCGCCCTCCTCATCGAAGGAGAGATACATGCCTTCCTCACCCCCCTCGGCTGTCCTCTTCCAGAAGTTCAGAGCCACTTGAAGAGTCGCCAACCTTACTACGCCATGCCGACAAAGTACCACTTCTTTGAGACGCTGCCCATGACGCAGAATGGAAAGATCGACAAAACGGCGCTGAGGTTGACGGCATCGTCTCCCGTCAAGCACATGTCAACAGACGACGAAAAGACTCCCTTTGGTCTTGTCCGTGCTCCTCAGCCTGTTCATCTGGGTCATTCTCGGTCCGACTCTTCAACTTCAAGTGCAACACAGTTCAGCTCATTCTCCGACTCATCCGATGCTACTCTTATCGATGAGCATCAGGTTGATCTTGAGAAGGCTCTTCCTGAAAAGATCCAGGCCAAGTACACACGCGGTCTTCGCTACAGAGCTCTCATCATCTACCGCCGTCTCTTCTCTCTAGTCGGCCTGTTCAACATCTCGGCAGCCATCGCCCTGATCCTCACCGGAATCAGCCGGGAGTGGCTGGGCAACATCACGGCGATCAACCTGGCAACTGCTGTTCTCGTCCGCCAAGAATTCGTCATCAACGCTCTCTACACGATCACCTGCAGCGTACCCAAGTCTTGGCCCCTCTGGATTAGGTCTCGCTGCGCCAAGATCTATCATCTTGGAGGTGTCCACTCTGGCGCCGCTGTCAGTGCCGGGGCGTGGCTGTTGGCGTCCAACATTGCCGATATTGCCTGTATGTATGGAAGCTGTGCCAACTGGGGTACACAGTCGATTGAGTCCAAGACCGTCTCGTGGGTCCTCTCTGCGCTTTTCGTTGCCATGATCGCTCTTGCGTGGCCCTCGATGCGGAAGCGCCACCACGATCTATTTGAGAAGACTCATCGATTTGCCGGTTGGACCATGCTTGCTCTTTTCTGGGCTCAAACTGTTCTCATTGCCAGAGATAGCGCACCAGCTGGTACTTCTTTGGGTCAAGCTTGTGTTCAATCGGTACCATTCTGGCTACTGGCTGTGGCTACCGCGAGTGTCGCCTCTTCTTGGCTGTTCCTCCGTAAGGTTCCCGTTCAGGCCGAGGTTCTCTCCAACCACGCCATCAGACTACACTTTGACTACACGGTTCCCGTCAATGGATCATTCACTCGGTTATCGTACAAGCCTCTGATGGAGTGGCACTCGTTCGCCACTATTCCCGCTCCCGAAGCCGTCAACGGCAGGCCGAAGGGCTATTCGCTCATCGTTAGTAACGCTGGCGACTGGACCAAATCGACCATCCAAAACGGCCCCTCCCACATTTGGACCCGAGGCGTGCCAACCTGTGGTGTCATGCGTATCGCGACCCTCTTCAACAGAGTCGTTCTCATCGCAACTGGCTCTGGCATTGGACCCGTGCTAGGACACATCCAAAACCCCAGCTGCGCTACACAGCTCATCTGGTCCACCAAGCAACCAGAAGAGACATTCGGCAAAGCCCTCTGCGAAACAATCCACGACCGAATTCCGAACGCAGTCATCCACGACACCAAGAAATCCGGGCGTCCGGATCTGGTCAAAATGGGCTACAACCTAGCCAAGAGCTTCCAAGCCGAGGCTGTCATCATCATCGCAAACGAAAAGATCACGAAGAAGGTAGTATACGGGCTGGAGACAAGAGGCATTCCTGCCTACGGCGCAATTTGGGATAGTTGAGCATGATTTTTATGAAGTGTGTATGTTCCTGTACTTGTTTGAGCATGAAGCATAAGGACCGGAGTTTTGGGGGTTAATGACGCTTTGAGATGCCGGAATGAGAATTGATTCATGATTTATGGTTATTTGATATCTTTTGACTCGAACTCTGAAAGATGGATGATTTGGAATATCCTCGTATGCATTTCCTAATAGGCTAGTTAGCTATTAAACTCTGTCCAAGACCTGTCAGATTAGGTTTCAAACTCTGATCATCCCGGCTCTATGGTAACTTTCCACCCATGTCACAATGCTACCAAAAGGGTCCGGGTGTGGAAATCAAAGGCAGACGCCCTGGGTGGAGAGTTTTGACTTTGATGCAGAGGGTGGTGTGCAGCTTCAACGTTTGGGCAGGGTACATGGGCTGCTCTGGTAAAACATGTCTCAAAGAGCGCATAAAGCCTCAGACGGCCTTTGCAGGACTGTATGCGCGATTACCAAGACAACAGATGTGGAATTTAATGCGAAGGCCATTGAGATAGGGAGATAGATACTAGACAAGCACACGAGAAGGTTGAGGTAGTTGGCAACGTAGTTGTGACGTAGTGTCGAAAGGAACCTCACCTCGAAGACCGCAACTCAGTCATGAGACCCAAGAAACGCCAGGCCATATATTATATCGAATATCCGAAGAACCATGTCGCCGTTTAAATGCTGCTTTGTTCCTTTCCTCGATCTTGGCCAGATATAGTTTATTCGCTACCGTTGCCTCAAGACGCTCAAAGCGGCGCATCTGGCACATGCACGACGACGCCGAGACTCAAACTATCACTATTACACCTTTAATAGTCTTTGAAAGAACCTGATAAGCTATAGAATACCCCGTAAAAGCTACAGTTATCGAGCGACATGAACTTTAACCTTTTAGCCGGCAATAGATGAAGCTTATGTGAATGATTAGGTAGACGTAGGTGCATAAGAAAGCTGCCCGGGATGATGAGTAATTGTAGCTTCAATTTTTATATATCATGCTCCATCGTCCTGTCTTTCAAGTTTTCGCAATTGGCCTATTTTCTTTCAGTTAGCAACCACCATACCTGATCTCGTTGGCGTCGTCGCCGACCCTGAAGCTCAAGGATGTGTCAACAATGAAAAATGTTAGAAGAGTTCCGTATACTTCCAAAGTAGTCTTTTGGTTAAACTATGAGATGGGCTTCATTTCCCGTGCAATGCTTTCAAAGGGAATGCTACGATTACAACAGGTAGCTTGTGCAACACGTTGTGCATCCGTTTCGTGGCTACCTAGCTACCTAGGTTTACTAGGTTAATAGAGGTGGGGAGGGAAAGCGAGAAGAAGTGATACGCGTGGTCAAAACTACAACAATACCCCATGAGATTATGAAATTTTGAGATTATCGGATTTAAATATTCCTTTCAAATTTTAGGAACGTTATCCGAGCAGTTTTGAGCCATCTGCACCCCATTGTGAGTCTATTAAGTGGACGCGTCTGGATGGTCTAGGGTGGCACGATGGTGCGGCTCGCTCAGTGGTTGTATCACTTTGCCCTGTTCGGGGACTTTACCTGAGTTACAGTGGCAAATAACGTGTTACACCGTTAAACAAGAACAACCACATAGAAATACGGAATCTCAAGTTGCATCTATCCTCAACGTCACCATCACGAGCTCCTTTGTTGACGTTGTGTTGAATCACGGAATCTCACGTGACTCGGAGGCCGACGGAAATGAAGTCTCCACACCGCGGCGACTTTTTTTAACAAAGTCTCCGCTCCGCGGTCCGGCCCACGCTTGCTTGGAACCCGCACCGCACCGCACCGCGCTGCCTACCTGACGTCGCTGGAGGGCATGGGATATCCTGACATTATCAGCCTTTCTACCTTGATGGCCAACCTTAGAACCCGCCTTGTAGCGGCCTTCTCAGCTGCGTGACATGGACCCCAGCACAAATACCGACAAATCCCGCCATCGTGCCTGTGACCCCTGCAGTGAGTCCATGTCCCCCCACGAATTTTCCCCCAAGTTCGCAGACTAACAGGGCTCTCTCTCTCTCCCAATAGGGAAGCGCAAAGTGAGGTGTTCACGACACATTCCGCTGTGTGAAAGATGTTCGCACTTTGGGTTGGAATGCGAGTATTCGCCTGTTAGGACAATGGGTAGGCCTCGTGTTCGACAGCCTCGTCACGATGTCAACTCTACTACGGCTTCGATGCCGAACGATCTCATCAACATGAGCACCTTTGACCAACCAATGGGTGACATCTTTGGAGATTTCACCGCTCAACTGCCGCCTTTCAATATGGACTTTGGTGCTGGTAGAAACAGTTCATCAGGTCACGATTTCTTTCAGTCCCGACCGATAGACGAAGACGATCCTCCCGCTTCACCGCAAGATCATCAAAGCCCTTGCTTTCTTCATCATGGACCGGGCAAATGCGGGCAAAAGAGTCCAGACCGCGACACAACTCCTAGCCTCTCAACAAAGAAATGCAGTTGCGTCGAACTGGTGAACCAGCACTTTTCTTCAGTTGAAGATTCCCTTGAGACATTCCAAGTCCTCAAGGTTCTACAACAATCAATACGATCGGCCAAGTCAATTCTGGAGTGCAACACCTGTTTCGGATCGTGGGACACGAACCCCGGGACATCTCGAAACGTCTACCTCCTCGGCTCATTAATGTCAAGTATCAGCTCTTCATACGGCGACTTTTTCCTCCACCAAAAGCGTATCGCCGCCGAGTCAACGAGCAGCGGCAAACCGATCAAAGTCCTGCTCGGCCAGCCACCTGATGAAGCCGCCACGGTGGAACTGGCCCTTGACGGTCAAAGCTATCGGGATTTCATACGAGCGAGCTTGAGACAGGAGCTGGGACGTTTGTTGAAGTTGAGCGACGCGTTTGCAGAAAGACAGACTCGGTTACACAACCAAGGCCACGAAGGCTGTGAGCCAGGAAAGGACTGTACAAACGTAGAGTTTGTTCCTGATGAAAAACACCCGGCAGAGGTGTGTCCGAGAGACGTGGACATCACCGAGGTATTTTCGTGCTTCCGCACAGTTGACCAGGTACGGGCGGTTATGATGGAGACGCAGAAGATCATATCAGCATAACAAGAGAGGGATACTGGCGTTTGGCTCCTGAAGCATTAATGATAGCGTGAAATATTGATGGCACAATAAACAAGGGAATGGAATCCGGCCTCGAACTGTTCACAAGTTGCACTTCACCTTTATGTTCTGACCAATGTCTCGACCACCTTTCGCGTTGGCTACCTTGACGTGCCTTGGCACTGACTGACAAGCCAGCTGGAAGGAATATTTGCATCTAAAAGTCTACTGTATTGAAGTTTGCAAGACGGTCTACATCGCCTATATGAGAAACTGCCACGACTTGTCACCTTCTTCCTCCTTAGCACCTCATCGGGGAAATAATTAAGCTCCATGATTCGCGGTGTTTGTTAGCGATATTAAGTGAGAGGAGGGTGTCCATGTGAGAGTGGCAGAATTTCCATAAACCTTCATAACATTATGCAAGTTCATTATCCCGATCAATTTCAAATATCCTTGACCTTGGTCTTTAGGTTCAACAGAAACATGGATACAGCAGCCAGAATTACAGGAATAACACTGACCATCTCACCAAGACCAGCATAAGCAGGCGGGATGCGGAACTTGACCCACGCACCGCTGGCCATGGTGACAGCGAGAACGTTGTAGACACCAGACCAGATGAAGTTGAAAGCCATCCTGTTGAACGACGCATGACTGACGTTGAGCAGGAAAGGAATCCCTTCAAGGCCGTTCATGAGAACAACATCTGCAGCACCTTGAGTGACATCGCTGCTGGTCAAACCTCCGCCCATCTGAACACCGACGTTGGCTTGAGCGACAGCAACAGCATCATTTGTCCCATCACCACAGAAGACGACGTACTTGGTCTTGTCTTCCATGAGTGCGGCGACGTAGTCACGCTTCTCAGGCGGGGTACGTTCACCGACGGCGTTTTCCGGGGGAATGCCGACTGTGGCTGCGACTGACTTGACGGCCATGGTCTGATCGCCGGACACGAGGTGGATGGCAATGTTGCGGGCTTTGAGATTGGCAATCACGCGGATGGCTTCGGGGCGGATTTGGACCTTGAGGCCAAAGACGATGAGAGGGATGGAGTCTCGGGTGAGGACCAGGGTAGTGAGACCGGCGTGTTGAAGATGAACCACCTCGGGCACGTTGTCGGCCCTGGTCCATCGAGCATTTCCGGCCTGGAGTCTGGATCCTTTGTAGCCGCCCTCAATACCTGAGCCTGGAACAACTCGGATGTCTGACACATCAGGCGTGGCCTTGACACTCTGCCCACTCAGATGCTTCTCGACTGCGGCCGAGACAGGGTGCTTGCCTCCCGCAACAAGGGCCTTTGCCAGGGCAATAATCTCATCTTGATCTGTTCCGAGAATCACTTGTTCAACAACACCAAGTTCGCCCTCGGTGATGGTGCCGGTCTTGTCGAAAACGACGTCGGTGGTCTTTCGAGCACGCTCAGTTGTCTCAGCAGACTTGATGATGACACCACCCCGAGCCGCGATACCTCCCGCGACAACTAGGACCATGGGAACTGCGAGACCAAGAGCGCAAGGACATGCGACAGCGAGAGTCGCCACTGCGTATGTAATGGCGTTTCCGATGGTCTTTCCTCCGCTGTAATCACGGACCTCAATCCCAATAGCGACCCAAATGACAAGCGTGAGGGCAGCGACGACGGCCATGGTTGGAACAAACCAACTGGCGACCCTGTTGGCAAGATCTTGGAGCTTAGGCTTGGAGTTGGCAGCTTCTTCCACAAGTTGAGCGATATCCGTGACGGTGTTCTTTCCGGGAAGACGAGTGAGTTGAGCGACTACAGTGCCGTCACCATTGACGGTGCCAGCGATCAAGTCGTCTCCCTTCTCCTTGAGGACAGGGAGTGACTCTCCAGTGAGCATAGACTCATCTACTTCAGTCTGTCCAGAAACGACGAATCCGTCGGTAGGAACACGAGAGTGAGGGAGAACCTTGAACTGGTCACCGTACTGAAGCAGGCGAGCATCAATCTCGCCATCACCATCCTTAGTGACAAGGACAGCAGTGTTGTTCTGCTTGGATCGCAACGAGACAGCAGCTACGGCTTGGACTCTTGCAAAGGCAGCGATCAGGCGTCCCATGAGGATCAAGGTGACAAGCATGGTGCTCGTCTCGAAGAACTCGTCTTCATCCAGTGGCTTGCCAGCCATTTTGAAGCTAAAAGCAATGACGGAGTAGATGTATGCTGCGGTGATGCTCATAACGACAAGCATGTCCATCTCGACAGCGTGGCTGTACCAAAGGGCGCTGATAGCTGGACGGTAGAACTCGGGGATGGCGATGATCTGGACCAGGGTTCCAAGTACGAGACCGATTATTCCCTTGGTCTTGCTGTCGACCAGATCATGGTCCCAGGAGACGACTGCGACTGGGATGGTAAGCGCAGCGGCCAGGGCAGTCTTGGTGAGCTGATCCCAAAGTCGACGACGACTGTTCTCAAGCTGAGGGTCGCCACGAGGTTGGGCAAGACCTTGGCATTGGCCCTCGAGGGAGGAAAAGAGATCGCGAGCGCCGATGACAGTTGGCTCATAAGACAGACGGACAGTTGCCTTGTCGAGAACTTGAACATCAGTCACACCTCGAGGTGGCTCATCAACCAGTCTCTTCCCCTCTGCAGACGAGACCAAGACATCAAGGAAATAGTTACCGCCAACCACCTTGCTGAGGGTGAACCCACTAGCCGTTGTAGCAAAGCGAATAACTTCATCGGCGTCCGTAATGGAAGTATCAACGTTGAACTCTCCATTCCCCATGACAAAGTTGACACGAGCTTGAGATACACCAGTCATGGACCCAAACACGCGCATCAACTTGTCAGCACAAGTAGTGCAGTCCATACCACTGACCAAGAAGTTGACAGTCTCGGCACCATCCGCCTTTTCCGGATCACTCGTTTTGACACCGCTACCAGAAGGTTTGAAGGTAGGGATCGCGGGGCGTGCCTTGTGCGCATGTTTCTTTTTCTTCGGGGTTGTCTTGTGGCTCTTGCAGCAGGTATCGGCGTCGCGGTCGATTACGCTGCGGCAGATGCAGCGGAGTTGTTCGAGGTAGCTGCTGTATTGGTCGAAGGCGGCTTGGAGGTGGGTGTTGCAGGCAGCTCCGGTTCTGTGGCCGGTGGTATCGTGTTCGTGAGGATGATCCGAGGATCCTGGGACAGAATTAGATCACGAACTGAGATGAAGCATACGTAGAAGAAGTATTGACTTACTGTCGTGATTTGGGTCATCATCGCAGGCCTTTGTGCACTCTAGTGCTGCCACGTTCTCGATGCACTTTTCTGGGGAGACATGTTAGAGGTTACACCGGTGGAGTTTTAGGTAGCACAACTTACCATCACAGCGTTCTTCAGAGCCACAGCAGGTAGAAGCCATGGACATGACGCTGGCGCAGTCGGAGTCGTCACAACATACGGCGTCGCCACGGTCATCGTTGTGAGGCTCATGGTCGTGATCGTCGCCACAACATCCACCGTGAGCATGGCCGTCATGGTCGTCGTGGTCATCGTGATTAGATTGGCGGTCATGATCATCGCCGCAGCATCCCGAGTGTTCATGACTGTCGTGATGCTCTTCGGGAGGCGATGCAGAGGTTGGCTTATCCCCATTGGGGTTTGAACAACACGATGCACCCATGGTCTAGTGAACGATGCAAGATAAAGAAAGAGAGTAGCTAGTGTCTTCAAAATATGACTGATAAGATACAACAGAAGAGAGAATTTCATCCAGAGTATCCAAGGATCTTATATAACCCACCCAGGGGCTGTTTGACAAGGGCGGTGTTTATCAATCTCTAAAGTCGCCGCGCCGCGGCCCCGCTACAAGCGACAACAACTCTCCGCTCCGCGCGCAACTTGTCGGTGAAGCTCCGCTCAAAGAATACGCAAATCAGGCATTAATTACCGGGTATCGGGAATAATTCTGAGAGATGGATCTGGTTTCAGGGCATTTGTCTTAAATCTCCGCGTTTCGCGGTACTGTCACGATAAGTGTGAGGTACGTCGTTACGGTAGGAATTCCTCGACTATAATAGGTAGATCTGATGGATGAGCAAGAAGAAGACGGTTAGTGAACTCATTTTTTTTTAAAGATCGGATATCGGTACATCCGGAAGGTAGAAAACCAGGCTGGAATTACTGATGACGACAGGGCTAGTTGGAGAGTGCTTGCAGCGGAGAGCAAACATTGAGCCCAAACTGCAAAGTTTTGCCAAAGGATTAGTACGCTAAGAACGTTGAAAGTCCAATGCTTGGCTACTTGAAGTGGCGTAAAACTTGTGTCATGTGAAGCTTAAGGAAAACAGATATATGATATGATAGCCCGGCGGGACAAAGCCTGACTAAGGTTAAAAAGATGGGAGTGGAAGGCAACAAATATATCACCACAAAGCATTGGCTGTTTTCACGTCCGCGTGACTCAAGCTTGATGAATTGTTGGTCTTGTTGGCGTGTGACTCAATGTTCTCTTCATGTGTGGGGTTCAAGTTAGAGGTAGTCAAAGGAAGAGGAGAGCAGGGCGAAAAAGAAAGGAAGAGTTTGGTTAAGCAATGAAGAAAGAAGTCGAGCTTGAGCTATGCCTGGATACCGCCAAATTTATCAACTTGGCATTCTGGTACCAAAAGCCGCGTGCTAAGTAAAATCGCGGCGCGTCGGCTGCTGCTCTGACATCTTCATATAAGCATTCCTAGTCGCAACTCTTCCCTTCTTACCCCAAACAAGCAACACCGCAGGGATCAGGAGTACCACAAAGCAAACAACAGATATGAAGATGTGCAATCCTTTGAGACCCATGGCTTTAGTCCAGGGGGTGAGGGCGAATAAAACGACCACGGCGAGGACGTTGCGAACAAAGACGACACCAACCAATGCAGTGCCAACAATCTGTCACCCAGGTTAGACCTTCTCTGGGTTTTGGAAAGGTCAGTACTTACATCGTGGTAGCAGTCCATTGAGTAGGAGAGCGCAATGTCTCCGGCAACGGTGAGGCCAAATGCAAACATGCCTAGGCCAACGGCAAGAATAGGCCATGAAGCTCCCTAGGTGATACCATGAGCGAGCGAGTACTGACGTGTGCGCGGTGAGTAGAGACTTACGTTGTTCAAGCCCAGGCCGAATATCAGAATGCCTGCAGGGGTGATGATGGCCATCGGAAGAGCAAGCCAGAGACGCATCTCGGGCTCGTAGATGCCGTTATTTCTCTTGGAAAGCCACAAAATGGACTTGTCGTTGAAATATCCGCCGAAAAGGACACCGGGGATCGATCCGACAAAAGGGGCGAGGTTCATCAACCCGACACCCACCGCCGTGAAGTTGTAGGGTGGGAGAAACAGGTATGTTGACTGCGTAGAGATCAATATGGCAAACCACGCTAGAAGAGTACCAAATGTGGCAGCCGTGTAAGCAACCGCAGGGAAGGTGAACAAGACCACCACAGGCTGATAGAAGTCGTGCAACATGGAGCCGTCAGTTTTGGTGACCCATGCAAGGCGCTCGCGGTATGATTTTTTGCGTGGTTGAGAGTCAAGCTGAGCGACAGAGCCAACTCGCTCGAGTTGGGCCTGCTTATCACGAGAGGTCTCTGTCGAGTCGTTTCTCTCATCTTGACTATGGCCAACCTCTCGTGAACCTGTTATAACCCGAGTAAACTTGGTTTCCTCAAAGAACAGAAGGATCAATACAAGGTTGATCCCGAAGAGAATGACACACCACCACCACATCCATCTCCACCCTTGGCTCTCGACGATATATCCCGAGGCAACTGGTCCAAGGTAGGCACCGGTAAAGGTAGAGAAAAGGTACCATCCGTTCATAGATGCGTGATCATGAACGAAGAAGAGATCGGCAATGGTCATCTGCGCAATAGTCTCGCTTATGGCGCCCCCAAGCCCAGAAATCAAGTTGCTTCCATATGAATCCCCAATGTTCTTTGTCGTAGCAAACCAGATACAGCCAACAAACTGTAGCAGTGCACTAAAAAGATAGACTGGACGACGGCCATACTTGTAAGCGAAAGGAATAAAGAGGATGCAGCCTACGGCTAGGCCGGCATAGTTGACAGCTGCGGATCCGTTGAGTTGATCAACCGAGAATCTCAGTTCTCCCTGCATTTGCTCCCATGCTGTGAATCCAATGTCGAGCTGGACAAAGGTGAGGAGGACGTATAGAGACACGAGCGTGAAGTTGACGGCTTTTCGTAGTGGGCTCCAGTTCAGGGGGTCGTTGGGGTCGTCTGTTGGAGTTGGATGCAGGATCGCGCCGCTGACAAGTTGGTCGCCTTGTAAATAGTTAGCTCATTAAATAAGAGAGCGGGGAGAAAATAGGGTGCTCACGATCTGCTATAACTACCGTCCCCGGAGCCCAAAAGTCGGGGTTCTGTTCGGGTTGACTTGAGGGCGCCATGGTGATGAACAATTCAGTGTTGCCGGACGAAGTGGTTTCACCCATCTATCGTTTTTGGAGAAGCAGCTGATCCGAAGGAAACATGATCTCTCTCTATCTACCTATTAATATGCTGAAGGCCTGGAACCATCTCGGGGCCTGCAACATCGGGGACTGTTGCATTACGTAGATAGCATATCAAGGGAGAACGAAGTGTGACCTCCTTGACCGGCAGTTTCATAGATTAGTTATCAAACTCGCCTAGACCTGGCCAATCACACGTCAAAGAATACGCCGGCCGGTTTGATAACGTTACCCCAGACTAACCACCCGATCTCATTCTCCGTGGAGTCTTCCCGTGCTGCATTCGATCTTGCGGGGTAAAAGAGCACTTTCCCGAAAGGAGCAAATATTTTGCAATTATTGTGCAGAGCGAGCCGGTGGTTTTTGATTGATAACGTGAAACCGCTTGGCGCTTGTAATGCCCATTTATGGTTAGCTCTTGTCGTGTTAGAGGGCATTCCCAATCACGAACGAAGCAGCACAGCATAAGAGTGAGCCTCCAACTAACGACAGCCATTGTCATATCGCCGCAATCTCAATCATGGTCGTCATCAACTCCCCACAGCTTTCTGAAGCTCAACGCCTCGGTGAGATTTACGTCTCATCGATGGCCGAGAACCCCGTCGTCGTTGTCCAATTTCCCACACCCGAACGCCGACAAGAATTAAGAGCTTATTTTACAATCTCTATCGAACATGTAATACGGAAAAAGCCCGACACGATATTGGTTGCCAGAAACGATGAGGGGCACATTCTAAGTTTCATCCATTGGGATATGATTGACCCTCAGACCGCCGATCAAGAGGCTGAAGAACCGAGCATTCAGCCAAAGCCCGATACTTCTGATAGCGATGATGATTCTTTCGCCAGCGAGGCTCTTAGCTGGCAATCAAATTATCTTGCTATCGCCGAGGATACTCGGGTTAAGAGCATGGGTCAAAGACCGTACATCCGTAAGAATATGACCGAGCTCAGTACAAAACCTCTCTAATTGTTGAACATTAGATTTGGTCTATGTTTCCACGGATCCCAATCATCAAGGTCATGGGGCTGCCAGTAGACTTCTAAGTCGTCTGATGGAGGTCGCTGTGTCTAAGAGGCTACCAATCTGGCTTGAAAGCACGATGAATGCCGTGTCATTTTACGAAAAGAAAGAATGGAAAAAAGTGTGCAAGATTTGTACGCCGGCTCCTGGAAATAACTCGGAATTCCCTGGAGACGTGTATGAAGAACAGGGTATGCTATGGGAGGTCCCTTTGGCTTGAGAAGGTAGTCCCATATCAATTAATTTGGCTGGAAACGTGGAAATTTCACCATGCCTGCACCTTTGCCCAGTTGCCCGTCGTAGCATTGCCGCTTAATGCATCAATGTTGTCCTTTTAGGACGCATGTGACTACGATGTGGTGTCAATTGAAGAGAGATGTCGCCACTGGCCAATACCAGATAGCCCAGCTGCGCTGTTCTGGTTCCTTTGGGTGTGTTCGAGACTAGACTTGACATTGACACCTTTTTCGGTTATCCGCAGCATTTATAACGCTGCAAGGTTGGATCATTGTCATGCGGTTTAAATAGTTGTTACTAATAGAATTATGACACGGATACAAGCAGCAAATCGTTTCCGTGTATCATCTCCAATAATGGATATATAACCTCCTCGGGTGGGGCAGTCAAGTTCTCTCAAATCTTGGCAGAAGTGTCGACAAAAGTGTCCTGGAACAAGGCCACCGAAGCGTCCAAAGTGCAAGACTCGAGCCTCTCCGAAGTAAGAAGGTAAGACTTGGGGAACCACGAAGGGACGTCCTCGCCCAAAGCCATTCTAGCAATAGCCTGGCCAGTTAACCAACACTTATCCATGCCGTGTCCATTGAACCCGGCTGCTATCCACTCGTTGGAGGCTTGCCCCGTGCTGGCTTGTCCAAGATTCCCAACCATGGGCAACCAATCCGTTGTGAAGCCCATGATTCCAGACCAAATAGCCTTGACGCGGGCGTCATCGGCGTTCGAAAACAGCTTTGGGATAATAGATGAAATGTTCTCTTTGGCAGATGTCGCAACTTCAGAGTCATTACTTGTTAATAGACTGTCGACTTCTTGACTCTCACCCCCTATGTAGATATCTCCGGTTATGGCGTTTTGTTGAGCATAGTAGAGTCCAGTCGTGAGGCGTTTCGCCTCAGGATCATAGCGGCTTTGGTGCATCATTGTCCACAAGTATCGGTCGCCAACTCGAGGGAAAGAAGCCCCCGGATCTTGAACCGACATTGTGCCCCTCAACGGGTAAATCTTGCCAGTCAGGCTTGGTAGCAGATGAGATGCGTAACCGTTCGTACAGTGGATAACTGTTTTAGCCTTGATGGCTCCTCGTGTCGTTTGTAGTAAGTATTCGGGTTCACCCGAAGAGGTGTCTTGATGGGACACTGAAGTAACGGCCGTGTTTGTCTCGAGGGAGAACCTACCCTTGTGCAGGTCGAGTAGGCGCTTTTGAAGGATAGTGACGAGTCGATAAGGCCAGAGGGCGCATGCGCCTTCCTGGGTAAAACCGGCAAGGCCGTCACGATACATGTATTCATTCTTTTGAGTAGTTAGCTTTTGTTCAATTCTTTAATATGAGTATGCTGTGAAGAGTTGACTCACCTTGATGATATCTTGATCCTCAACAAAGCCGTATTTGAGGATGGTATCAGATATCGTAGCCTGCAGTAACTGCAAGGAACGCTTGGACTCCTCCAGGGACTTCTTATCCATCACAACATCCGTAGCATTGACTTCTCGGAGCTGTATAAACTCACGTTCCTCTTGTTCAAGCTGGCTCACCAGTGTCTTAAGCTCTGTGATATTAGCCTCGCTAAATCGTAAAATACTTGTAGCTTCCTCGACTCCAAGGGCATTGACAAGACTCTCAAATCGCCCACAAGTATCGGAAACAAGGTGGCCGCCATTGCGGCCCGTGGCACCACTGCAAGCATCGCGGGCTTCCAAGATAGTTATGCGCAGTCCGGCAGCGGATGGGTGGTTCAACATTGTATGGGCAACACTCGTGCCAGTAATGCCCGACCCGATGATGGCAATATCGGTGACTGAGGGAAGAGTGGATGATTGGGTCTTTGCAACATCTGCAAGAGGATCTTGCCAAGCGGACGAG
Source organism: Fusarium duplospermum (assembly GCA_003946985.1). Classification (NCBI taxonomy): domain Eukaryota; kingdom Fungi; phylum Ascomycota; class Sordariomycetes; order Hypocreales; family Nectriaceae; genus Fusarium; species Fusarium duplospermum. The sequence continues at coordinate 86,624 of NKCI01000042.1, forward strand.
GTGGGGTTCTCCGAAGGAAGACCAGCAGGCAAACTAATGCGGTCTCTGACCTGCTGGGCGAAGGCTATGAAGATCTGATCAGAGATGACATCAAGAGGAATATTCTATAGCTTACACTTTGGTGCCATGGCGTGAGTCGTTTGTGTTTGTGTAGTCTCGGTGGTGGAAAATGTGTGATTGTCAATGTGCGAATGAATTACAAGCAAGCATCAGGTGCACAAATACTTAAGTATCCATAAATGCAATACCTAAGCAGCAGCGCCGGCCTATTTTGGTTGGTAGGCACTCAACGCCGGCTTTGATGAACTACTGTAGCGGCTAAGCCCATCCGGGGCGATAGATTGCATGGAATCATGTTCCAGCAAAAACGGCAAAGACAAATGGACTGCATCTATCAGGAGGCCAGTAAAGTACCTATGTCATGTAGTGTTTCCGGACAGCTGAGGCTGGTTTGGTTAGCGAGGCCCTGATTGATGCTCGGCCGGCGTATTCTCTGAGCTATCATTTACCGGTGAATCTTGGCTACTAGGGCTGGCTCCGAGTATCTTGAATCAGTTCCAACATACGGAGACAATCAAGAGACTATACTATCAATAGTTCAAGCCGTGGTAAATGTTCATGCCAACCAGGGATGAGTTGCAAATGATAGGTATTGACCAGCCCGAGTCTTTCGAAGCTGTCATGTTGCTGGCTCGATCTTCCGTTTGCGGGGCTATGGGGGCGTTGAGCTGTTGGAAATAATAGCCCATCTGAAACAGCTTGTTAATTTGATCTGTCAGAGATTGATGCCTAAAAGAGCCTAACTGGGGTGAGGAGGCTGTAAGCGGTAACTACGAGTTCGGCATATGTTTATTGCATGTCTACCACAGTTACCAAGCAGCTTTTCATAACTTCTCCTGGGAGGGATATGACTGTATAGTCAGCCCCTTCTTTGATGTACCTATATAGATGGAATGAGTGTCTCTCCCCACCGAGATGGTAGTGGAGAATACGGACCAACTCATGACCCGAGTCGGGTTAACTCGTCGTCCTAGAAGTGAGGAGAAGGTGGAAACAAAAGAGTGCAAAGCTATTGATTGGTTTGTAGCCATGGAAATATCGGACATAAAAGTCATGATGGCATGACCAGGCAAGGGGTTATATAATAAAACCTCAGTGTACCACAAAGTGCCAGGCATGGCCATGAAACGAGTTTTCACTGTTTAGTCTATCCTTCGTTACCTATGTCGACCATTTTTCTGCACAACTTCGCAACGTCGCCATTCGGCGAAAAAGTTCGGCTCGTCCTTGGGTTGAAGTCACTACAATGGAAATCCGTCGATGCCGAACTAATCATGCCTAAGCCAAACCTCACTGCGCTCACTGGAGGGTACCGCAAGACTCCCGTCATGCAAATCGGAGCAGATATCTACTGTGACTCGAGATTAATTGCAGATGAACTGGAGGAGCGGTACCCTGCCTCAACTATCTATCCAGGTGGCAGCCGGGGCTTATGCGTCGCTTTGTCAGAATGGTCTGACAGGCCTCTGCACATCTCGAGTTCTGGACTTGCTATCGGAGCAAACAAACGGGAGTTTTCCGAGTCTCTGATGGTTGATCGCAAAAAGTTCTTTGAAGGATTTATGGACATTGAGAATATTGAAGCCGAAGTGCCCTATTTGAAGAGCCAGCTGCGAGCACATGCGGCACTAATTGAGGAACAGCTCTCGGATGGGGGCCGTTTCTGGCTGGGTGAAGAGCCAAGTCTCGCCGACTTTCACGCCTACGTCGAGATTTGGACGGTCAGAGCCTTCGTTCCGTCTGCCACTGAAATTCTGAGTGGTTTTCACAAGATGGAAAAATGGGAGGAAAGAGTGAAGCGGATTGGCCATGGCGAGATGACACCCAGTACTGTGGAGGAAGCCCATGAAGCTGCGCGCGCTAGCTCAGGGTTGCCAGGACGGGGAGTCAAGGTTGACAATTTCCTTGGGCTCTCAGAAGGCGACTTGGTCACTGTAATCCCCGATGACTATGGAAAAGAGCCTGTGATTGGACGTTTAGTAACTCTGTCGCTCCGCGAGGTTGCGGTGGAGAGGGAGGATGCCCTGGTTGGTAACGTCACTGTTCACTTTCCAAGGATCGGGTACCGTATTATCAAAGCCTAGATGAAGCAAATGTTCTCATTGGGGAAACGAATTTAGCCATATCATATTTGTCAATTTAGTATCCTTCGCATCTTCAGCCTCGACCGCTATAAAGACGACTCAAACTGTAGGCTCTCCCCAGGACTTCTGCCATGCAACTTCCCATTCTCCCTTGAGCTCTTCTAGCCATTCCCCGAAAGACAGCTCTCTTTCCTGTTCGCCCTTGATAACCATCTTACCATCCCTAGTTCCACCCCAGTCGTCACCACGGGCTGAGACATACATGTGCTCAGGCCGACATGCGGGTTGCAGCACGACGGAATCTATCTCTTCATTCGTCTTGCCGGATCTCGAAGATTCTTTGTTGTCATGGCAGCTCTTACAGGCGAACGTGTTGGTACAGTAACAGCACAGATAAACGGCCTCGGCCTCGGCATCCCCGCCGACCTGTTTCTTGCAGTAGCTGCAGGTCACAGGGGACTGAGTTTCTCCCGTGAATCGCTGTTCATCGATGACGTAGAACTGACACGAGGCCGCGATTTCTGCGTGCTTCTTCAAACCAGGCACCAAGCATAGAACCTTGGCAAGGACCTGGAAGCTTGGAGCATCGTTGTCTTGGTGCTCGTCTGTCAGCGTCTTGACGCATCCACGAAAGGTCTGATCGGCGCCTTCGAAGAACGCCAATGCCGGACTGAGCTTGCGCCGCATGATGGAAAGCGGGATGCTGATCTGGGACTGGTAAGGCTCAAAGTCGGCCTGGAGTCCCTGCAGCTGAGACATAAGGTCCTCCATCTTGCCGAGAGCCGCCTGTTTCTTGGCCAGAGTATCCTTCAAGTCGACAGATCCCTGTTTCTCTTCCACGTGGCCGAGGAACTGTTCAAGAAACATGTCTGCCAGCCGCCATCCAATACGAATCGTAGTATCGACGCTACCGGCAACCTTGACACGGAGCGCTCGACGCAGAATCTCCTCTGCCTCCTCTGTCGCATCCGCTTCGAAGTCTGCCCATACGAACCGCACAAAATCGGCCCACCAGGTCGACAGCATCTGTGCCGAAGAATCCTCGCCTTCGATCAAGCGGTTGGCGGCCTCGGCGTAGATCGTTTTGACCTTTTCAGCGGCTGCCTTGCCCTGTTTTTTGGCTGCTTTATGGATTCTCTGGTGTGTTTCTGCCATGAAGCCCTTAACGAGCTGCGCATGTCCCACAAGATCCAGGAGTTGAAGAACGTTCTCTGGTCCATTTTGGCCCTTGCTCAACTCATGGACCAACTCGTCGAAAAAGACCGTCGTAGTCTCCTCCTCACCCTTCTTGGCAGTTTCCACAGCTTTCTCTACACTCTCCAGGGCACACTTGGCATCCCCGAGAAGAGCCTCGACCTTGGCCTTCAGCCAATGTGTTCGTATTATGGTCTTTCCCTCCACTTTAGTCTCAAGTGCGGTGACGAATGCCACACGTGCTGCTTCGAGATACCCTCTTTTCTCCAATGCCTTTTCCGGAAGAGAGTTCGCACCGGCCTCGACAGCCAGGTCCGCCTTATCTTCTGACATTCCATAGCAGATTCGACCAATCCGATTGTAAACGTCAAACCGAAGCTTTGCCTCCTTGCTTCCCGGGACAAAGGTGTTTCCACTTCCCATGAGCTGTTGCAAGCTTGCTTCGTAGTCACCGATGCTGGTTTTGGGCGATGTGTCTGATTCGTCGTCTCGCGCTCTCATGACCCCGTCGTAGGCATTTTTGAACGAATTAAAGACTGCTTTGCCATGTTCATCTTGTCCCTCGATGATCTTGGCCGCGTTGAGAGCCTCTTCCAAAGCAGGCTCATACAGCCCGTCATAGCGCAACGCCATTGCGATGGCAACGCTGGCCGTTGTAGCCTTCAGCCTCTCACTCTCATCATCCTGCCCTTTCAACCTTATTCTCAATTCCTCTCCAACTTCCAAGATCGCTTCTGCACGTGCTTCAGGCTCGGTGTGCACGATATTGGGTCTCCACCCTTGTGACATGTAGTTATCTCGATCGCGCAACGCTTGATGGGCGAACCGAAACGAGTTGTATGCGCTGCTGGGGAACTGTGCCGCTCCCCAATTGTCGCCATGCCGCGCTGCCAACTGTTCAAGAATCCTACAGTGAGGTTCTGGGTCCTCTCCGTCTGATTGCATCGCTTTGAGCCAGTCTTGAGATGCCTCAGGCAAGTCGGTTATGTCGCTGCAGTGTGGTGAACGAAGCCAGTACAAGAGTATCCCCAGGGTGTCCCGGATCTCATCAGTGTCTGTTCCCAGCAGAGATTGACATTTCCCCCAGTCTGCTTCAGGAACATTGGCCTCCAGGATCTTCAATGCGCCATTCTCATTGCTGAAGACGCGAGCTATTCCTCGTACCACGGCCTTTGCAACAACAGCAGCCGGTCGAGTCTTCTCACTGGGTGGAACCCCAGGTCTTGGGAGCGTTACGTGTTGCGATCCTGACGACTCATCTTCCGAAATTGGTGCGCGCTGCGACGTCATCGAACTTTCCAAAGGAGAACCGACTCGATGGTTCACACTGGTTCGGGTCTTCGTGATCTGATCCCGGGAGAATCCTGGCGCGATTGCCCGACGGCTCGTCGCGGCTATAATGCTGCGTGGTGTCATCGCCATGATGCTTCGCGGCGGTGTCATTTCTCGCTTCATTTGATGTGATCCCTTTGTAGAATTGACATTTAAATAAAGGGAGGAGGCTGCCCGTAAGAACTTGAACCAAACCGTGGCAGCTTGGTAGACAAGTTCCTCATGGCTTTTGTCCTTCTGTTCCCCGTCATCAGTCTTTTCAGTGAGAACATGAGAGAGCATCTTGAACATCAGGACATTAGCCGGAAGACTAGCCCATGTTGTCGTTGGCCAGAATGCTTGGAGCGCAGGATGTCGGAACTGAATCAGATCATCGTCGCCTGCTTGGCCGCTGCTCTGACCGTGCCTGGACGTGGGGGCTGATCGAGAAAGAAGACTAGTCGTTCAGTTAGCATAAGCAAGTTCGCATGAACCGTTAGTTGATCTTGCTTGACTCACAGGGATAGGTTGCCAGCAAGTTCCACTTGAAGTCTATTCCCAGTTGCAAGACCGATCCCGTCACGGGAATTGGGTTCCCCCTTTCCTTCCTCCGCCCCTTTGATGGTCCATTGAGAAACCAACTTCAGCAACGCCTTCGCTGTGCCGAGGCACAGAGGTTGGTCATTGCAGAGAGCTAACCAGGTGAAGAGACAGTGAAGTTGTGTCTGTTCTTGCTCGTTTCGATGATCGATGCATTCGTGAAACAGGTCGCCATAGATTTCCACATGGTTCGTTTTGAGTGTGCTCAACGGAGACAGGTCACTACCGCCAAGGACGTTGAATCGTCGAAGCGCGTAATCCACATACAAATAAGCTGAGAGAAGATAATTAGCACCACGAAAATGCATTTGAACCTTGTCATTTCACTTACTAGTTGCTTTCTCGCACACGCCATCAACAAGGCTCTCGCGTGTTTCGGGTGCGAGGTCGTTCAACGGAGACAAGTTCATAGAGAGATGTTTGGTGAAGGTCCGCAGGTCGTGATTGTCGGCATTTGCATTCCCGACCCCCAGAACAATTTTGGACTCTTCCGGAATGTCGATCTCCATATTGGAACTGGTGGTAAGGATGAGGCTAATTCTCAACTTGATATCGTTGATAGTATTCAGAAACATGAGCAGACGATCCTTTGACTCGGAAATGTCAACGTCGTCAAGAACTAGGAACAACCATGGCTGGGGCGAGTCGCTTTCTGACGGTGCGAATCTATCAATAAAGTGATCGCCCCATGTTGGGTTGGTACTCTCGCCTCGGGATTTCTGCCCGAGGTAGTGATCCATAGCCCACTTGCGATACGCAGCATCTTGTTCGACGATCTGTATGACGCAACAACGAATCATGTCATCAACAGAGTTTCTTCCTCCAAACTCCTGGCCGAAACAGAAGTAGGCAACGGATATGCCTGCAGCTTCAGTTTGTGTTCCGCTCTTGTTGATGGGTAGTTGTTGCTTGGAGGTCTTGAGATGTTCAAAGATAAAGGAAGATAGCATGCTTCTCCCGGTGTGGCGGCCACCTTGCAGTAAAAGAAACTGAGAGGTTCCGTCAAGAAGGGTGTGGTAGGCCTGTTGGTGATGAATCCACTCGCAGGTGCCAGGAAGACGTGAAGACCACATCCTGGTCAGCCGTCTCTGGTGGATGGTCTCCGTATCTCCAATGTTGAAGGATGCCCTGAGGGTTCTCAGAACATTGGATTGATAGCTAGCATGGTCCACTGTGACGGCATCCGCGATCTGTTTGCTGGCATCTTCCGTCTTGGGTTTGTGCCGTATCTCGTGAGAGAATGTGCTAAAATCTCGCCTGAAACTACCGAGTTGCACCTGTAGGTCGACGATATTTGTTCCGAGTCCATCAATCTGCCCAACGATGTGATGGGTATCGTCAATGACCAAGTCCACCGAGGCGCGGAGGTCGGCAACGTTCTTGTTAATGTCGACGGAGATGCCCAAAGTGCAATACAATGCCGCTTGGTCAAGCCGAGTGAGCTGTTCTTGAAACAAGGCATGTGCATCAGATAAGGGCGTGGATGGTTTGGCGAGCTCCTTGAAGAAGTTCATGAACTTGCCGCGGCCGACAAAGATCTGAGCATCGACAATGAACCCGAGAAGCCTGTCGAACACGTCGACAAGCTGCTGGCCAAATTGAGGCCCATCCGGCAGCCTTCCTTCGAGCACCGACAGACGCCGGAAGAAGTTTGCTGTCACTTCAAAGAACTTTTGAATCTCATCGAGCTGACCCGACACTTTCTGTGTCGCACTCAAGACAAAGACCAAAGCTTCCGCAATAATCGGCGCCGGGGCAAACACGCTACCTGCGATGGCGCCAATGGTGCTCGCGGTACGAAGAATGACCTCGGCCGCTCCCTTTGCAACCTTGAGCGTGACCTGAAGAGGGCCCTTGATGCGATCTGAGAAGTGTCCAAGAGAGTCGCGCTCCTTTTCGAACTCGGCAGTAAGCCTGTTCAAGGTGGCCTGCATGGTGGTGCTGTTCCATGGCGTGTTCATGGCTTTGGATTGATCGAGTTTGAACTTGATGCCGACTTTTTGGTTGTGTTTGGCCACTGCTGCAGTCCATAGTGTGCCTATGTCGCTGCGCCATGCCGAATCCAGGGCCGGATCCATCGCTTGGGGGTTGGACATATTGAAGCTCGCCAAAGCACGGTTTGGTAAAGGTGGGAGGAGTCGAGGAGTCACTCGGTTACCCGACACGTACTGGCAAGCTAAGACATATTTAAAGGGAGATCTCCGTCACATGCTGACTTTCTCACCGATCTTCAATGGGGATGGCGTTGTGGATGGAGATCTTCGCGCCGGAATGAGGCGGGTCGAGCCGAACCAAGGAGTCGGCGCTGCGGGCGCCTCAATACGATCGGGGCATCCAAAGCAGCTCCTCACTCAGCATCGCCCGTCAAAGGAAGACCTAGCTTACGCGAAGCCTACGAATCTCCTCCATATTCCCCATCCATTGATTGGTGTTGCTTTGCTAACCCCTATCCCAGTCCATCGTCGACGACAGAATGCTACCTTCACTCGCCCGTGCCTGCTGTCCAAAACAAGATTAAGCTTTCCACTATTTGAACCCATGGCAACAGCCGTGGAAGAGTGTTCTGGGCTCCGGCGTCTAGCCTCATTGGGTTCTATGATGTGCCAATAACTGCGCTTAGTGCCATTGTGGCTGGTAACTTGTTTTGGCGGCTTCACTAACATTCGCAGATCTGCATCAATAGTTCCGCTACTTTGGGGGGGTCTTGTCTAATTGCCTCTGTTAGCTGTGTCTAAAAACCAGCTTGTCGATCCAAGGAACACTAGGCTCGATCTTCTGGCTTAATTATCCCATCTCGGGTCGGGCTGTAACTATAACAAAGAACACATTTGGACACTACGCTCAAACCCTGTCTAGAGTACTGCCAACCTAGCTCGGGACTGCGCAGACTGGCTTGCTGGAGGCGAAATCTCGAACAGTCTTCCTCGCTACCTCCCGGTAGATCTACCTCTATGAAGAGGGGAACACCTTAGTAAAGAATACCCTCAATCCCGGGTTCCCTCTACTCTAAGCTCGTTGCCAAATGATTTGCGCCTTCCTTGTCACACCTATTGTTCATCAAGATAAGGGTAGAGTGTTATTGCAGCATAATTCAACTGGAGAGACTTCGGTTTTATTCTGGACTTTCTCACAGGGCCAATCATGCTTTGACCTTTTTATCGAGTCCCAGATGCAGGTTTGACGTGTCAATATGACTCTTCTTCCTCAGGTCTGGTGTTTTGCAATAATGCGGTTTCATGCGGGTGAAATTGTAATTTTTCTTTTTGTAATTGTGCTCCGTTAGGGTAGTTAGTCGTTGAGAAAAACGACAGCATGAGGATCAACGATGCAGCTGAAAAATGGAGGCACGTCCCCCGGGCCATTTCCTTCGCTCATTGCTCATCAAAAGTGCAGATGGGCGGTGGCTGTACACGGCCACAGGGGCCTCATGTCCGGCGACAGCCTCATTTTCAACCCATGGATACTTAAACCGTGGGTAAGGACTTTGTCAAAGATTACAATATCCACTCTTAACTATTCTATAGCCCTCTCCTAGTTCTCAGTATGAGTCACCAAGCAAGCCAATCGGGCGGCACGTCATATCTCGATTTTGTCCGGTTTCGAGCCAAAGCCAACCCCTGCATCGCCGGCCTAGTTGAACACCTACAACGTGAATCTCGTGCTGCAAGCAGGATTGTGTACCTCGACTACCCCCAAAATGAGTCACCTAAGCCTTTCGAGCCTATTTCTGCAGGAGAAAACGACCTCCTCTCTCTCGTTGAAGGAATCACGCCGTATACCACACGGTTTCTTTTCGTTGAGAATATTACGTCGGCAATAATCTCCAAGCTGGGTGTCGCTCTTGACATCGATCCCCTTTTCTTTGCCGACTATATTGATTCTACTCCCCTGGAATTCCGGAAAGTGGTGCCGACGCCCTCGCTTGCGACTTTGCCATCGCTAATTGTGACGAGAAACCACATTCACCTTCATCACTACCATGTTGCGAGTTTGAGCAGCAATCATAGTTCCATTGTCCCATACGCGCTGATGATAGGCTCCAACATTCGTCGGAAGGTCCGGCGATTGGCACCCATATCAGGCAGACAGCTTTTCCTTGCTAGGGCATGCTGTTCCTTCACTATCAAGCCTGTCAACAGTTCTCAAATTTGTAAGTGCGTTGTTATCTTGAGAGTGACTTCATTTATGGTCTAACGTCAAAAGGTGTCTTCCTAATCGATCCGCCTATCAATGCTGTTGACGTACCAGATGCGGAACCACACAGATCATACCAAGCGAAAGTGTTGGGCAATGGATTTGAGGATTTTCAATCACCACCTTCGTTTTCCTCATTCGCGCATGGCAAAGTAAGACGCTCATTCAGCGAAACTTCGATGCTGGATAGGATCGTTTCCTATCTCCAGACGCAACAGCCGCCTGGATTCCACGTCAACTCGCCGAGCATCCTGAGCGTGGGGTATTATCCAGTCCGTATAGTACTCTCTGAGTGGAGCTTTTACGCACACTTGATGAGTCGATGTTCGAAATACGACCAATACTCAATCACTAATAAGCCTGGACACTTACGTGATGAGGATCTCGCTCACCTTCAACGCTGGCGACGGCGTAGCAAAAGAGGCAAGCAGCGACTGGATATACTAGCGGACATCATCAATTTTCAGATGCAGTATGAGGACGAAAAAGAGCCCTGGGTTCTCGTTCTCAAAGATGTCAACTGGTTGAGGAAACAGCTACAAGAATACTGCGAGTCCCTTGAGCAGATGGTCACGGTGGCAACATCAATGGTACAACTGCTGGACTCGCGCCGATCTATGCTCGAAGCCGTCAATATGAGACGCTTAACTTACATCGCAATGGTCTTTATACCGTTGGCCTGGGTGGCTAGTCTCTTCAGCATGTCGGATGCCTACACACCAGGCAACGAGAGCTTTTGGGTCTATGTTACCACAGCACTGCCGCTATTGGGAATCGTTCTCATTACTTCCATTCTTCCTTACGATCGGATATTCAAAACATTGAGACAGACTTGGGAGAAAAGGAGAGGGATTCAAGATATGCGTAAAATGTCTCGACTGCCGCAGGGTGCGGTATAATGTACTATGTGAACTCGATTCTCAGATGGTGTTTCCAGGAGGGTATTAGCAGCTTTAGATCGTCAAGTACTTGCCTCTCGCGCATGCTTCATCTCTGACTTCCTGCAATCTTAAAACCAAAGGCCTTGGTAGTTGGTTGAGAAGATACATTCTCCCCGAACGACTACTAGCTTAGTAATCTTTCCTTTGGCTAAAGTGATTTTAAGTTCTCGCCAAACCCAAACGGACGTTATTGACCCTTGTTTATTTTCCGTCAGTACCCTCCGCTGAGTCAACTCAATTTCCTAGCCGTATCCAGCAAACACAGCACCCACTCTTTCCGAGTACTGTGTTGTCCAAGAAGCAGTCAGTATACTTTCAATCATGAAGAGCTCTGATGGTTGTTGGACCTGTCGCCTCCGACGAAAGAAATGCGACGAGATACGGCCTGTTTGCGATACCTGCTCGGCTCTCAACATCACATGTTACTTCACCGAAGATAAACCAGAGTGGATGGATGGTGGTCCTACACAAGAAGAAATGGCCGAGAGGCTACGAAAAGATGCCAAGGATCAAGCACATCGACGCCGTCCAGTCCGAGAACGTGTGCCCCCCCAGGGTCTTGATGGTTTAAAGCCGCTTCCCCAGCGTCTACCAGGAGGTCGATCTGAACTTACTCCTCAACCTCGACGAGGAACCGATTGCATCCTGACTGCAGGAAATCTCAACACCATAACATTCAGCAGACCCGACACCTTCCTCCTTATGTTTTATCTCGATAACCTACTTCCCTTCCTATTCCCTTTCTATAGCCCCTCTCTCCTTGAAGGTGGAAGAGCATGGATATTGGAAATGATGATAAGCAGCGCAGTAGTACGACAAGCTACTCGATGCCAGAGCTCATACTTCTTCTCCCTTGCACAGGGACAAGAGGCAGATTGGAAAACTGTTCTCAAACAGACGAGGGACGCGTTCAGTATGCTGGGCAAGTCTCTCCAGATCATCCAGGGTCCAAATATCATGGATCATGTGCATGGTGCTGTGCGCATTCTGGCAAGCATAATGCAGCTGCAGCGATACGAGACTTCTCTATTAAGCTTTGACAACTGCCAGGCTCATCTCAATGGTGCTGTGGCTCTTTTCAAGCAGCTCCTAGACAGCTCCGGACAATCCGATCCCCGTTGGAGCTTCTCTACGGTCATCAGTCGCCTAGGACCATCGTCGCAAATCGCACAAAGACTTAAGGTACCCAGTGCTGAACAGTCCGCATTTCACTTTTCTTCAGCTCTCCTGCTATTCGACGACATTGTTGCCAGCACGGTGCTTCAGCAGAAACCCAAGCTTTACGGTTACCACCAAAGCCTTCTCGATTCTGTGGACAAAGCCGGCCCTGCTGTTGACCTGGAGACTGTCGTCGGGTGTCAAAACTGGGTACTCGTCCAGATGGGAGAAGTTGCCACGTTGGACGCATGGAAGCAAGATTGCAAAAGAGCAGGAAATCTCAATGTGATGGAAATGGTCCGCATCGCGACTGCGATCAAGACTTCCCTGGAAACCCAGCTTGCTGGGATCGAAGCCAACAGAAACGAGCGCGCAGACGAACATCAGAGACAATTCAATGTTCTCACGGGGGATGACGAGCAACAGTCAAGGAGACGAGCTACTCAGAGCTCCCTCGTCACCCAAGTATGGGCCCACGCAACGCTCATCTACCTATCTGTCGTCGTATCCGGCTGGCAGCCAGCGAGTATCGAGATACGCCATAACATCGAAAGCATACTCAAGCTTATCGAGAGCCCGATCTTGCCTCGGGCCTTACTACGCACCATGGTATGGCCATTCTGTGTTGCAGGCTGTCTCGCCGAGCCAGCACAAGAGTCTCGTTTCGGAGCCATTGTTGAGGAACTTCGGCCACCACGTGTTTCTGGAACAGTTCGTAAGGCATTGGAGATAATGGAAAAGGTGTGGAGAGGGGTGGATGACACAGGGCGCGATTTAGCTACATGCTTCAAGGGTCATGGCGATTTAGTGTTGCTTGTTTAGGACGGGCTCAGACAGCATCAAAGAGGAGCATATAAGGAGACAAGTTTTAAAGTCTATATTCTCATTTGCAGTGTCAGGCACCCTTCAGTACGACAGCGTCAGTTGAACGCAACATATCCCTTGTTCTTTATAAACGTGGCTTGGGATGGGATATCCTGCTCCTGCTTCGCCAACTGCGCATAAAATTCGGCATGCGCAGTACCATCCACATCTTTTCCTATAATCTTGCCATCTTCGGTACGTTCGTCGGCGTAAAAGAATCTAGATATCCAAGCATTAGAAGCAGTCAGATGTGTGCTTATGTGGGACACGACATACCGGAACCCTCGAGCCTTGTAGAGAATATCGGCGGCTTTAACCCAATACACTGAGGCTGACTTGCCAACTCCAAGATCCAGCGTCATTGCAACGGGGAAAACGGACACGTTCAAGATGTTGCCCGTGTAGATAAAGGTCTTCTTGCTCTCCTTGGGCAACGTCCCCCATCCAGCCACAGCCTGCTGCGCCGCGATATATGGGCTCACTGTATTGACGTTCAAGTCAGCCACAAAGCTTTCGGCCGGAATCGAAAGTACAGAGTCCTTATCCGGCGGGTACGTAAATGCCGGTGCGTTATAGACAATCACGCTAGGAGCGGCCTGGAACTCGGCCTCGACGGCCTCAAAGATACCCGGGATGGAGTCAGGGTTGCCCAAGTCCACCTTGAGTGAGAGGATTCCTTGTTCGTTTTTAGAGTCTGTGCCGCTGCGGCTTGCGATGGCGACTTTGTAGCCGTTGAGGGCGAACTTTTCGGCGACGGAGGCGCCGATTCTGGGGCCTGCTCCGAGGATGAGAAGGACTGGGTTAGTAGCCATTGTTGTGTCTTGGAAGTGAGATTAAGACTTAGTTCGTAGGAGACATTTAAAGCTGCAAGATGGATGTTTTTCTAGATAGGAAAGGCCATCTACTTATAGCCCAAAACTTGAACAATGTTGATATAACTCCATGATAAGCTCTGTGTTGGACTACAGCTCATCCCCCTCTAGATTCAAACTAGAACATCAATAAACCCCACAACCCGCGCGGGATCACAACCCTGATTACAAAGCCCAGATACCAGCGATAAAGAGCCACGGCTCGCCAAAGAGGGGAACTAATGTCTCCCAAGAAACATGGTTCCAAGCATGTCCATTTTGAAGCCTACACGAGACCCACAACCCGCGCGGGAAAGCATCACATCCAATGAAGCAGACATCCGGATCATCCGGACTCGCCAACCCCACAAAGCGCGCGGGAAAGGCATTCGGGTGTTTTAAACGACCGGGATAGGAACACCTCGTACTGACCATTATCTAACTGGATGAGTTCGTCGTCATGCAGAGATTTGTCATCTTCTTGCTTCGCCCAGCGGAGACTTTGAGTTCGTGGTTCATAAACCCTGGCCAAAGTTCGCCTGGGTCGAATTTGGCCATGTCGCTGTTTAACTCCTCCATCACTCTTTAATGTTATTATCCCGCCAATGGCTTTTTCGTTCCCTTCCTCTACCATTTCCACCCTTGCTCGGACGATACCGAACAAGCTAGTACAATGAGCTCTCTCTTATCTTTCCAGAAACCAGCTCGCGCACCGGTTTATTTCCTCGGCATTGGTGGGCCCAACTTTATGGAAGAGACAGATCATCCTGCTTATTCCCAACTTGTTGCCGTCGGCAAGGAGATTACGGCGAAAGTCAAGCCCAAAGCAGTTGTCGTCTTTTCTGCTCACTGGCAAGCTGGACCATCCACAGTTCAGATTAATGCTGCGGAGGAGACGGATCTGATCTATGATTTCTATGGCTTTCCGCCTCATTACTATCCCAATAAGGGGAGCCCTGAACTTGCTGAGATGGTGATCGGAAAATTGCAGGATGCTGATATTGATGTTGAGAGGGTCGAGCGAGGTCTTGATCATGGGGTATGGGCTGGCTTCATGGTTGGTGGGTAATCTCCAAGCTCCTTTGTGACTCTTCATACTGATAGAATAGCGTTTGATCCTATCCAGAACCCATTGAATGTCCCAATCGTTCAAGTTTCTCTGTTCGGAAATGAGGACTGGACTCAACATTACCGCATGGGACAAGCCCTCGAAAGTCTACGAGATCAAGGCGTTCTCATCATCGGCGCGGGAATGGCAGTCCACAACCTCCATGACTACAGAGCGATGAGAGCATCTGGAAGAACCATGCCGTAAGCCAAGTCATGAGACATATCATACAGTGCTGACCAAGTTCAGTTACGCGTATAGCTTTGACGAAGCACTAAAAGATGCCGTGACATCGGATCCAGAGGAAAGGCGAGCAACCATGTCAGCTTTGATAAGAGGCGATGAAGCCAGAGAGGCACATCCAACGTTGGAGCATATTCTTCCACTGTATGTTGTTGCAGGCGCTGCAGGGTCAGATCGAGGTGAAAGGATATGGACTTTACCAGAGAGGAGTTTAAGTTGGGCACAATATCGCTTTGGAGTCGTTGAGTAGACCCATACGTTTTTTCTTCCTTCTAATTAATGCCGTCTTGGAAAGAGGATATCAGTCATAATAGCAGAGGGAACAGTTCAAAACATTTCCTAACACGAATCTAGTTTCTATTCTATGTTGGTCACTTCTTGACCAACAGGCTGTTCTTCTTTCACTTCTTCCTCATCTTTCTTTTCCTCTTCCAAAGGTTTCATCCATTTACCCGGCATTGACATCATCCACTCAAGATCCCTAAAGTGTTGATCATCAGGCTGATACCTCCACTCGTCCTCCTCCTTCTTCCAAATCCGATTCGGGAGATACGTCTGCAATGAATAATACGTATCACGATGCAAAGGAAACTCATAACTCGGAGGTCCATCTCGGGCACAAAAGGCGTCCGTCTCAGCCGCAGCATCTTCATCGGTTAGGCCGTAGCCCGCCTCTCCATCTTTGGATGTGTACCGTCGAATCCCAAAGACTGTAGTCTGCAAATGCCGCTGCAGGAGGAGAGCGTACCAGATTGTAGATTTGAGAGCTCTGTGAACCACTTCTGCGTGTTTTTCGACGAGTTCCACGTTCCATTCAGAATTCTGGCCACGCGGCATCATCGGGATGGGTTTTCCGTGAGCGATAGCTGAGCTTGTCCAGTGTGAAAGGTCGACGATAAGACAGAGATTGTTCCAGGCCAAAACGCACGTCAGGCATGAGCAAAGTATCGACGCATCATGGCGTGGAATGTGCGCATATGGCTTCCGGTGAATGGTGAGAAGCATCTGACGACGCTCATTCAACATGACGTCGTAATATTTGCGGTCAACCATATCCAGAAAGACGGGTCTTGGGAAACACTTTGCAAGAACAGAGTATCGATAAGATATGATGGATCTTGCGATAGACGTGTCATGATGCTCAACGAATGCCTTTGCTGAGCGGCAAGTTTGTTGATATGCGATTATATCCGAGGGTCGTAGATGTGTCAGAATCTCGATGATGAGCTCTGGGTAGAGAGATAGCAGATGAGGCTTGGCAGCTTTCTTCTTGCTCTTGCGCTCTAGCTTCTTCTTCTGACGATCCGTCTTTTTAGAACGCAGAGTAAGAGCCTCTGTGTTGTCGATCAAGACCTCGTCATCCGAGTCGTAGTCTGTAGCGGGAGGCTTCATTCTGTCGTGTGGGGTTGTTCGCTCGCCAAAACAGGAGAGCGTTAAGAGTATCGCTACCAATCGCTCATTCGTCTGCAGTAGTGGTACGGGGTTTGCAACAATGCTGCGGGTGAGAGCCTCTTCAAATTTTGATGTTGAATCCGTTGATGACGAAATTGAGATGCTCGTCGTTGCCTTCTTGCGTCGTTTCTGCCATGGCTCACCGCCCTATCACCTCCTCCCATGCAGGTGGAATTGAGCTTCTTTGAAGCCACTATTATTAGTATGTACTACTACTGGCGTTGTCGAATTGAAAGGAGTTGGCTTGCATTATCAGGTTAGAGCATGGGCCGCTTTCAACAGATCAATCGAGCATTGCACGACCTACCAAACGACCCAAGTTCCAGAAGATATTTTTCGCGGACTCGGCCAAAAATATTAAAGCTGGAGATGGATGACCCTGCAATTAAATTTGTGTCACCGAAGTGACTCAACGCCGCATCCTTCAACTCGACCAACCCACATAACCAACTTCAACCAATAAACACCACTCAATCGAGTGCACAGACAAGGTAGTTCAGCGCGCGTCAGCTCAACCATAAAACACGACCCAAACACCATCGCCAATCTCATTCAAGCACTCACTCACTCACTACCTTGTCACATCACCTTCCAAAATGACTACTCAAAGCAACGCCAAGACCTCTGTCTCTCTCGAGTCACTACCAGATGAGCTGCTGCAGCCCATCTTCGAAACACTCTGTCCCCATTGCTACGCGACCCGCGACTATCAACATGTTAGAGCCCGTGAAGATGGTCTAGAGTCTCTCACCCTCACATCAAAACGCTTGCGATCCATCGCTTTACCCATCATGCTTCACGTCCCCGAAAACCACATGTCATATGAAGGCCTTCATAAACTCCTCGACATCGACCCAAGCCTGGGAGATTACATCAGAGAGTGGGAATTACCAAGCTACGAGACCGACCAAGAGGTTTTAAACCCTGCGATAAAAACCACCCGCAAACTACTAGCCGCGGTCGGCCAAGACTTTGACTTGCAGCAGGATGAGGACCGTGGTCTAGTGAACCTTGAAAACTCTCTCATGGCCGAACTCCTCATGGTCCGGGCTCCCAAGATGGAAAAGTTAACCCTCGAGAGGTTCGACTACAACGATTGGCCAGGAGTCGACCTCAAGTACCTCGCCAGACGTCTAGGCAAACTCGGCGATGGCACGGGCTTCGAAAACGTCCGCCAACTGAGCGTGTCGCGACCATGCCGGACAACCACCTCCCTGACAGATGACCACATCATTGCCCTGCTAAAGGTCATGCCAAAGCTAGAGCAACTACACCTAGACTCAATACTCGGCTTTCCAGATAACCACAACTTCGACGTCACCCTACTCAAACCTGCTCTGCGCAACCTCACAACACTGCGACTCCAATGGTGCACGTTTGAAGGTTCGGCTCCAAACTCGCACTTCGGCGCCCTCTGCGAGATGCTCAAGCATAGCCCAAGCCTCAAGTCGTTTGCCCTCTCGGTATCTCCCTCTTCTGGTGCCCCTGGGTTCGCAGAGCATGATGTTTCACCAAAAGACTTTCTCCTAGCGCTACAACCAGTGGCGAGTCATCTAACGCATCTCGAGCTAGACTTTTCGGATACATGGTGTGAGTCTGAAGAAGTCAAGGCGCCAATGCTAGCCGATTTCATGGCTTTAGAGTCGTTTTACGTCAGTCTAGAGCATATCTGCCAGTGTGAACCGCGTCATGGGAACGTTTCAGAGCCCACCGTCCCTCCCTGCACAGCAGACATCATCCCTCCCTCAGTCAAACATGTCAATCTCATCTTACAGCAAAACGACACCACATGCTGCTCAAGGTGCATCATAGGAATCGGGGAAAGGGCATCAGAGGGGAGACTCCAGAATCTAGAGACAGTCAAGATTGTCTACACAGGTTGGAGGCCGCAGAGTTTTGATGAGCCGTATAATGATAGATACGATAAGGCGGTTCAGAATCTAAAAGACTGGCATGAAGGGTTTGTAGAAAGTCCGGTGGCTCTGCGATTTAAGGGCAAAATTTACGATTGGATGCGATATCACAAGGGGGACGAGTTGGCGTGGTTGGAGGGGAGAGTTCAGGAAGACGACTACGACTGGTAGACATATGATTCATTAGGGATTTGTATGCCGAGAGGCCTCTTTCCAATGTTTCTCACCTTGAAGAATCCCAGGACTTTTTATCTCATCACCAAAGACAAATTGTTTCTTATTATCAATGACGACCCAAAAGAGGTCAACCACAACAGCATTAGACAATGTCATTACATGACGCAATATCAAGGAAAACAGCGAGTCAGTTTTCAATACTACATGAGCATTATTAAATCCAATGCTGTACTTTCCCGTTATTCGCCAAGATGAATATGAATTTGTGCAAAGTCAGTGATGCTTTCTTCTCATGATTCCAAGTGCCATAGCACATCAGTGCCTTCATCCAAGACACTGTCAACCATCAATCAGGCCGACTTCGCAGAGCGGGGAAGCGGAACTGCAGCGCCGAAAAGTGCATTTGTGACGAAGAGGCGTCCAGTAACAATTATCAGTAAGCGACAGATGCAGACCCTGTCACAGTATTGGGTGACGTGGCGGTATTTGAGGTCATGGCCAAGCATGAATACCCCTCAGTTGAACCGGGCTGTGCTGTCTTTGAGGCCAGCTGCTCTCAGCAGAGGAGGATTCAGAAATAGGACTTACTCGTGTGAGGTCAGTTGTTTGCGAGTTAGGAGACACAGGTAATGAAATTAAGTAAAGCGATCATTTCAGTTGATTCCAGCAACTATCTGTTTTTTACTCCCACTTCCCTCAGTATTTGTCAATTGAGAAGCGGGTTAGCGAGAATAGAGAAAACAAGACGAGTTAAACCAGCCTTCATGGGCTGGAACGACCAACTTTTCCTTATACCTCTCCTACAGAGGTATTGAAAGCATAACCAAACCTATAACCACAGGTTCGTACCACCGTTTTCGGCGTTTCGCGCATCCTCCGAGTCCATCGAGGGCGACAGCATAGGCGAGTCGTTGGCTTCGACGTAGTTGTTGACAGAGTATTCTCCCAAGCATACTCTGCTGGGGAATCGGCAGTAGCCTTTGCCGCCTCGGTGACGACAGTCAGCCTTTTGGCAGACATGCCCGTAGACGCAGTTAGCCTTTCGGCACCCGCCTCGTCTAGAGCAAGGGACTGAGCGCGCGAGGCACTCGAGGGCCGGCTTGAGCTCCTCGGCGATTGGGTTGTGGTCGTACTCGCAGGCATCATTGTCGCACGCGTCAAATAGCTGCTTATTGTTGCAGAATCTCTTCTCGGCGGATAAAGCCTTGAGTCGTTTGATAGAGTCGGCGGTAGGGGTAAGCAGAAAGGCGTCGAGACGTTCGTCGACGTGGTTGACAGCGACAAAGCCTTCTGGAATATCATACTTCCTGGGCAATGATTCGATATTGACCTTGGAGATGGAGTTACTTGAGCCGCGACGCCAGTCACTGTTGAGGTTTCTATCAGGCTTCGGGCCATTACCGATAGAAGGGGACGGGGTGCTGTTCTGGCTCGTATGAGACGAAGTTTTGGTGTCGATATGGGCAAGTCTGCAGCTGTTTCCATATCTGCATTTGCCGAGGTTGTAAAACTGACAGATGGCATTTCCATCGTTGCCGGCGGAACCCCCGTTAGGCAGGTTCGTAGATGCCAGGTTGAGTTTGGTGGATGAGGTATTGGGCTTTCCTTGAGATGGAGGAGCGTACGTGAGGGGGTTCTGACGGAAGACGCCGTGGAGCTCTTCAACGGTCATACCGAGCTTGTCAAACTCCTTGTGAAAGAGCAGGCTCGGGGTGCGGATCAGGGTAAACCTATCTTGGTTACCCCTATAGGGAGTAAGGTCCGAGACATAGCCCACGTCGTGGCAGGCGGCAAAGTAGATGTGCTTGCACTGGGCATTGTCGGCGTAGAGTCGGAGGATGGCTTTGAGCTTGAAGTCGGCATTTTCTTTTAGTTCACCGGCGTCGATAAAGTCGGCCAGGCCATAAGATCTGTTGAAGCCTGCGACAAAGGACGAGAGGGAACGCTTTTCGGCGCCGCAAAGCCCGTTCTTACAGAGAGATTTGGACAAGCCCACGAGATTAGCATAGACGCGCACCATGACCTCGCAGCTCTCGAGTCCCTTGCGGCGGAGGCTGTGCTTGACGCTGTCGATAAGTTGTTTGGCGGCTCTGCTACCTCCCTCCTCTCCAGAGCCGACAAAGTGGTCGTCAAAGATATAACCGTCACCGTCAATGACGACGAGGGCGAAAGGGTTGCGTTCCTGGCCACGAGCGAGCTGTTTGTATTTCTCTCTCCCTTCTCGCTCCTCTTCGTAATCGCTCTTCAGACGGCGGTAGTTCTCAATAAGGACCTGATACTGGTCCAGGATGTCGGAGAGGGCATCGTTGCTCCGAAACACGGCAAGCTTCTCAGCCGCCTTGTCGATTGTCTCATCAGGAAGCATGGTCGCGACAAAGGGCTCTTGGCGATCGGCCCCGCATCGCCGGCTGATGATCTCACAGTCTGGATGAGATGAATACTATCGCAAGTAATGTGTCGCTGCTTGTATGTGTTGCCGGATGAATCTCTGCTAGAAATACTAAGGAAGAGAAACAGGATGACGCTGCTCGTCGCTGCTGATGCAGAGTGCGGGACAAAGACAAAAGAATGCCTGACAGAATGAGGCGACAAGCAGAGCCTGCCTGATTGCTGACTCACCTTGTCACGTGCTTATGCCCAGCACCTCAGTCAGAGGGGAACGCGCTGTTCTGATCAGGCTCTGTGTGACGAGCGGATGCACAAAAAGCAAATAGCAAGTAAAATGACACGTAGTGATACTCAGCAAATAAAAGCCTAGAGGCTTGTGTTGATGTTACGCAGAGGGGGCGGTGCCTGCCAAAACAAAGACGGCGTTGATCATCCTCGCACTGTGCGTGCCAAACCTCACGCGGTCGGGCTACCCGAGAGCAAACGGTTTTTCGCTAACGGCTTCATCGTTTGATCGTAGATTAAGCATAACGGTCATGGAAGCTTGTCGAAAATGTTTCTTTTCGAGTTTAGAATGAATTAAATTCTCCCTGCAGGAAAATGAATGGCGATTATGTCGCTCAAAGAGGAGATGATAATTATTGTCTGATGTCCATGTGAGTGCGTAACTCCAAGTGCAAGATGAAGCATCTCGCTTGTGCTCCATCTCCCTTCTCAGACACTTGACCTCTCTCTGAACAACCTTTCGGGCTTTAATTCTTGTTTCCAGGGCTAGTGCCCTATTTTAAATCTTTAGTAAGATAAAAGAGAAGTGATTCATTTTTCGCGCCGTTTGCGGGAGCATGTGTCGTGTTTCACTGAACAGCCCTACACATTTCAATGAGAGGCCCCGCACCTGAATGGGAGTCACCCACGTGTTTCCCCTCTCATTAGAATTCGGCGATTAATGCTTCTAGGGTTCCATTGTCGAGGTGATAAAAAATGATTGGCCAAGTTAGAGGATACAGATTGAGCGAAAAGTACCACTTGATGTTGGCTGGCGGTTTGCAGACTCTCAATGAGGGCCAGGTGCTTCGGTCTCCAAGCATCGAGCTTTGCGAGACCTGATGGCGAGGGGAGGAACATCACTACCACACTATCTATACCGTGAGAGCAGCAGCCTATTAGTCCATAAACTCCCATCCATATCTAACCAACCACATTGACGTCCAACGGTCCAAGTCAACAAGACGAGAAGATAGATCCTGGTCCGAGCGTGGGTTCAACCATCCCGACGATCTCGGCAGTGGAGACAGAGATGGTGGATACGACATAACCAGCCCAGCCCGTTTAGAGTTGAAACCCTGGAACTACCTATGTAACATTAATAATCTATATCCCTGGTTCTAGAAAATGTCAAAAGCGCACTTCTCACGCCTTTCCAGTGGAGTTTTGCTTACGTTTTGTTTCCACCAAAAACTCAAGACTTCCGAGCTCGCAAAGGCGTCCGCTTCTCCTTACGCCCTACCGAGTGGAGTTGTTTCGGTGGGCAGATCGGAAGATGGACCAGGAACAAAGTTCCGTGGAAATTTCTGTTGTATCCACTGGCGGCTGAATGCGCTTTGCATAGGGTGTTACTGACTACAGTCGCTTGTTGGATGAGAGCAGGCCTGTGAATAGGCACACTAACCAGCCACGAGTACCTGATGTTGGGTCTTGATAGACAGAGACGAGCTCAACTATTGCTGGTGCGAAAGAGAGAAATGGAATTTTCCCTCATCTTCGCTCCAATATCGTCGGTTATATGCCCCGGGAGTTCAACGTTGCGCAATTCCTCTCAGTAATTACTGAACCCCCATCTATCCACCAGATCTCGGCGATTCGATCAGCTGCTCCATGTTCTCGTTAATAATGGCATGTTCACGGAACAATAGACTCCACGTGAAAAACGAGAGATGATATTTCGGTTTTTACCTTGCTTTCCGCTCCGTTGTTTGCTTCCGTCCCTCTTCTGTTCGTGGGAAGGGCGCATTCTAGTCGAGCTACCTTAGTATTCAAGGACCCTGCATCATGCTGGACCTTTAATAATGCCTAAATATAGTGTGACAGAACCTAATTAATCAGCCCTGTCGATTCATCAGCTCTCCTTTCCCTCGTGTCAACCTCAGGGCGCACTCGATTAGAAAAAACTGGGCAATAAAAGTCCTGCGGCCGGCGGTCGGCTTTTCCAACCAATCAAATCATGCCATGAGGTCCGTCGCGCCGTGGCTTCGGTCAGAACCGCCAATGAGAGGGGTAGCGGACCTTGGCGTCGTCGATGGGGTCATGTGTTGGTTCAGAGGGTGACGGAAGATGTGACGGAAGAATGATCAGCTAATGGGGAGGGTATTTGTACCCTTCCTTCTTCATTAAAAACGGCCGGTATCGCTATTTTATGGTCGATTTAAGGGTCCTTGAGATTCGCTTTTATCTTTACTTGACGTTAAACGGCCTCTTTGTCGTCTCCATGAGCTTATCAGTTACCGAAGCCATGTCGCCTCACGCTCTCGCCAAGCCTCGGGGGAGGAGTTGGGTGCCTTCTCTGGTCAAGACGGATTCTCCCATCGAAATCACCGTCAATCGACACTTTGAATCCAAGGTTTACACGTCCGGTTCGTCTGTTACTGGAAGTGTGACCATCACTCCTCCGACAGATCTATCTTTCGACTCCCTCGAGGTTGTCTTCAACGGCTCTACTTCGACTCTAGTCCAGATGCTTCAGCGGGAAGCACCTCGCGCCACCCACACCTTCTTGGAGCTCAAGATGCCAATTCCCGAGGACTCGCTTCCTGAATCTGGAGTTCTCCTCGCCGGACTGCCTTACACAATCCCATTCTCTTTTGTAATCCCTTATCAGCTTCCTAGCGCCTCCTGCAAGAATAGGAATCCGGTGATCAGAGATCGGCATCTCCAACCGCCCCCCACAATCGGATCTTGGGAACACGACGACCTCTCCATACACTCCATCAATATCGAATACGCCGTGAAAGCGAAAATCACTTTGAAGGATAAACTCGACAAGAAAGGCAAGCCAGAAACCATTCAGGCTCGCCACGGCATCAAAGTCATGCCCTTCTTCCCTGAACAACCACCTCTTCACATTCACCCCGCAAACCCCAATTACCAACTATCACAGGAGAAGTTAGTGCGAAAAGACTTGCTCTCAGCCAAGACTGGTCACCTGAGAGCCACAGCCGTCCAACCGGATCCTGTTGTACTGTCCGCTGATAAGCTTCGACCATCGGAAGCGTTTGTCTCGGTTGAGCTCGAGTTCTGGCCGGCATCATCCAAGGCAGCGCCGCCCGAGGTCTATGCCAAGGCTGCTTCTCTCCAGGCATCGACGCATTATTCCACTGGCCACATTAACTTTCTGCCGGACCAGCATAAGCATCCTATGGGACTACCCAATCCGATCTTGACCTACTTCATCGACGATGCAGTGGTGCTCGACAAACAGGAGAAGCTGGAATGGGAGCAGCACCCCTCATCTGGAGAGAACTCACGAAGAGGATCCGAATACTCGAATGAGAGCCAGGAATCTACTGGGGTATCGAGCAATCGATCAAGACGGAGTTCCCGGAGCGACGACATCATCAAGACAGCAGCCATTAAGCACAAAGCTACACTCAAGGTCCCATTTGAACTCTCTAGTCCCGACAAGAAGGTCCTTCTTCCGACTTTCTTTTCGTGTCTTGTATCCCGAACCTACACAATCCGAATTATTCTCACTACTGGGCCTCACGGATCGAGCCTTGCCCTGACCCTGCCTCTACAAATCGCAGTCGAGGGTTGCAATTCACCACAATTAGATGGAATCCCTCATTACGTGAGTAAGCACCCGAGAGTCAAAATTCATGCAAGCTGACACCGTAACTAGACACAAATCGATGGCGAACAGGATGTTGGTGACTATATTCTCCCACCCTACGTCGACCTGTAGCGAAATCTTTGTTTATTTCTTTATGATGGATTGGGAAAAGGATACGACTTTGGGGAGACGGTGGGAGGAAAAGTGCCGGGGGAGGATTGATGGATGCAACAGAACAGTCATGACTTGGACCCCTTGATACCCTGCTCGCTGTTTGAAGTTACAAGCTTGATACCTTGCATATTTAGTTAGTTCCATAGGCGCTCAGTGTATTAAAGCAATGATGTTACTTCTCAACTCTCTGTTTTCTCTGATCGAACAATTGTGTTATGTCGTAATTTGCTTGGCGGTTGGTATCAAGGTTTGTAAAAATCCAGGTGTTTTGCTACCGTGGCAAGCACATGTGCATGAGTGAGAGCTCAATAAGCCAGGAACACTTCGGCATTTGCCGTTCTATTTCCGGATGAAATATATTTGTAGTTTCTTCACACGGATGACAATGCGGATATCTGTGTTGGAGGTCTCGCAAGATGGACGAATCTCTGCGATTATGACTGAATACCGAGGGGGGACTGCATATGCTGTTCGCATATCCAAACGGAACCATTGAATTCAATTTATACGTCACGTACCATGTGCTCATGGCGTACCGGAAGAGCTCTCGTTATTCCCTGCTCTTAGAGCATCCTCCTTGTTTGCCCTTTTATCCGCCAACAGCGCCGCAACAATAAAGAGAGTACCCATAATAGTCACTGACCCAGCCCATATCTGTGCCCCCAGAAAACTTCCATTCATGTTTTCAATCATTCCACCTGCCGTGGGCGGCCCTGCCAACGTGCAAAAGCCGAGCACCGAAAACACCATGCCAAACCTCGTTCCCATCTTTGATGGATCCTTGGTTAGAGATGCCAAAGCTCCGACAAAGATTCCTTGTGTACCTCCTGTGGCTATTCCGTATATCACGACCCAAGTGAACATCCCACCAAGAGACTTCACCGATATCCAGACAAAGAGCATGCACGCCAAGAATGTGCTTGACGCGACAAGGGTCGGAAGTGGGCCAAACCACTTGTCTGATAGGAAACCCAGCAGAGGGCGTGACGGTATTCCGACGGCGTTGATGATCACCAGCAGATTGGCGGCTGTAACGCCAGATACCCCAATCTTTGAGGTCGCGTACGTGTTGACGTAGAAAAAGGCAAAGTAGAGAGGCCAAAAGATGAAGAACATGCCGATTGTGAAGAAGGAGTATGATGGTTCTAGGAAGGCACGTAACTCCATGAGGGGACCGGACTTTCGTGGTGGTAGGCGGGGTTTGAGTAGGCTGATGATGATGATGGAAAAGAAGAGGGCGATGAAGGCTTGGACACGAACTGCCCATGCGAAACCTAGGCCGGCAGTCAGTCATCGGTGACCGGTTGAGAAAACGATGAACTCACCAATTTTGGTCTGCAAGTTCTGCACCACCAACGGAAACACGATGCTTCCAACCCCGCTTCCAGAAGCCGAAGTGGTCAAAGCCAAAGCTCGTTTCTTCTGAAAATAGGAACTGATGACGGCCACCGTGGGCATATACATCAGGCCCATGCCCAAACCCGTGCATAACCCTTGGGCAAGGAAGATTTGCCAATAAGTCGTCGCGAGACTCGTCATGAACGTCCCCAGCACCCCCATGAAGCAGCCTAGTAAGACTGTCTCCTGAGCCAATCCAGCGTCGGCCGACCTGCCAGAGAGCACTCCCACTAAGAATGTCAAAAATACCTGTATCGAGCCAATCCAGGATACTTGAGATGGAGGAAGATCGTATTCTGTTGTGTAGTAAAGCTGGTAGACGCCGAAAGATGCCGAATATCCCCACGTGAGTGCGTTGATGAGACATCCGGCAACGACCTGGAGCCAAGCTCGAGTGCCGCCATCAGGGGCAAGACCGGGATCGGATTTGATCTTGTGAAATATCATGTTGGTTCGGTAGATGAGGCTTACAATAAGGATGCCATGTTTGAGGAGGGGGTAAGCTATTTAAACCGAGGACCGCGACAACGAAGCCACCATCATCACTCGGTGGTATCTGGCATCGTTGAGTTTCCGACGCTATCAATCCGACGCCCTTCGATTGTCAAATACTCGTTGATTCTATGTGTATTCGGTTTTCTTGACCAATGAGCGGCTTACGGACCGTTCCTCCCGAGTAGTCTCGGACTTGAAATCCAATAGAGTTCAAGGTCCTGCCGAGCACGCCGAAGCCTGCGGATGCCGAGTAGTTTTATGACTAGCATGAGTATTAATTGATAAGCGCCTCGGAAGTTGCAGTCAATCTTAATTACTACATTCGACACTATCCCATGGCTTGGCTTGATACTGGGCAGACCTAAGGACGGTGCGGGGAACCATGCCTCCCAACAAACTGATATCTCTGGCAACCCAACTCACATGATGGCGAATGGATATTGTGAGACTAAGAATTATACAAACAGATGTGGTATAGATGATCCCAAGTATCAAATAGGCAGGCAAAATCGCATTGTTATGCACCTAAGCAGATGCGAAGCCATTTACCCCGCCGCTGTCGAGTTCATGCAAGGGATGTTCGTTCGTCAACGGCATGGCACAACAATGTCTTCGGAGCATCACCTACAAATATAGGCAGGTATATTCGCTCAAACAAAGGAATCCTTCACCATAAGATGCCTAATAATACTTTTCACGTGACCTGTTCCGTGGTTACACAAATATCCTGGCTCACCACAAAGAGCCCTCTTCAAAGCATCAACTTTTTTCTTTTCTTCTCACCCATGCCTATCTGCTTCCGCAATCCTTCATCATGTTGGGCACGATTAGCCTTAGGAGAGCAGGCCTTACTCAAGATAGCATCTGGGGTGATAAAAGCAACACTCTTGTCTACGCCCAGGTCCTCAGCACTCCATATCCATATGGGAGGGCGATCATCTTCCGCTTCTACAGGAACCCCCAACACTCGCCAAAATCACTAGCGAACCGTGTCGTCAGCTGCTACCACAATACGAACGTTCACGACGACACTTTGAGCTTTCGAGATCGAGATGCTATGCGAAGCGCAATATGGTCCTCCATCGCTACGATTTGGCACCGTTGCGCCAAGGACCTGCACGTCTATACACCCGGCACTGTGATCGATCTGTCTTCTGACGATAGCGATGGGCTTGTTTGGTGTGCTTATCGATCACCTCTCTTTGATCAATACCTTGACCTCCTTAGACATATCCAGAAAAGCGACCTCGTACCCCGCACTAGTCGTTCTACCACCATGGACGTCACCAAGATCACGCTACTCGAGCCCATGGGCGGTAGGGGATGCGCCAAGCGAGCCAATGTCTACGGCTTGTGGAATCAAGAGTATTTCTTTTTCAAGGGGGTTGACTTTGCGACTTATTTGCAACACCATGATGACGAAAACGAGCTTATCCGCGCTGTGGTGGAAACCTGGCGACGATCGAGTAAACTAATTGCCAACATGCCACCGCATCCCAACATTCAGCCACCCGCCGAGATTCTTGTCTCAATTGACGACTCAAAGGGCGAGAAAGTGCTCATGGGTCATTTATCAACCTTCCTTGATCTACGTGACCTGGCTTCATTGATCGAAAAGCAGAATTTAGCCGGGAAGCAGATTTCACTACGAGAGAAGGTCAAATGGTGCCATCAAATGTCTCTCGTGGTCGCACACACGCACCGTTCCCTACATACATTTCACATGGACATTCAACCTGGAAACTTTCTTGTCGATTCAGAAAGGAACCTGGTCCTCATTGATTGGGAGCAAAGCGGCACGTCCACGACCACGCTTGCGCCGGAAGCGGACGGAACTTGGGATGTCAACGAGGAACCCACGACTAAAGACACTCGACTGGTCTATACCAAGTATACTGGTCCACCACGTCGCAACATGCCTAAAGACGGCGGAACAGCAACTTTTCAAGCGTGGAATGTGTTTCCGGAATGGCAGGCTACCTTACACAGAGCCACAGAGCTTGCTGAGGTGTTTGCTCTAGGAAGAACCATGTGGATGGTCTTGACGCAGACTGTTGACGGGTTTGACGAGGTCAAGCATCCCAACGATGTTCGAGTAACTTGGGATAGCGAGAATGACATACCTAAGAACTGGATTGAGACGGTAAATAGATGCATGGCAGAGGACCCCAATGAACGTCCCAATGTAGAGGATCTTGTAAAGTTCTGGTACGTTGAGCAGACACTCATGACTTGCAATGCCTAGAGGGTACGCTATGCAGAGCGGAGAAAGAAAGACCTGGCATGGAAGAGAGCAAACACGGTAGAGACCTCACAAGATCATACCTCAGATACTAATACATAAAATCTTCTGAGACACAGTTCCTGCTTATTGAATCACGCACTGGTCCAAGAGCACGTTCGAATCACCATAGTCTGAAGCCCTTCAAAACAATGATTTCTATCTTCATCTCCATACTCTTGTTAACCACAGCTGCCACTTTGACCATTGACTACCGCTGTCTGGACGATCCACCCGTATTTACTTCGTCGGAAGCAGGTACCATCATCTGATCCTTTGGCAGCAGCCAGAACTCGACGTTCAATTTTCTCGCCCTCTTCAATCTCCCGAGCTGATAGGATATCGCCTCCATCCTCCCTTGATCGGTCAAAACATTCATCGCGTGGCGGCCATTATTTTCGGAGACGTCATCATCAATCCAGGTGACCATTCTTTCCATGTCGGCTTCGTCGGGGAGGGCAATGATGATTCTTTGCCACAGTCTGTGGAAGTTGTTGGATCTCGCAGATTCCAGAAACGCTAGAATTGCTTCTTGTATAGCGCAAAGGGTGCTTCGAGTAACGTGAGGTGCCAGAGACCCAGAGAAGTTGTAGAGCGATGTTGGTGCAAATGTCACAGTCCAAGGTAGTGGACCCGATGTTGATGATTCGGAACCCCCGTCAATAAAGACAACCAGGGGAAGAAGACATGGGAAGACGGATTCCTGTCGCTGGTGGAGGCCCTTGATTTGTGTGACTTGCAGGGCTTCGTTGTATATGGTGACTTCGTTTGGATGGAGTCTTCGAGATGTCGTGAGGCAAGCAGGCAGGATGATGTGTTGCTTCTCCCGTCTGAGGTCAACCCAGTACGAATCGGGCGATGAGGGTCTTTCGATCTTGGAGGGCTTAGGACGCTTGAACAAGAACATTGTGCGTTGCTCGTGATGACCGAGAAAGGCGATGCTGGAAGATGCTGAATGATACTGCGTGCGGAAATCTTGCAAAGACTGATGAGTGACGATGTGTTGATCCAAGATGGAGGATTGCAAAGATGTGAAGATGAGGAAGCACAGAGGAGTTGAGTGTCCAGCGGAGAAACGGCAAAGTGAAGGCACGGTCAGTGGTGAAAGATTTCCACGATGTGAAGGTGCATTGGGTGCTAGCTCGCGGCAAGAACAAAACAACCAAACCATCTGAGCCCAAATTACACGGAGAGGGCATTTGTAATGATGGGGAATTATCGAATTGAGTTGAACGCTTCGTTCTCTGTGTTTTGAGGGAAAGTCCTCGAGATCAAACGGCTTCTCAACCTACAACGCAACACCGCGATTAACCAGGCAATCAAAATATATCACGCACCTCTTAAACATTACTTGGAGCTTTCTCAGTAAAGAAAGAACACAAATTCTGGCTAGCAATGGGACAGTTTTTGAAGTTGGTAGGTAAACAATACGCCGTGCCCCAAGTGCGGACAGAAAAGTCGCAGGTCCAGGATTTATCCAACATGGAGCATTTGACGCGCTGAATATCATCCATGCACTTGAATTGAGAAATATATAAGGAAATGCCTGTGTTTGGCAGGTTGAAAGACCACGAGGCTTCGATCTTCAGGCTTAGTTATCCCAGGGTTCAACTATAACAACGAACGCATTTGGCTACGAGGCTTCACGTATCGCTGCCTCAATGATTTGTAGAGCAAGAAGAGAATGTGATTACTATGTTTCTAAAACGCCTTTTCAAGTATTGTACAAAGCGGTAGAATGAATGGTAGCCGCCCTCTACAATATGGTAACAAAAGCCCGTGAGGGCATCGCTCAAAAACAAATTCGCTTTTCGTGAGACAACACCAGACGATCTCTAAGTCTCCACGATAGGACCGTTGTACTCCTTTCGTCCTCGGACAAAGTAGTACACAACGCTAAAAATGGCGACAAAGCCAGTGACAAGAACACTGTAGTTCATCATGTCGACAGTGGGGTTCAGCATGGGGGGCCAGAAGCTGAAGAAGCCAATGACGATCAGATAGCAGATGGTAAAGATGTTGTTGGCAATACCAAAGACGCCGGGGAGGTGGAAGGGGCCCCAGACGAGTTCAGCGCCGGTAGTGTTGGCCAGAGCTGGAAGGTCTGAGCCGGAAGGCATAGTGAAGCCCTTCGTCATGCGACGATAGAGGAGTAGGACGGCGGCGATGAGGTAGGAGGCGTAAAGGCAGGAGATGGAGAGGGAGGTGACGTTCTGGAAGGCAACGGGGGATCCAATGTTGATGAGAGAAAGGAGGATAGCGATACCTGTAGTAACAGCGACAGCCCAGACAGGGACAGTAGTACGCTCATCAACGGTCGACAGGACGCGCCAGAAGGGGAGACCACGGTCACGCGCAAAGGACCAGAAGACGCGAGAAGTCGAAGCCAGCATGCCCACGGTTGCGCAAGCCCCGAGGATCATGATGATGCTAGCCATGACAGTGGCTCCGGCGGTGGAGTTTGTGGCTTGCTTGAAGATGTACATGTGAGGGAAGCCCAGCATGCCAGGACCTGAGGCGATAGCATCGTCAAAGTTGCCCATGCAAAAGACCATGGCGATAATCATGGCGAAACCGCAGGCGCCGTTGATGACGAGACTGAGGAGGATGGAAGTGGGGACGACGACAGATGGGTTGACAGTCTCTTCAGACATCTGCGACAGTTAGCAAGCCTTCTTAATGCATTGGAATTAGGGCAGGCATACGTGAAACGCGGCGTCAGTACCGACAAAGGCAAAGACATTGCCCATCATTCCAACCATGAAGGACAATCCCTGGGACGGCCAGGCACCGTTGTTGACAAAGGTTGTAAAGATCTCCTTGGCATCTCCATGAGGGCCAAGAGTGACGAGGGGAATCAGGATGGCGAAGAAGCCCAAGACGTGAAGGATCAAGATGAGACCCTCAAACTTGGGCAGTGCTGAGCTGGCGAGTGTATTGATGAACACGGCAAAGACGAAGATGGCCCAGAACAGCAGCGTTCCCTGCCACAGCTGAGGCTGAAAGCCATCATCATTCAGAGAAGTAAGACCCAAGATCATGTTGCCAGTCAACAGCGCACTCGAAGCAACCGAGCCCTGCCAACCGCCAACAGTCAACATTCCAGTCAGGTAGCTGAGGAACTTGGCGCAGGATCTAGGCGCCAACATGGCAACCCAATGATACTGTGCTCCGGCCGTGGGCGCCATCGAGACCAGCTCGCACATGGTGGAGAAGACGCTGAAGTTGCCGATCCAGACGATGAGGAAGCTGTAGATGACGCCGGCCGTGCCGCCGTTGTTGAGGCCTTGGGCGAAGAGGACGGTGACGGCTTCCCAGGTGATGAGGATTGTGCAGCTGAAGCCTAGAATGGACATGAAACCAAAGTTGCGCTGTTGTATTTCGTCAGTATAGATGCTTCAAGTGTCGAAAGGGGGATGGATGGTGTACCTTGAGGACTGGCTTCTTTCCCAGTCGCGCAAGGTGATCATTATCGCCGTATGTGCTCGTCGATCGAGATGAGGAATTGGGCTCGGCTTCAGCAACTTGGACATTGCTAGCCTTGACGGCTGCCGAGTTTCCCATTTC
The DNA here is from genome assembly GCA_003946985.1 of Fusarium duplospermum. Classification (NCBI taxonomy): domain Eukaryota; kingdom Fungi; phylum Ascomycota; class Sordariomycetes; order Hypocreales; family Nectriaceae; genus Fusarium; species Fusarium duplospermum. The sequence goes on from NKCI01000042.1 coordinate 118,903, forward strand.
GTAGGTAGACGAGTTATCGCTGCCCATCTTTGTGGTGGTGGTGGTGGTGGTGGTGGTGGTGATACAGCAATCAAGCAGAAACACCAAAGGAATGAGGAAAAGAAATTGAGGGGAGGAGAAAGGGAAACAGGCAAGTAGGCAACAGAAAAGCTCTCAGAGTAAAAAAAAAAAAAGTAATGGAGAATGCACGTTGGATGCAATGTCAACGGTCAACACATGCAGCCGCAGAAAAGTAGAATGCTACCTATAGCATCCAGACGCAGTCTTTAACGTAACCGGCATCCTACCCCGATGCGTCCGGTCGCATCTTGGCAGACACACACTTTGCTCAAGGGGAATTTTTTGTCAGGGGTACCCCCTCCCCCTGGCCAAGCCGTGTACCGAGAATAAAGTGACAAACCCCTCCAAATGGAAGGTCAGGACCGTTTTGCGAGCATGGGGTTGTTTTCTTTCTTTTTCTTGAATTACTCTCCTCGGTTACGGCGGAGAGGGAACTTTTGGTGCATGGGTGTTGGGAGCGATCTGAATGGACGATGCATGGAAGCTATCATTTGCGTAATTTGGTTGAATAGAATAAGATCGACTGTGAATAAGCTCGCGTAGAAAGGATTCAGCTTGTTATCACAGTGAAAAGAAAACGCCACGAGGCAGTGCCAAATTCGACATGTCGTCTCTTTGCCACATCACACCAGACGGGACAGGATGCGTTTCATCCTCTCATCCTGCCCGTCCATTTCTTGCCTTACCTGATGCACTGTACACGCAAGACACTCTGCTTTTTCCTTCATGCCCGCCATAACCAACAACAAAATGGACCCCCCCCCAGCCCCCCTCCCCTGTCTTTTGCGGGAGAGCATCCCGCAGGTTCGTCCTCGCAGTGGATACCTTTTTAGCCTCCTGCAGAATATACCTTGGCTTCACATGAAAAGAAGACGATTTTAGGTGACTAAAGTTGGGAGGATTCAGGCCATCCTGCATGTTTAATTGCTTTTTTTTTTCTTGGTCGTCTACGCATCTATGAAACCCCAAAGCGCCACACAGGGGAAGAGAAAAGAAAAGAAAAGAAAAAAAGGAAAAATTTAGTCCCGGTGCATATTCTCCACGTCCACCTGCCAAGTCTGGTGAATCAGAATCGTCTGGCTAGAGTGACTCGTCCGACTCTGCCCATCCCACGTCGCATCCCCAGCCGCCGCCGCCTTGTTAGCTCTGTGCTTGGGCAAGTCGACCATCTCGAAAACCTGGCTCTGTTGCGATTGGGTAGTGGGGGGTTCCTTTACCGTTCGTGATCGGCTGCCCATGGCGCTGTTCTCGGCTGACTTGTAACCCGCGTATCCCGCCCGGTTGGTCGGGTAGCCGTTGCTGCTTGACTTGCCCTGTCGGCGGAGATCGTCGATCCGGATCTGGCCCGACTCTAGGCTGTCGAGGAAAGGTTTGAAGTTGGGGACGCAGACTGTGAGGATTGCGAGACATTGGACTAGTTGGATGGCGATGGCGGCTTGCCAGATGGAGAAGGAAAAATCTGTTGATGCGATGGCTTTGTTGGTGTAGTATATTTGAACAGCAATAGCAGGCGTGACACTGGATATTGATGTCAGTACCCTGATTGATAGTCCAGGAGATGAATAGGGAGACTTACAGAATGCGACTTCCAAACACACTCATCACCAAGATCTTCTTGGACAGCGATGTGCGGATCTTCATGACATTCTCGCACATCACCACCAAAATGGCTAGATCCGTGATGATGTTGGCAATAGAGTAATAAGTCCAGAAGACAGTGCGGTTAATGCACTTTTCATCGTCATCGTACAGCCACGGCGTAGGAAGACTGCACTGAAAGAAGCTGACAATGAGGGCAGTGAGACCCCAAAGGCCAACGACAGCCTCGCAGGTGATAAAGATCCATTTTTGGCTCTTTTGACCCATAATTCGGAGACTCATTGTGCCTGAGAGCTTGCAGCAGAACAAGGACGTGATGAGCATCGCGTTGATGGCATATTGCGTCTACGGTCGCAAACTTGGTCAGTGGTGGAAGAGAGGGCACCATGGAGGGATCTACCTTGAAGAATACGTCGACATCGTCAGTGCTCAATGTATCAAAATGTTTCCCAAGGCCATGGTCGCATGCGACAAACACGACAGCAGACTGAACAACTGAAAGAACCTGCAAAGCACAATGAGCATGAACGCTGAGGCCAAGGCAGCTAGCTATACTCACAGTTGCGACAATGGTGAGAATATCATCGACTCTCAACGCCTTGATCATGTGAATCTTTGTCCCCATGCGCACAAAACACGAAAGAATGGCTACGACCAAAAACATCATGGTCAAAACCTGAACAAGCGGAGACTTGTTGGAGTCGGTAATGACTCTCTGTGTAGAACTCATGTTGGGCGATCCAGCGGCAACAGTAACATGGCGTAAAAAGAGGAGAAAATTGAGAAACGAGAAAAAAAAAAGAGCTACAGGTCTGACCCCGAGAGGTAAAAAAGGCAATTAAGCAAAGGGATCACTGCAGGCGAAACAACGGTCACATCTTGGAAAAAAGCGGCACAGATTCATGGCCTATAGATTTCGTCTCACGGCTTGCATCTCCCACTCGTCATGTGAATTCCCTCCCACCCCAACACACACTGAAAATGGAAAGAAAAAGAAAAAGAACCCAAAGCCAAACGCGGGATTTCAGCTCTGCTAAGAAAGAGTCTTATTGACTCCCTGTAGTGTCCTATTCGGCGTCCCAAGCCCCGTCGTCACAGAATGGAGAGGCCTCAGCTCCACTCAACCCCCTACCAGATCTTAAAACAGCCAGATGGAGTTACCGGAGCTGAGTGGCTGAACGGTCCACGTATTGCAACCCGTATTAGGAAATCCTGTGCTGATCCTGATACATGGGTTCTCAGGTGTTGGACGTGGTTGGACTCACAGCTATAGTAGCATCCAAGAACGTTTGATATCATAAAAAGCATTTTCGAGAAAGAATGAAAAAAAAAAAAAGAGGCCATAATCACGCATGGGAGACCAATTATGTCCTGAGGTGCGGAATCACACTCTTCACAGGTCTGACACCCCTGTAAATCTGCAACCCCCATCAACAGGGGTGTCAAGGACCAACAGGCAAATCAGTAACGGTACAATCGGTAGATCGACCCGAACAGCGGTCCGTGCAATCACCTTCCATAACAGTTTGAATGCCCGACTCGCAAAGAGCTGAAGGAGCCTCGCTTCGCAGTTTCTCACCAGCAACAGACACCGAGGGAGACAAACGAATCTGACAGTCACAGTTCGTCACAGTGACACGGGTGGATAGGGTTTTCTCCTGCATATCTAGGAACATTATCCCGTGCGGTGTGACGCCGCATCACACCCCTGATTATATCCCTGCCGTTCGTTCGGTGGCGTCCGGCACCGTCAATAGGGAAACGGAGAAATTGGCGCAAAACGGACGACCTTGTTGGGGCTCTATAATGACCGTGGTGGTGTGGTTTCCAGGTTGTCGGTTTTGGTGGGTGTACTCTCGAGCCATCTGTGTCTCACTTCATATCAGCACTGCAACCTACCTTTCTCTTCGCTCCCAAGATCGCCACCTCCAATACCGTGTTGAGCTTTTTTTGTTTGTGAAAAGAAGTAAAAATATTGGTCATGACTTTCAAGCTGCTCGAAGTTGATCTTGCCAACGACTTTGATCAAGTCATTGAGTGTCAATGGGCTTCTTACGAGAAACCTTATCAACCCTTCTTCCGCCTCTTTTGTCCTCTTCTTGGTGACGGACCTTCTTCCAGGGAAGAGTCACTCAGAGAATCTGCTGCCCGTCAGCTGGTATGGCACGACACTGATTCAACAAGCTATTGGGCCAAGGTTGTTAATGACGATGGCACTATTGTTGGTGCTTGTCTTTGGAAGATATGCCCGACCAACCCATTCGAAGACTACAACGCCCATGAAGATGCCGACTGGCATCCTGAAGGGGAGAGACGAGAATATGTTAGTAGGTGTCTAGAGCAATTTGATCTACCAAGAAGCAAGATGGGAGCGCGACCGCAAGTTTGTAAGTGATCCTGGCTGTCGATCCACACGTTTACTAACCATACAAGACCTCAACATCCTCTACACGCACCCAGACTACCGCCGTCAAGGCGTCGCCGACATGATCCTCAACTGGGGCAAGAAGAAGGCCGACGATATGGGCGTTGAAATGTGGCTGGACGCAACCGAGCTTGGCGTGCCCGTCTACAAGAAGCACGGATTCACTGTCGTCAACGTCAACCGGTTGCAACCTACCAAAGAGACGCCGGGCGAGGAGTGGAGGGAGATTGAGAGGGAGCTGCAGCCTATGACTTTTTGGCAGATGTGGAGGCCTGCTGGTGGTGATTACGTGGAGGGCAAGTCTGTCAAGCCTTGGGAGAGTGACTCTTGGCAGAGTGATAGCACTGAGGAGTAGGGAGTGATATAGTGTTGAGTGTATAGTGATGCATAGCGTACATTTTCAATCCGATTTCGTTCATCTCAGTAGTCTAAGTACCCAACGTATGCTTTTCACCGCCCGTCATCCCACCTGATTTGGAGAAAATCCCGGCATCACAGTTGCTATAGGGTAGTACAGTTCAACTGGGGTGTGAGGGTATTCCCATGTGAATGAGGGTCAACACCCTACCGAGGGTACATGTGACAATTCTTCATAGATTCCATAATAAAAACAGTCAAATGCACATCAAATTCCCATTTTTCAACGTTCCACTTTGACACCCTGGCCTAGAAGGTCTCTTAGTGTGAAGGCTAGGATTGTGAGACATCCAGATGTGCATTCATGCAAGACACGTCCAGGTGTCCGAAGTAACGTTAACACTCGCGTTCATGGATAAGATCAGCGGTGATCGCCCATCATGATTTTTACTCGGCGTGGCACATCCCGACATCCTGCATATTTCCTTCTCGCATCGTGATCTACTGCCTTGTTAAGAAGACTAGAAGAATCTAGGGTCAAAGCATCAACTGAAGCACAGCAGAGACAAGAGCGAGTTAAAATCTGATTTTAATATAAATGATAAATATGCATTTGTCTTATATTATTCGGAATCATTGGGTATCCAGGCGGATGTGTTGCTAACCTACAAGATACCAAGCAGCCCGGCCTCGTTACACACAAGGCTCTCGGACTTGAGCTATTGGAACCTTCGAAGTCGTGACTCGTTTAGAGCCTTGACGAGGGTAACCTTTACTCAAAATTTATGACCATTCTAAATCCCATACCTCCCTCTGGCTAAACTTGGTCTATTGGGCCTGGGGTCACTGCGAATTTGATATTACAAAGCACCCTTCCGCAATCCAGAAGAGTACATCAGTTTCCAAACCAATACTCGAAGGCAAAGACAAATCTTTGTAGGGGATCGATTTCTTGATCTGCTAAAGGTTTGATTGTCGCGTGCCTTGTGTTGTAGGATTGTGAGTCCAGGGTTTGAGCGGACTAGATGCCATAAGTTCCCTCGCTTCCTTTTCTACATAGTTTACTATCCAAGGCGAGACATCAAACACTTCCATAGTGTCATATAACCGTCCCAAACGGTCCCTAGAAATAAAAATTGTACTTGAGGTTTGCTCGAGGGTGAGTGAGGTGTAGTTGAACTACATTTAACCCGTAACCTGTGGAGGAATTCTTTTCGTTTTTGCTCAAGAGCGAGTCAAGTTACGACTGAAAGCACAAAAAGGATGAGAAATTACACACGGAAACACAGGACAATGCAGAGCTAGATGCTTGTGGCTGTCAATAGTTGAAAATTTCCCTGCGGCAATTCTCGAGGTGAAAAAAAAATGAGATATAGACATCAATATTTAAGGTGATGCAGTTCACGTTATACTGCCCTCTTCTCATCTAAGACCCAGTCCTCGCAGTTTCTGCACCATGAAGCTTCAATCGCTGGCTGTTCTCTTCTCGAGTGCGGCTTTGGCCGTCTCGCAGCCGGTATGCAATGAGCGCTCCGAGCTTTGCAAGTCGCTGTCCAAGCAGGATAAATCACGATGTTGGCACAAAATTGGCAACTTGAACACGTCCATCTTGCAAAGCTAACTCGTTCTAGCCAAAGAGAACATGAAACTGGAAACATGCCTCGCTCCTGCGCACACGGTCACGTCGACACGCATCATCCGTCCAACTAGCATTGTTGTCATCACGTTGCAGCCCGCCGCAGTGACCAAGAAGGTGACCCAGATGACGACCGAGACCTGTGCACCGTGAGTACTTCTCTGATAATCCATCCCATGTACTAACTGTTGCAGTGTGACTCCCCCAACCATCGCCGTCACTGCCACGGACGTCGACGTCGGGACTATCACTGAGGCCGATACCATTCACGCCACCAATTTTGTCACCGTCACTGAGACCGAAACCGAAACCGAGGTCGCCACTGAGATCAAACCCATGTTGGAACAACCGTCACACATTTCTACTGACCTTGCTAATGGTTGTGCAGAACCGAGACGAAGATACGCACTGATCCTTGGTCACCTCCTGAGTGCGATGATAGAGGGGTCATCGGCAACAAGCGTGAATTACTCCAGAAGAGTGCCCAGATACCTGCTGAATGCTGTAAGACCTGCTCCCCAAGCGTCCGCCAGTTGTATGTCCTTGTTCATCATCATAGCTTGCCTCCTCACCGCGACCAAGGGACAAGAGCCTGTACAGACGGCCACGGCCACAGTCACGAAGCCAGCCGTCACTCTCACCGTCTTCAAAATCACATTGAAGAGCACCCTCACTCGTTACGCCCCAGGCACTACCGTGCCAGCCCCCGAGACCACCGAGATCATCATCGAACATAGCACCCAAACCGACCACACCCTCGTCACGGTCACCGACGACGTCACAGACATCTTTACCGAGACTGAAACTTAGAAGACAACCACGGTAACAACAGAGACTGAAACCGAATGGGTTGTCCAGACAGCGTCCGCATGCAGCAACCCTGACAACCGGAGAAAGTCCAGATCCCTCTCAAGCCCCACAGTCTTCTTCAAGAAGAAATTTGAGAATCCTTCAGTCACTGAATCAGAACTGACAAAGATTTGCTGCGATACATGCTTTGCCAATCCTGACTGTGCCTACTTCAGAGTCGCGTGGCCGCACTGCGAGACATTTAGTACTCACTCCAAAAATGCCAACTCGTGCTACCCTTCTCAGTGCCCGCTGGGTAAGCCGCTTCTGACTTGGAGCATGACGCCTACTCCATGGGCTTTTTACGCTGGAAACTGTTCTCGGGCTTGATTGAGGGTCTGATGGCTCTTATGTCAATAGAAAAATGACTTGGTCGCTGAAATCTGGGAATCTGGAAAAGACTGGGGATATGGTTGATAAAAGCCGCTTCGTTGTCATTCATAAGGGAGTGTGAAGCCATAGACAGCCAGAAACATCTATCGTTAAGCAACATTAGGTAAGTCCAGCTATCTCATATACATTGAGAGATTGGTCCATGCAAACTCAAGCTTAGATGCTTGATAGTCCTCGCAAGTCAAGCCCATTTGCTCATTAGCAAGTCGGCGTAGGCCTTTTGGGCGAGTGATTCATATGGAAAACGTCTCGGTGAGCTGAATCACCGAGGCACTCATGCATAACAGCAAGGACGCTGGTTTCCTATTCCTTGACTATACCGTTACTTCAAATGAATTAATACGGAGCACAGCTATATCACAGTCCCATGTTCAAGTCATCCCAACCTGTATCCAAAATACGCACGATCTTGTCTGTCAATTATCCCGGCCTCAACTACCTATGATGAAGAACGCATTTCCAACACGTCATAGCATCATATCCCAATGCTAACCCAAATACGCACTGTTCTCTTCCACAGCAGTGACTCCGGCTGTTATGTGCTTTTCGTTGCCACTATAAATAAGTCCTCTCGAGACTTTCCCAGTGCTCAAGTCACCACTCGCCGCACCGTTCAACAGTTGGAAGCAACCAAGACAACTGGAAACGATTCAGGAGCCATACTACGCCAATATGTGTAAACAAACCTACGATGAGTACAAGTGCCGCCGATGCCGGGTTGTCTACATGTGGTATCAATGCCATGAGATGTGCGCCGAGGCGCTCTCACGGGTTCCGGTTTTTCGTTCGTGTACGGCCTGGCGACCTACCATCTCAAATACACACTATGGCATGTGTAAACTATGCCAACTAGATGAGGAGAAAAAGACCCGGGAGGAGGCTGAAAGAGGGACACGTGCGGAGGAGAAAACAGTCACCATGTATGATCTGTTGTGGTAAAGGAGGAGAAGCATGAACCCTGAGCGCTGATTTTGAGCCAGGCGCGAAGAAAGCGACGGCACTCGATAATAGGTAGGCCACGAGAACAAACTGAAGATGGAGCATGTAGATTTCAACTCACAGAATATAGGCCAAGTTTGGTGCATCCCATCGACGCTTTTGAACCTCATTTCTGTGCCAGCAATACTCTCAACCCCAGCTATTAACGGCCTTCCTAACTCTTGGGTACCTGATTACTGTATCCAGGGCTTCAGCCAAGACGAATACATAATACACCTTCATTAGTTTGCAGTCATTCAGAAGTATGTTGTTTTGGAAAACGCCACGACCGTTTATCCTCCTTGAGCACCTGGTCCTCCTTAAATTACGGGCAGATGCTGGCTGAGTGGCGTCGATAACGGCCCTGAATATCCCTCAGCCAAAACAACACAAGTAACACAGGAAGCTCTCTGAGCCGCGTCGCCACAAATTCAACACCCTCTTCAGCATGGCCTAGGTCCACACAGATGTCAGACTTTACAGTGATTCAAGTCGGTGTTTCAGCCCCCTTCTTAACACTGAAGACTAGCCCACAAGCCATCCTATTGATCTCCATGGTATAGCTTCTACGGCCATGATTCATTCGCCCAATGGAACCCTGGACCATTATCACGACGTAGACAGAGGCCGTGACTGCTTTTCATTTCAACTATAAGTAGCCCTCCGTCAACCCAACCACTTCTTTACTACTTAAATCTCCTAAATCTGCGAAATCCAAGAGCTTCGAACAACTCAAAACAGCCACCACACAGAACAGAAAATCAAGCATTGCCAACATGTGCACAGAGACCATCACTCAATACACTTGCAAAAAGTGTGCCTATCCCCACAAGAAAACAACGGACCACGAACTGTGTGTCAAGGTGCGCGAAGGAAAAGGGAAATTCAAGGTCTTGGGCTCATGTGGCAAGACGGACCGTGTACAGAAGAGCGACAAGACTGAGTTGTGTCCGCTGTGTCGGCTTGCCAAGGAGCAGAAGGATAAGGAAGGATCCTGAACTTGGAGAAGGCACTTGTGTAGCGGATCATGATCCTCTAGGACCAAGACTGGCTCGGTAGTATGAAATCATGTAGATGAAACTGACCTGTGAAGCTCACTGAGTTCTGCAAGCTTGCACTTCGCTACGAGATGACAAACGCCCCCTCCGCTTGAACAGTAGGCCCAGTTCTTAGTAGGGACATGTTCAAGATTCTTGGTCTAACTTCGACAGTTGTATGATTGAATAGGGTGCGTGCTTAGTACACTTTTAGTCAGTGGAATTGATTGCAAACATAAGCTATCTCGTGAACTATCTATTCTATACTAACAACTACAGAACACTTCCAATCCCTCCACTCAAACACTCTATCCCGCAAAGGTTCCAGGCTGTGGCCCAAAGAACTCACCCTCCGGCACCTTGAGTCGAGTACAAGCATCAACCTCGCAGCCACTATCCGCACTGTTTCCAATCCAGTTGATATCCGCACCATGATAGCTAACAGCAAAGAAGATTACAACAGCCGCAAGTGCGATTCCAGTCTGCCAAGCAGCAGAGAGCACATAGTTGTACTTGGACCAAAACGTAAGGTATCTCTTACGGATCACGACCCAGGACAACCAGCCTGGAATGACTGCAGGCCACATGTATGCCAAGTTGTAAGGTGACCAAACGTGGCCACCGCTGAAAATGACTACAGGGTGGATCTTGGTAAGCCAGTGCTTCTTGGGGAGTCTGCGGGTTGCGTAGTAGTAGATGATGGGGAAGACCAGGCCGACGGGGAAAGCAGCGAGCAGAGCAGTATACTGCGCTCCTGATCCAAATATTTTGCGAGGTGCGAGGGAACCAAAGAGGACGGCAGCAGTGAAATAGCTCTCGACACCAGGGCAGCTGAACTTGTCCTTTTGGTTGGTCTCGCAGATGTCGGGGATGCTAGTGATCTGGAAGTTCATGACACCGGTACAGACAAAAGCGGACACAATAGCTATCCAGAGGAGTTAGAATAGTCATCTGAAGTCACGGGTTCAACACTTACTCGCTACCGTCTGGCACCAAAACGTCTGGCGCTGGGGAATCTTGAGATAGTGACCAAGCTTGAGATCATTCGCAAAGTCAAGAGCGTGAGCGACAGTCACATATCCGAAGCCTTTGAAAAAGTTCATCTAAGAACAATTAGTCCTGCTGTAGTACTGGCACCCAAGATCACCTACCGCCAAGGCATTGCCAGGTTGCCATGCTCCTCCAATGAACTCGGCAAGGACATTGTACTCGACTTCGATACCAGTAGTAGCAAAGATGATACCGGTAGGAATGGTGAAGAGAATAGCAAGTGCAATTCCAAAGAAGACTGTGCCCACGCTTGTATTCGTCGGCCAAGCCGCGACGGAGGCGATACCGAGGACAATTCCAACAATCTATTGAACCTGTTAGCGGGAGGAGACACACGAGCAAAACGGCAACTGACGTTGAGAATCAAGTACCACCATTCTGGAACCTCGGTATAGTTCTCCATGAGCCTCGTGTGAATGTCCTTAAAGTCGTTGACCTTGCCGTTCTTCTTAATGCTCTCCACCAAGGACTTGAAGCCCATCTTGATGTCGTTCCAATGATACAGAGCGGCATAAGAAATGACGGCACTGTACACAGCAAAGAAGTAGATGCTGTTCAAAGTTAGTTGAAGGCTCTCGAAGGGGGTAAAATAACTGACTAGTAGGTGATTGAGGAGGCAGCGATGTAGACTTGGCTGTAAGCCTGGTACTTGCGCTCGTCCAACAATCCGTGCCCATCGAGGATGGACGAAACGTTGTACTTGGCACCAGTATGGTCAAACATGGTGTTTGTGTTGATGGGTAGATATCCCGTGTTGAATGTGTTTGTCCAGTACATGGCGGCAATGGTGATTCCACCCAGCACACAACCGATAAACATGTTGAAGGTGACGTGGAACGGCACCAACAAGGGGTCAACGTTGTAAGTAGCAACGTTCCAGTCAAACGTAGGGAACGGGTTGAGACCAAGACCCTTCTTGACGCCAGTGATTGCCGCAAGAGTAAAGTTGTCGGGTGCGATCCAAGCCAGCCAGTTGAACAGAGACAGAGCAGAGGCGATGTGCTCAGGGAACCAGAACCAGACAAACATGGCGCCGAATGACATGAGGAAGAACTTGTATCGGGTCATGCTGTATTTTCTGTTGAAGGGGCCTCGTGCCACCGTGTTACTCTCTATGTATGGTTAATATGCTGTAGTCTTCTAGTAATGGGGTTTCTCTTACCAGTGTGAAGACTTTGGTTGAGTGCAACTGTGGCCAGCGAACGAGGCCAGATGCAAAATGATGGGTAGACCAAGAATCTTCGGGCCAGTCCAGCGAGTCCGAAACCGAGCAGATTCATCGACAGCTACCACAGTTAGCAAGTAGCACAAGAATTAATGCCTGAGAGTAACCCACCGAGAGGCAGACTTGGAATCCAAAGTCAGCCGCAAAGGGCATATCAAAATACTTCTTCAACCAAGCAGTAAAGATGATGTATCGTGAGTGAGGCAAACTCGAAGCAACATTAGCCATAATCGAGATCAACATATGCTCCTTCTGATTAAAGTGTCCTGGGTTCAATCGATTGGTCGAACCAAACAAGGTAAACTCTCCTGTAGGCATCCACTTCTCCCAAGCTTTTCCAAGAGGGTACGAAAGAAGCTGGATAACAGGGGCTTGAAGCTTGATAAACGGCTGTCGAACTGAGAACAGCTGGTTGACGAAGCTCTGGATGACGACGAAGAATAGACCAATTACCCAGGCTCGTATCGTGCCGGCGGGTGCTGAGGGGTCGTCTTTGTTGCTCACGACGGCGCGGACTTCGGCGTAGGGTGAGTTCATGGTCAGAAGGGCGACTTCCGTCTTTATGTCTGTGATGAGGTCATGGTGTTTTTCGGGGTTCTCGAAGAGATCTTCGTTTTGAACGAAAGCCTGTAGGCGTATGATGGAGTCTGTGTTGAAGTTGGGGTCATGTTCATGAAAGTAGAGCAACGTCTCGGCACGCTGCTCAGGTTAGATCAGACATATCGCCAGAACCCACACTGTAGCGACTCACCCTCTTCGCTTCATCAAGATCGATCGTCCGTCCATACTGCTCAGCCTCAAGAAACTCCTCAGCAGTAGCACCAAGAAAATTCGCTTTATCAGTAACAGACCCTCTCGTCGAAGGTCTGTTTGAAGAATCATCCTGTGTCTCTGCCAACACGGCAGCATCACCCGAAACGGGCTTTTCCGTGACAGCAGCCATCTTTCGACGCAGAATATTCTTTGATGCTGAGGAAAAACGCCCCCTCCTTGAGCTGCGTGTGGTCTGGCTATATAGCAAACGCACGCCACTCAGTCATTAAACCTTTTTTCGCGGCGCTTTCTCGGACGGAGAAGAAAACTACGTGGGAACATGGTACCTTGGCGCAAGTCTATAAACAGAAGGTGACCACGTTTATCCTCGAAAGGGGAGATCAGGTACGGGGCTCTACCATGTTATTTAGTAACGGGTATCCCGATGCTCCACGCTGGGGCATAGTGTCTGCGAGAGCTCATGGGTCTGAGCGGGAAGATTGCCGGAATGAGATCCTTGGATGATGTACATTGTCTGCATGATTCGTAATGATCCTTTCAAGTCGGCCGTGGTTCCGATTCTGCTGCAAGATACCGTCCAAGACCTGCTCATCTCACCCTATCCTCCCACATACCGTCCCTTGTCCTCTCTATGGCGCGGAGTTCTTTCCCATAGAAAACTATCTGCCGAAAAATCGTGCAAAATTTCCCTCTTTGTCTTAGAATCGACATCTTGGAGCTTAATGACGTGCTTGTAAAGTGGACTCTACAAATGGGGCCCAAGCAACAACCCCCTTGTCCGGTCTCCATCATATAAAGTTTTCTCATCATGGCGAAAGAGGGCCCTGGGCTTGAGAAATGATGCCAAGACTGTCTATTACGTGTTTCAAGACAGATTTCGACATGATTTTGTTACAAGGGGTATCTATGTCCGTGGTCTAGAAGCATTAGTATAGCCTACCAAATCACAACGCTGGTTCTTTCACATCCAATTCCCGATTTTTCCGCCTTGTCAAGAATCGTGAAAAGCCTCAGACGTCACATGAGAGGGTGCAGACAAGTGAAATCTTTTCGCGGAGACGGGAAGTCTAACCTTAGCCACCAAGCCTATCTCAACGACCGATATCATAAAGAACACGATTTCCAATACAATACACCTAATGGCGCATTGAACCGCCTGACAACCGATACACTACCTATCAGCCGGTACCTAACGCCCGTTAAGACCGTTGTATCATTGACCCAAAATACCTACTGCCCATGAACCTGATACTCAGGTGTCCGACTGTCCTCATCATCATAATTCCACGTGTCTTCAATGTCATCTCCAACCTCGAAAATGTCAGCCCACTCCATCGCACTCCATTTCTGCGGTTTCTCTACCGCTTCCCGGAAATGCTTCATCGCCAGGACCGTCTGCTCTGCCCATCTCTCCGGCGTGACAAGGCCTGTGCCCGTCCCCATTGGAGTCATGAGTATCCTTGAAATCTTGTCGTTCTCAGATGCTGTGCGGTTATGCTTGTCAATGGCGCAGAGCAAGCTCCACACGGCATCGTAGACAATCTCTCTATCCCATCTAACGTCCATAGGAACACGCATCGTAGGGCACAAGGCCAAGAACTTTGTCCCCCAAACATTCATCGATCGCTGATGGAAGGCTTCTGGGATTCGAACTATCGTGCAGGTACCTGGGGGCGCAAAGCCTCGCCATTCATCATACAGCTGTTCTTGGGCTGCGCGAGTGAGCGCCATATAGTCGTCACCGGGTGAGAAGGCGAGAGAGATGGCATCATCAAAGCCACCGTCTAGCTGACCATATGAATTTGCCGGTGAGACGATGGTGTCGAATTGAACTGTGGATGGTACCCCCGTGAGCTCGGAGTTGAGGATAGACACTTGAGTTGCAGAGCCGAGGTCAAGTTGACGACCAGCCTCCTGGAAGGCGACGCTGCACTGTTGATCGAGACATAGCAGATAGATATGAGGGATGATCTGAGCCTGTGACATGATGGCGCAGATTCTGTTAGGCTGAGTTGATCGTTGATGAAAGGCCTGCGGCTGAGGCACAGCAGCGGGGTTGTACTCAAGCCTCGTCAGGCAGCCATGGCATGCATGAATATGTCACATGACATGCCATTCTTGGTTCTAGCTGGTGGTTTTGGAGTAGTTGATGCTTATACAGTATCAATCACAGAGACATGCCTGGGGAAACTAGTGTGAAATGCCCCTGAGGGCGCAAGGTATAGTGGAATAATCTCTCCTAGTGTACATGCCTTCAACTCTTCTCGCGTTAATGTCGTACAAGAAACAGGTTTTTTTGTCATCACTGAGTCGCCTTCTTCCAAACTTTCTCGGCCAAGTCTTGAGATTGCCCCAAAGGCCAGGTGATGTTAACCAGCCTTGCATATGCATCTTCCCACTTATCAACACCACACACTCGACTCCACGTCCCAATCAATCTGTCAAAGCACCTCTCAAACTCTCCCATATCCTTTTGAGGGGCACTTGACTGCAGCTTTGCTATGCTGTAAGCCCCAAGAAAAGTCTTCCAGAACCAGAGATCAGACAAGGCAGATGACCGTATGCGGTGCACATTTCGGTCAACGTCTCGCATCAGTATTGACAAGAAACGGCGGAACACGCGTGGTTCTAATGACTCTCCAGCATGCCAGATGCCCAAGGCGCTGTGCAGGTACAGACCGGTAGCCACAGACATGCTGGACCACGAGGTGCTGAGCCGAGTCTCTGAGGAGTGACCTTCTTGCGGTTCTGAAAGCGAGGCAAAGTGTGCTTTGACCGTCTCATAGAGTAACCTTGATTCGGATCCCTCAATCCACTCCCAACTAGGGTCATACGTCGTATCGTCGTCGCTGGTGAACAATATCGTGGCCGTCAGGGTCTTGAGGCATTCAACCATAGGCGATGCATCAATATCGTAGAATTTAGCATCTGGGGGGAGAACAGCGAAGAAGAATGGCATCATTCTCATGGCTCCCAGTCTCTTGTCCAGGTTGCCAATCCTTTGCTCTCGCCAGTCATAGACGAGAGACAAAAAGTCGGAAAACTCTGCCACATTTTCTTGGGTGAATATCTTTTGCATAGCAGCACTGCTGACGATCCTTGCCTTGAATCCTTGGAAGGAGTAGTGAGTGCTGTCGAGGGTCAGTAACCATGCACAGCTTTGGCTTTGAGAACTGACAAGATGAGATATCGATTGGCAAGCTCTTCCCCAACGCTTAGACTATTGGGAAAGTTGCCATCGCTTGGACTTAGTAAATCCACAGCGTCGACTAGTCCTTTAAGGTGAGTTTCTGCTGCTGCTACATTGCCATGGCAGCCCTACAACGTGGTCAATGTTAGACATCCAGTAGCAGGTGTATCGCATACCTCGACAAAGCATAGAATCGAGACGTGTCTCACAAAAGTCATCAGACCAGGCTGGTTGATATTGTGAAGCCATTTATTCAAAATCCGGATAGTTGCGACTTTGTGGAATAAAAGAGTGGACTGGTAGGTATGGATGTCACCAACTGTCCATGCGTAGTGTAGTCCGGCGACAAGCAGGGTATCCCTCAGGGCGTCTGGGTGGATGGAGAGTAAAGAAAAGCTACGCATGAGAAATTAGTAACTCAATGACTAATAACAGGCTAGAAGAGCATACGGGTCTTTTCCCGGTGTGTTTGAGAGCATGTCGGTGCAGCCTTTCGCGTAGCGGACTTTGAAGAGGTTAGCACTGCAAGGCACAGACTAGAGTACGGATCGGTCGCTTACAGTAATGCAGAAGCTGCCTCGACTTATATGACATGTCAAGTCCCAGACAATCGAATGGATCCATGGAATTCGTCATGGATGATGCAGGATTCAATGCAACTTGTGTATCCACCGTCCACGGCTGATGCTCACCAGGAAGCCATTCCGCCCGGCGGTCTCGGAGCGGGAGGTCAGAGCTATACTCACAAGCCCTTCTGGACTTTGTGCATTTCGAGCTACCTCCTCGTTAGCGGAGCGGACTTTACGGGGTGTCATTCCTAGACTCACCAGATTGGCTGGCCCCCGTCGCATCGAACGCGACGCTTCCTACACGTGAGACATCCGGCTCGGCTCCGCGTGTGCGGCTTTCGGCACCTGGTGTTTGTGGCCATCGCTTCGGTCATTGCGCGTAGATGGTCAGGGATCAATGGGCTGAGGAACGACGGACTTTGTAGTATCTGGAATGTTGGACAAGGTCGGGATGAGAAGCCTCGTTTTTTGGGTTCCCGTTGACTAGGACGGCTGTTAACGGGATGAATGGAAGTGTGGCTGACAAGGGTTTGGGGATCATGCACTAGCAGAGCCCTATTCTAACTGCGGCTGTATATGTTAGTGTGCTATTGCTTCACTGGGGCTCACCCAGCTCCACTAACTAACACAGCCGCCCTCAGCTGCGTGTGGGGCCGAGTAAGCATCAGCCAGTCTGGTGACTCGCACAAAGCACAAAGTCTTCGGGCTAAACCCTTTTCAGAAGAATAAACGAGCACAACTCCGCCGTCCAACCCAAGAGTTGGCGATAGTCGTCGGAGGTTGATAGTTATTAGTTCACAACTGACGAAAAAGGCCCGGTTAAGGGTCCACGGCGTCAGACTTTTGAGAGTGAGATCGACAATTTTGTGTAAGATTTGAAGAGGTATATAAATAAATGATCAAGCCACTTTCCAGAGACTCATTCATCACACAGTTCTCAATACATCCTACAGCCACATTCTACTTCTACCTACATACATCATGTCTCAAAAACCAACTCTAGTTTTTGTTCCCGGGGCATGGCATCTTCCGGAGTGCTGGCATAAGATTGTCTCGGCCATGGAAGCCCAGGGCTTCAAATGTGTTCCTGTGGCCCTCCCCACTGTCTCCTCCAATACTGAGGCCACCTTTGGAGACGACGTCAATGCAATCCGCGACGCAATCCAAGCAGAAACTACTCAAGGACGCAATGTCGCTGTTGTGGTGCACTCTTACGGCGGTGCTGTCGGGGCCAGCGCTCTCAAGGGTTTCACCGCGAAGCCCAAGGATGAAAACACTGGACGTGTCATCGGTTTCTTCATGATTGCTACCGGCTTCGCGGTCGGAGGCGTCACGTTCCTTGATGCCCTCGGTGGTAAGCCACCACCCATCTGGGATGCCGACTTCGACAATGGCGTCGCTACCCTCACAGTCGACCCAAGAGAACTCTTCTACCACGACCTCCCCGAGGAAGAAGGAAAATACTGGGTCGACAAACTCCAGCCTCAGTCGCTCAAGGCCTTTACCACAGGTGCTGAGTATGGATATCCTGGTTGGAAGGAGGTGCCTGTCTGGTATCTCGCGACAACCGAGGATAGGTCGCATCCGACTGAGATACAAAAGATGTTTACGCAAAAAGCCAAGGATGAGGGGGGGGGTGTTACGTACCGGGAGATTGCGAGTAGCCATTCGCCTTTTTTGAGTAAGCCTGATGAGACTGCGGCCATTTTGCTTGAGGCTATTCAAGCTTTTATACCATAAAGAGGCTCGCCGTTGTCAACTATGGCTTCTCACTTATCTATGGCGAAAGAACAATAAGTGGGACACTTTGGGGATCCTTGTTTGCGATAGCTGCTTCTTGGGACAGTCACATGTGTCTACACAATGGCGTATCGAACACCGAGAAAAGGTAAATGTCACCCTTCAAAGAAGAGGACATGTATATTAGAGAGATATTTATTCAATTCTAGCTCGACTCTTTATTTAACTCTGTCTCGAAGTGATTTCATAGACGCGTCTTTGATCGCGGGTCTGAGCTACCCTAGAGTCCCGACCAAAACACACGGCCAAAACGCGACCTTGTTTGGGAGCTTTTGGTGAATTCTTGGCACTCGAACGCGCCTTTAACTACGCAGGACATGAACTCACGTCCATTCTCAAAGACCACAGAAGAATAATCGCGTTAGTTCATGTTCCTCCAAAAATGGGCCACTGCGCGATTTTCTCAGCATCCATTTTATCCCCACAATCTTGATTTAAGCTTAACGGTAGGGCCATAATGCAGGGAAACCGTGTCCAGCGAACAAAACAACCACTACCAAACACGCAGATGCATCTCCAAAGCTGAAGGATTCCCAAAAGAGAAGAATAGGAATAGCACAGGAAAAAAACGAGGGCGTAAGAAAATAGTTGGTGCACTCCAACACCCGCCAAGGCGTTTCCCCAAGGCCAAGATTGGGGAATTGCATCCTTTCGAATGATTTCGCGCCATCGCCCGCTCCAACATCTTGGCCCTTCAAAATTTTGGCAAGTTGGAGTATCCTGGCCCTTGACGCATTCTGGTATGCACGCCGCATCGCCAAGCGCGGGAGCCTCAGTTATTTTCCGATCGTGGCGTTTTGGAGACGATACGGCGTAGACGACAAGCGACACGGAGACGATAGACGACAGCCGACAAGGAGCGACGCTTGTTGCGACTCACGGTAGGGTTATAGTATGTGAACTCGGATCGTGTATTCGCGTCGTTGGGCTCTTTGTTCGAGGATGGTAACAACCTGTGCACCTATCTTTCGATGGTTCTCTGGGTGTCGACGCGTCGTAGTTCGATCGTGGTCTAGACAGTTAGTCGAATGTTGCAAGAAAGAAACCCGGGAACACGTTTGCATATCAAGACATTGACAAAGAAAAGTCCTTTTATCGACCCATTCCTGTCATGCATGCTACCCATCAACTGTAACCCAAATCATACGAATACCTCCCGTTGGGCCTGCTATCCAGATCAGCACAAAGGACTACCTAACGGGGTCGCATTCGAACCGGGGATAACCTTCCCTTTCTCTGGTGGAAAAAATTGTTAACAAGGGCCTCGGTCCATGTATCACCGAGGATGCGACCCCCCGCAAAGTGAGAACCTGGGGCCCCGAGCCCATAGCATCGGTGGGCTATGCGCCGAAATGAGCGGTCGAGAGGGAGAGGACGTCCTTAGTCGAGCGGCTAAGTCAGCCAAGAAGTCAACCCCGAGTTGGGGGTTTGGGGGTGTGTTGGTGTGGCGACCTCGTCTTTTTTTTTGGGCGGAGAAATGAGAGAGAAGACACCAACGGTTGAACAAGTGTTGAACCGTTCATGCAGATTGACGTGGCGTTGTATATATGTCGAATGATGCTATTTAGATAAGCAAGTCATCATTACTACCCAACTAATAATCCCTTCCCCACGATGTTGATGGAAGACCATCAGATAACCTCACCAGATACCCCAGAACTTCTCTCCTCACTCGTCCCCGCCCCCAGACAGGACTGACTCGGTCTAATGACCTTTCCCCCGTGGGGACAAGAGAGAGAAAAAAAAGAGGAGCTCGTGAACGAGTGGAGCCCCATCACACTTAATCTGCCACGGAATGTCACCCCATTCGAGGGAACAAGGGTATCGCGACTCCATTGGAGAAACCCAACATGGGACAGTCTCCGAGAGGGGGGCCAGGTTCATAAAAGGTAACCCAACCGCTCTCTCCCCTCATTCTTTCTCGCTCTCTCTCTCTTTACTCTCTTCCCCAATCACTTCCATCATGTCCAACGTTCCAGAGACAGAGGCCGCTGTGCCCAAGGCCGCCTCCACGCACAAGGAGGACATTGAGCGCAAGGCCTCTCTTGCTGAGGATGTGTCCAAGGGTGATCAGACTCAGTACCACAAGATCGACAAGGAATTAGCCAAGTATGCTGGAGGCGAGGCCATTCACATCTCCCCCGAGGAGAGTACGCGTCTGCGCAAGATGATTGACAAGCGTGTGCTGCTTGTCATGATTACGACGTATTTCTTGCAGGCTATTGACAAGGGAACTTTGTCGTTTGCGTATGTTGTTGTATGTTCAAGTATGAGTTGTTCGAAGCTGACTTGTGTTGATAGTTCCATTATGAACATGCCTGCAGATGTGGGAATGGCTCTTCCTGATGGGTAAGTAAACATGTGCAATTCTATACGTCAATATCTCTAACAATCAGTAGAAAGCCTGGTCCCAACTGGCCTTGGCTCACGACCTGTGTGTACATCGGTATCCTGTTTGTCGAATACCCCCAGGTAAGAACCTCAACCAGACCCCAACCAAACACCCACTAACAAAACCAGAACTACATCATCGCCCGAGTCCCTGTTGCCAAGTACCTCTCCTTCAGCATCATCGCCTGGTCCATCGTCCTCGGCTGCCACGCCGCCACATCCAACATGGCCGGCCTCATCACGGTCCGCACCCTCCTCGGTATCTTCGAATCCGCCTGTCAACCCGCCTTCGTCGTCCTCTCAGGAATGTGGTACCGCCGTGAAGAACAGGCCTCGCGAGTGACCTACTGGTACATGATGAACGGTGCCCAGCAGATCGTCGGCGGTCTCCTGGCTTACTGCTTCACCCTCATCGACTCTGGTCCTCTCAAGAACTGGCAGTGGCTTTTCCTGTCTTATGCTATCATCTCCCTCATCTTTGGTATTTTCGTCGGTTGGTGGATGCCTGATTCTCCTATGCGAGCCAAGTGCTTCAGCGAGGAGGACAAGCGTCTAATGATCGAGCGTGTGCGAGATAACCAGACCGGTATCCAGAACAAGACCTTCAAGAAGGAGCAGGCCATCGAGGCTCTCAAGGACCCTCAGACCTGGTGCTATGCCGGTATTCAGTTCTGTACCACTTTCCCCACCAGTGGTCTCGGTGCTTTTGCCAACGTTATCATCAAGGGTGCCTTCAACTTTTCCACCCTTGAGACTCAGCTCCTTGCCATGGTTCTCGGTTTCTATATCATCATTGTCCTGCTGGGTTCAGTTTGGCTTGTCAAGAAGTTCAACCAGAACATTTACATTATGCTGGGCTTTGTCGTGCCTTCTTTCATCGGCACGATCCTGATTATGGTAAGCCACACGCTCTTGAATGATCTCGCCTCGATACTAACTTGTGAAAATAGACAATTAAGAACACAAACTTTAGCACCTCTGTTGGTCTTCTCATCTGTTACTACATCACTCTCTCTTTCTGGTCTGCCCAGACTCTGGGTCTGAGCATGATGTCCCGCAACGTCGCTGGCCAGACTAAGAAGACGTTTGTCATTGCCAACAACTTTATCTGGTGGAGTGCCGGAAACGCCGCTGGTAGCCAGGTCTTCCTCGTATGTTGTTGCTCCACATCACCATCCCAAGACGTGTACTAACCAGTCCAACAGGCTAGGGAAGCCCCCACGTACCACACTGCCTTCGCCACCCATCTCGGCTGCTACGCCGCCCTCGTCCTCATCCTCGTCTACTTCCGCTGGCACCTGAGCCGCGAGAACAAGCGCCGTGACGAGTTGGCCGCCGCCGGTGTCCGTGAAGCTGCCGATGAACGCATGGTTCACGCCTTTGAGGATCTGACTGACAAGGAGAACCCCAACTTCCGTTATGTTCTGTAAAGAGGCAGCCTTGTCTGCTTTGGAATGGTCTGCTGGATATGTCTCCAGCTGTGGAGGAGTCACGAGTAATTCCATCATGACGGATAATGAATGACATTGGATACCTCTATGCGGATGCTAGATACCGTTAATGAAGCACTGCAATTCAATGATTGACACCTCGGTGTTATACACTCTTAGTACAAATCTATCCAACCTGCTTGTGTGTCTCAATACCCCATGTAAGATGAAGGATACCTTTATATGAAACCACTTCCACCCTATCGTACAAGAGCACAGCCTTGTCTCACAAGCTGCTCTCATCAACCCCCTTTAGTTTTCTATAAACTTTCCGATGCATCTCAAGAAAGAAAAATATGCAAATTGTGTGCCTAAAGAAGTTAGCACTCCGCCCCATCCATACTTGGTTGAGGCTACTCACGGCCCCTGACGCAGAAAACTCGGAACCCAGCCCTTAAAGACCCAGGCAGGGCCATCACTCCGAGATATGCTCTTCACCATCTCCCAAACCCCAACATCGCCCGTTGAAGACATGACCCTTGTTTTGATGACGTCAATAGGACTCGTTACTGTGGCAGCCGTCAACCCGGCAATGAACGACGCCGATAATTGTGTCATCAGCGTGTCACCCAGAGGTGTGTGTTCAATTAGCAGCCGCTTGGCTACGTCGTAGGTTGCCAATTGACTCGCTGTTGTGAGGGCTGCGCGACTGCTGTTGGGAAGCCATCCTCGGAAGTAACTCGCCAATCCTTCTTCTCTGGCCATCCGCGCAGCTCCATCTATGGCGTGTTTGTAGTTTCGGCGCTGGTGAACTGGCAATGGCACGTCGTTTTGCATGCGAACATTGAGGACATCTGCAAAATTGCCTGCAATACCACCAACGAACCCTGAAGATGTGGCCATGGCGATGAGCGAGAGGAAGCTTGCGTCATTTCCCACTCGCTGCTTCATCTCTTCGTAGATTCCGAAGCGAACAGTGGAATACGTCATCTGCCGGAGAAGCGAGGCAGATATTCCACTGTAGACACCGAGGGGACCTTCTGTCTTGAGGATCTTGGTGAAAGTTGTAAACATACTCTTTGGCTCTCCAGGGCCTCGAGTCTGTAGCCGGACCTATCACACTTTCAGCATACATTATCGTTGAATTGATTTTCCATGATGTTACCTTGACTAAAGAGGGTCAGTACTAAACATAGAGAAGGGGCATTTTCCACATACCGAGATCCAGGGGATGCGTGACACATGCAGCCATGCTAGTAGCACTCCCGCCAAACCAGAAGGGGTACCGAATAGGGCTGTTCTTCTTTCGTCCCATCTTCGGCGCCGAGACTCCAACTGTCTCCTCGCTTGACACTGCCGCGCTACTCATCCTGTCGTAAGAATCAGGCAACTCGAATACCCCGACAAGAGTGAGGATAAGCAGAACGGCCGGGATAGGTTCTTGGTTCAGGTGCTAGAAGTCAAACTTGACAAAAGATGGACTGATTAGACCTTACCCTTGCGTCACAAGACAACCCAAGAATTGATGTCGTTCGACGCGTCAGTCTTCGGCGAGACAGAATGGTGGTGATCGACGGGAGACAGGCATTATATCATCCCGATGACCGTCCTAGAGTGCTTTTCAGCCCGCCGATTCCCGATGTTGGGGTCGGCGACCATATACGGGCAAGGTGAGTCAGATGGTTTCGGCGACCTTGCCAGATAATGAGGCTGACTTTTGGTCATGAGGTGTTTGTGCAGTACGTAGAGAACGTGCTCACCGTCCCCCGAGCCAAGACATTTAAATACTGATGAGGCTCTGCGTTTCATAACCTCGACAACGCACAACGATGAACACCACGTCATGTCTTCCAACTCCGTGATATATTTCTCTATGCCGTAATGTACACGCTATCCAAGACTT
Organism: Fusarium duplospermum; assembly: GCA_003946985.1. Lineage (NCBI taxonomy): Eukaryota > Fungi > Ascomycota > Sordariomycetes > Hypocreales > Nectriaceae > Fusarium > Fusarium duplospermum. The sequence goes on from NKCI01000042.1 coordinate 142,569, forward strand.
TTCTCTAGTTGATCCAGCCCTTAGGTCCGCCCCATTGTCCCTTGACCATATAGTTGTGGTACACCCAAGGGAAAAAGTCCTTCTTCAGGTAGTAGAAAGAGCGGCGGGGAACTGCCTGGTCAATGCCAAGCAGATCTCCAAACGTCTCCTTGGGAACACCACCATACTTGAACTCGGCCAGCATCACCTTGCCGTACTCTGTCAGGAGAGGGCAAGAGGTGTAACCGTCATATGCAGGCTCGGGCTCCTTACCCTCCATGGCTCGCAGAAGGTTGCTGACCAGGACGGGAGCCTCAGAAGTGACAGCAGCAGCAGTCTTGGAGGTGGGAAGGCTAGAAGCATCACCAGCGGACCAGACGTTGGCGAACTTCTTGTGGCGGGTAGTGTTGTCGTCAACATCGACATAACCAGCCTCGTTGGCGAGAGCGCTGTTCTTGACGAAAGCATGAGGTCCCATCTTGGGGACAACGTGCAAAAAGTCGAACTGCTTGGTCACCTTTTCCTGACCGTCGGGACGGGCAAAGATGGCCTTGTTGCCCTCGATGGCAACGAGATCGTGCTGGAACAGACCCTCAACACCTCGCTCCTGGCGAAGCTTCTCAAGTGCGGCGCTGTACTTGGGAACACCGAACATGGAGGGGAGACCAGTAGCGAAGCTGATCTTGATAGGAGACTTGGAGACATCCTCAACGTTGTACAGATCTGTCTGCTTCCAGTGGTCCAAAGCGAGCCACATGGTCTTCTGAGGAGCACCAGCGCACTTGATGACGCCAGCAGGCTGTGTGAAGATGGCGTTACCCTTCTGCAGACGCTGAATGGCGGGGAAAACCTTGTCGCAAGTGTCGTATCCGTAGATGGAGGTGACGGGAGAATCCCGGGCCGCAAGTGCCTCGGGAAGACCCTTGATGCTGTCGTAGTTGATCTTGATACCGGGGGCCACGACAAGGTGGTCGTAGCTGATCTTCTTGCCATTGGCAAGCTTGACAGAGTTCTCCTCAGGGGCGAGACCCTCGACGCTGACGTTGTAGAACTTGAACTTGGGGTCGACGAGATCAGGAAGCGAGCTTGCCAACTCCTCCTTGGTCTTCAGACCAGCACCAACCAGGGTCCATCCGGGCTGGTAGTGATGCCATTGAGCGGGATCAACAACGGCAATGTCGTCCTGAGCGAACTTGCCGGTCCGGAGAAGCTGATGACTGATGGAAATACCAGCAGAACCAGCACCAATGACCACAACCTTGTGGTCCCTGCTCGCGGGAGCGACTGGCGCAGCAGCTGGTTTGGGAGAGGCAGGAGCGTCAGTCGAGGCAGCAGTAGCGAAACCCCGGCGGGCATCAGCAAGGACGAAAGATCGCCCAGCAGTACGGGCTGCCAATGTCACGCGACTCCGGAGCATGGTGGGCTGTCTGTGAGTTGAGAATGAGGTTGTTGGTGATCAGAAAATCCCAGGTTCAGAGACAGGAAAAGCAGCTAAAAAGTCGAGTGGAGCCGGGATTATCAATTCGAGGTACGTACCCACCCGAGGTGCCCGGCTAGCCGTTTCGGGGAGTTTCCGGCCCGGATTATCAAAAGCGCGGCAACGGTTGGTCGCCGATTGCGGGCTAGTTGTTTGCGGGAAAAACTCTCAGCGATGGCGTGATGCCAGGGGTCGTTCGCCGATGGTCCGGTCTTGATGATTCTGGGCCTCTTGGGCGGCGTCTTCCGCTGGAGCGAGGGGAGGTTATTGGCTCGTTAAAGTGAATGAGTCGTTGTTGCTGGGACCCTGAGATGAGGTGAAGAGGGGATTCACCGAGGGGTACTCACCGAGAGGCTGTCGGTAAATTGTTACAGGGTCTGTTCTCGGCACGTTTAACCGCTAACGGTTCGGTATTTCATTGGTCAGGCGGGTGATCTCCAGCCATTTGATAGCTTGCGACGACCATGCAAGCAGTCACCTTCACCATGACAGACATCCTCTGTCTCTCCCCCACATAAGACTATAGTAGAAATGCCCATTGTAAGACAGGATACCGCCTCGTTTCATAATTAAGCCATCACGCCACTCCCATTCAACGCCCTCCTCCAGCTGAACGTCAATGTCTTCAAAGCCCGACAACTACCCTGCATCATCATCAAACGCGGAAAAGGCCGGAATCTCCAAAAGCCCGTATTACCAAGATCAATGTAATCTCAAACACTTCCCAAAATCGTAAGAGGTTCAAAAACCCCCTACCCATCACAATGACGTATGTGTCCAATCACGGGCATCGTATGTCGGCTATCCCTCTCTCGGGTGGTCGGCGAGCTGATGACAAGGTCCCCGACGACCCGAGCCGCCAACAGCCGCCAAAACATCATGGTTGATCTAATCGCCACTTGAAACTTGATTGCAAATAAACATTCTTTGATCGCCCTTCAATTGTAATCAAGCAACCATCACCGCGACATTAAAGACACCATGAAGTCCTTCCGACCTATGACTCCACTCACAGCTCCAAGAGCATCCATTTTGAAGGGATCCATCAGACACATTCGCCCTTTTCATCAACAAGTGGCAAAGACGGCAATTGCTTCTCGGCCATTGACAATATCAACAACAACCACGCGTCAAGTACCTTGCAGAAGGCCAATAATGGCTACTCAAGCGACCATCCTCCGGACTGCCACCCAATGTCATGCGTCTTACACGACTCAGGCTAGTGTCGCCGGTGAACCAACAATCCATGACCTGTTTGAAACCGTCACAGGGACATGGCAGTACGTTGTCGCTGACCCATCTACCCTCACCGCTGTCATCATCGATCCAGTCTTGGACTATGACCCCGTCACACAAGCCATTACCACCAAGACGGCCGACTTGATCCTTTCTCTCGTCAAGGAAAAGGGCTACAAGGTTGAGAGAATCCTTGAGACACATGCCCACGCCGACCACATCACTGCAGCGGCGTATCTTCAGAAGCGCCTCACCCAATCTCAAGGGCTCAAGCCTCTCATCGGTATTGGGAAGCGCATCGATCAGGTGCAGGCGAGGTTTGGCAAGGGATATGGAGTCCTGGCCAAGGAGTATGAGTGTGTCTTTGACAAGTTCTTTGACGATGACGAAACGTTTGATATTGGCAACTTGAAGGCTATGGCTATTCACTTGCCTGGCCATACTCCTGACCATCTCGGCTACAAGATTGGCGGTGAGTAACCATGCATTGAACTTGGCATACACCGACTAACAAACAACTAGACAACGTTTTTTGTGGTGATTCCATCTTTCACGCAGACATTGGTACTGCCCGCTGCGACTTTCCAGGCGGCAGTGCAAGTGACCTATATGAATCAGGAAGAAAGCTCCTCTCCATGCCAAACCACGTCAAGATCTGGACGGGCCATGACTATCCCCCAGAAGAGAGAGGCGCCCCTATGCCGTTCATGACAGTTCAACAGCACAGGGAGCAGAACAAGCATGTCAAAGATGGTATCACATCAGATGAGTTTGTTGCTCTGCGGAATGAGCGAGACGCGAGCCTGGCGGCTCCAAGGCTTCTTCACCAGTCGTTGCAGATGAATATTCGGGGTGGACAGCTTCCTGCGCCTAATGAGTCTGGACACCGTTTGCTTCATCTGCCACTTAAGATGGAGGTTGAGCCTTGGGATGATGGAACTGCTTGAGGGTATGTATGGATGATGGGAGTTTCATGTGTGTTAGGGCCACGATCCATCACATGTTAGGATATTTGGCGGCATTGATATCAAATTGTTTTCAAGGGAGTAACTAGTCCGATACCTTGTATCCATAGCAACAAAATTTCATAGCAATGTTTCATCAACCCAATCTTTTCTCGGGTGACTCTTCTAGGACTTGATTGTCTCACACACCCACTTCCACGTTTTCAGAACTCGCTCACGCTCCAAAGGCTTCACTTCGCGCATTGCCGTGGAGGCTTTCTGCGTGAGAGACAAGTCAAACGAAGGACCCTGCTTTGCTTTCCCGATGTTGCCGTTGCCACCCTCATGGCAATAGTTCTGCTTCCACAACCCTAACAGAGCCTGCGATGGATGATTGCTCTCCCTTTCTTTCAGGGTCTGTTCCAGCCAGCTCATCCACTCTCGAGGGGAGACAATGTGAAAGCGAGGGCCTTCATTGCTGTTTGATATCCATCTTAGCATCTCACCCCAAGTGGGAGTGCTGTGTGGATTCAAAATGTGATAGACGGCAGTCTTTGTTGGCGACTGTGATTCACTGTCCTTGGCTGTTGTGAGTTGACCAGAAAAGGCAACTTCTAGCACAGACCGAGCTGCTTCTTCCACAGGGAGCCAACTGAGAGTTTCATGTGAGATGTCAGGCAAGCACCCCACTACACGTGCAGTGGACAGCAAGAGGGGATATGCTTCGCTTGCGTTCCAGATACCAGCATCATTGCTGCATAGCTGACCGATACGAACAACCGTGGCGAGATCTTCTCCGTCACTGGAGAAATGCTTGTTTGCGGATTCGCAGACCTGTTCAGCAACCCACTTTGAACGAGAGTAACCCATTGGTGAAGCTTCAGAGGGATCTTGAGAGATCTTCTCCGGGATAGGAATCGATGGCGAATTGCTGACTGCGGCTACTGAACTGACCAATATCAAGCGTGCCTGAGCTACCGCTGCTAGCTTGAGTAGGTTTTGCGTTGCGGAGATCTGATCTTCGAAAGATTTGAGCTGCAGGTTAAAGTTGACTGCCCAAGCCGAGTGTATGATAATAGCAGTTTCGTCCATGATGTTTTGTCTCTGTTCCTCTGATAGCCCAAGATCTCCATTCGATAGATCGCACGGTAGGCAAACAATCTTGTCCTCATATGTATCTGATTCTTCAAAATTCTCCAAGCCAGGCATTCCACGGTTGACAAGGGCCATGGAAACCCTTTCATGGGCAGACTGTGGACATTCAGCCCTGAGAAGACAGTAGACTTTGTCCACCCGAGCATCAGCCCGAAGCAGATGGAGGATATGAGCTCCCAGAAAGCCAGTGGCTCCTGTAAGGACAACAGAATTGCCCCGCCATGTGCGAGGTTTTACTTCGACATCTCCAAAATCGCTGTACTTTGTCACAAGCTGATGCATGGACTGCAGTTGTGTTTCCTCTCCATTTCGCTCTTCGAGATTGTGACCTCCCCGAACGCGTCTCAAGTACTCCACGAGTGCGGTGACAGTACCTTTGTCGTAAATGACGTTCATGGGGAGTGTCATACCCGGAGACAAACAATTCGACTCGATAAGCTTTCGTATCTGGATGCAAGAAATAGAGTCGACACCTTGACGGTAGAGATCCTCGTCAGGATTAGGTTTGCGACCCAGAACTCGCAAGAAGCAATCCGAAACTGTTTCTGCTAGCTGCTCATCCACGACCTGCTTAAAGACTGACCGGCTCGAGCTTAGTTTGTACGAAAGCTCAATCTCCTTTGCATATCTCTCCTCAGCTTGTCGTCGGAGGATTGTACCTTTGCTGCTTTTTTCAAGAGGTTGTTCTCCGTCGCGAACGGGAACGACTAACAGCATAGGTTTGGTGATACGGGCATGACTTTGGCTGGCATTGTTCATCTGCTCGATGTGTACCCAGACAGAGTCGATGATTTTCTTCTGAGGGGTCTTATCCGAAACTGGGAACAAGAGGGCACCAGCATAGTCTCTTCCGCTCCCAAATATGAGCACGTCTTGTAACATGTTCGTCGAGGTCAAGATACTGCCTTCCATTGGCGAGGGATCAAACTTTTTGCCATTTGCAAGTGTGATCTGGGCATCAGCTCTGCTGTGATAGCGCCATGCATTTGGTTTGGAAGGATGGGGCTCAAAGAGATCTGAGGTCGCGTAGGAGCCATCGTCGCGATTCGTCTTGACTTTGAAGGGCCAAGCGGGCTTCACCACAAGTTCTGACAGACCATTTTCTCGCGGTTCGAATGTCAGAAGCTGAGTGTCATCGATGACTCTGAGGTACTGCCACTCTTTGTCCTTGGTGTAGTTTCGATGAGAGGACATGAGAAACCCGCATTCGGCGCTTCCCATTCGAGACAGGAGGCTCACGCCTGCATCAACGAGCTCATCGCCCACAGCAGGAGGTAGAGCAGCGCCGCCAACGCCAACTAGATCCATGGACTTTAGCATTTGAATGCCTTGGTCCTCCTCAGCGAGCATCTGAAGGACGTAAGGAACTGAGGAAAAGTACTTGACGGGAGCAGCGTCTTTATTACGTGCGAAGCTGATGGCCTTTAAGATGTTGGCTCCTGTGATAGGGGCTTGGCCTTCAGGAAAGAGCCAGATCATGGCCCCGCTCGTCCAGGCTCTCATACAATCCGCGAGGCCTCCATGATAAAGGGGCGTGGTTGAGAAAGTGGCTGGTTTGTTTTTCCCGGGGAACACGGGTAGTGCTCCAACGACGCCGAATTGACTCTGAGGGATGGGCTTCGGGAGGCCAGATGAAGTGCCCGAAGTATGGAATATGTAGGCAATGTCGGGTACACTAGTGCCTCCAGGTGGCTCAGAGTCTGTAGGTATCACAGATTGTCGCTGAGGGTCCTTTGGAACTTCAGATCCGAGGAGTTCCTGGCATGATAGGGTCCTGAAGAAGTCGATGCCAGAGACTGTGGTAGCCTTATCGCTATGCGCCATGTCTGTGAATACTCTGGTGACGCCCAAAGTCTCGCAAAGATGCTGGATCCCCTGGGGTTCCAACTGTGGCCTGTCGAGGGGTGTTAGATATACCGCCAAGAGTATCGCGTGGATTCACCTACGCCAGTAGCAAAACCGAAAACCCCGATCGTGCAAGACCTAGCCAGGTGAAGACAAAGTCGAAACTGCTAGCGCAGAGTAACCCGACTGTCGAGCCACCATCTTTGGATGAGCTCACCCAGCGGGATAATGCTCGCTCAGCGCATTTTGACAGTTCATAAAGGTCATGGAATGAGACGACACGGGGAAATACTGCTGAGATTAGTGAGTGCACAAAAAGAAATGCTGTTGAACTGACCGTTGTGAGTAGATTCTTCATTGTCTAGTGATGCGAACCCAAGAGCTGGAGATTCGGGATTATTCCTCGCTTGCGTGTCTATCAAGTCAATTACTGTCTTATACGACTGCACAGGACCAACGGCTTCTTGTTTCAACTTAAAAGCCTCCCCAAGCGTGCAAGTGAAGTAGTTGGGTTGAACATCGGCCATGATGGTGGTAATTGTAAAGATCCAATATTCAGAGATGGACAGAGAACAATAATCTGTTTAGAAGACGTTGAGTCAGGGTGTATTCTCCGGAAAGTAACTAGTGTGTGAACTCTGTTGTCCAGGAATGATATGATATCATTGACTCCGCAATCATGTATGCACTGAGGGAGGACGATGGGAAGATAAAGTTGAGACGTCATTGACTCGGCCCTCTCGATTCTTACTGGATCTTCACGACGCGCCTCGCGGTTGAATGTTTCATTAGTAACACTGCATGGGAAAACAACAAGCCAAGTCTCAGCTCATGCAATACGATAGATACCCCTCTTCACATATCGGAGATAACACCCGAGATTTGCAAAATCACTCACGCAGCCGACACTCACAACTTGCTCCTTCAAACCTTGTGCTACAAACGAGTAACAAAATGGCTAAACGATCAATTTCCGATACTCTCTTGCTGAACAACTCTCTCAAGATTCCGCAGCTTGGGTTTGGCGTCTACAGATCTCCAACCGATGTGTGCATCCAATCATGCCTGACTGCATTGGAATGTGTCTATCGCCACATCGATACGGCACAATACTACGGCAACGAGAAGGAAGTTGGCCTGGCCATCAAGAAGTCCGGTCTTGACCGCAAAGACATCTATCTCACCACCAAGATTCTGTCTCCCGGGGGTTCTGTTGATCAGAGCTACGCGCAATGTGCAGAGAGCGTCAAGTTGCTTGACCCCGACACGGGCTACGTGGACCTGTTTCTGGTTCATAGCCCTAACGGTGGCGCAGTTGCGAGAAAGGAGATGTGGCAGGCTCTTGAGAGGCTTCACAAAGAGGGGAAGGCGAAGAGTATTGGTGTGAGCAACTTTGGTATCAAGCACATCGAGGAGCTGAAGGAGTACGCTGAAGTGTGGCCGCCTCATGCGAACCAGATCGAGGTGAGTACTGTTGCTCGGCAAGAAAAGATGCATACTGATGTGCGACAAAGTTGCATCCTTGGCTCCAGCAGAAAGAGATTGTCGAATACTGCGAAAAGAATGGCATCGTCGTAGAGGCATACTGTCCCCTAGTGCGAAACACCAAAGCCGAAGATAAGACACTCGTGGGAATTGCTGAGAAGCACAACATCACTCCAAGCCAGGTTCTGATCCGGTTCTGTCTTCAGAAGAAGTGGATTCCTTTGCCTAAGAGCGACAACCCTGGACGTATCAAGGCGAACGCTGACGTGTTTGGTTTTGATCTTGATGATGAGGATATGAAGGCTTTAAATGGACTTGATCAGGGACGTGCAGGTGCTATTGTTCAAGCAGTGGATAATTAGATATCTAACTAACCTTGGAGTTGTAAAAAAGAAGTTGGGGTATCGAACGTTGTTACAGGAGTACCCATACTCGAAACGGTCTTCAATACCCACCTACGGATAAGCCAACCATGCAGTCAAGTTCCCTTGGCACTTATGTCGAAACTGGTGACCAGTCGGCAGCCTTCCATGACAAGATGGAGGGGCATTATCCGTCTGTCAGCTTGAAGAACTGACAAACAAAAACCTCGCCAACTCCTCACTGGTGCGGTTTCAATTCGTCCCGGGCGATCGCTCCGTATGGACATGCATGCATGACACAATGTTAGTGGGGTTTTCCGTGTTGACGTCTTTCATAAGTTATCCGAAGCCCCCGAGTTCCGAAGTGGCCTTGATAATTCCAGCAATCGCATCATCTCGTTATCCCGGTTGCATCGGCCGACATGCCTAATGCGGAAATTCCCATATTGCCGATGTCCTTTTGGTGGAGGATATCCAGATCTGCCACTGTATCTACATAACTACTTCCTGGTTTCGTCCATGATAAGATCTGAATCTGTATCTATACAGATGGAAAATGCAGTACAGCATCACGAATGCCACGTTAAGCGGAGCCGGCTTCAGTTTGGAGAAATATGATGCTCCGTTGACCAAAATGGAAGTTGAGTGCCGGACTGTATACGCAAATTCTTGCCCCTCGAGATATAAAAGCAAGTTGCGCATAGAGGAAATTTGTAGGAAAACAAGAACCAACAATCTACTCAACACGCTCTGCCAACTATCATATAAACTCATCTCTGAACACCATGAAGTTCTTCGTCATAATTGCCCTTGCCCTTGCCGCCGTTGTCACGGCCGCCCCCGCTCCTCAGCTCGACTGCACTCGCGATGGCTTCTTCTGTGAGCCCTGTGTCAATGGAAAGCAGCAGTGCCTGGCCTGCACCGATGGCACTGGCCTTGGACTGGTTCAAGACTGTTAGATGTGAGAGAAGCCCGATAAGAACACTTGCTCTGTATGAATGCTAATTTAAGAAGTCACAAGATTGTGAAGAAAATTGTCCGAGAGCAAGGCCTGAGAGTTTGAAGGGTTTATGGCTTCAATGTTGTTGACTACCTACTTAAGACTAGAGGGGCCTTGGTGGACATTCGGGACAGTATCCTCGAAAAGTGCATAGTTAAGAACTATGAAGGTGCAGAGATTCAAAAAGTGCATTTGGCCGAGGTCGCTTGATTCACTCGCCAGATACTCCGGAGTGAGAAGAAAGATATAGGTCACAGTGCGTGCTGTATCGACTGTGCTGACGTCGCCCTCACTTTAATGCTCCAGACCATACGCGTCCACATTCGTCTCCTTAAACTTCCTCGCCTTGACCCTCTTCTCAAACAAGATATCAAGTTCCTCGTAAGTTCGACCCTTTGTCTCAGGAAGCCGGAAGTAGGACCAGAGGGCAGTCATAGCCGAAGTTCCCGCCCAGAAGAAGCCCGCCTTACCCTTCCAGTTCCACTCAATGGGATTAAGCATGTAGGGGTTAAGAACGTTGGCCACGATCTGACACATGGCGTATGTGTTCCTTGCAATAACCACAGTCTGAGGTCGCAGACGAACCGCGGATGTCTCGGAGATGATGGCGTAGCAGATGGGACCGACCGTCATGGAGTAGGCGAGCTTCCAGACCAAGACAAACGAGACTTGAGCCCATTGGGCACCTGAAGTTGAAGATGCGGCTGAGCATATGCCCACAATGATGAGGCAGCAGCTTGTGAGGGTGATGCCAAGTGTGTATAGCACTCGCCTACCAAAGTAGGAGAGCCAGATCCAAGAGACGCAAGTTCCGAGGAAAGCCATTGCTGTGCTACCAATGGCAATCTTGAAAGCATTGTCGGTGCTAATACCGGCCTGGATGAAGAAGTAGGTTGGCGTGTACGCAAACACAGCACCCGATAGTTGCTGACCGGCAAAGACAATCATGCAGATCTCCGTACGCCTCAGATTCACACCGCGGAAGCAATCAAGATAGCTGGAGTCGGATTGAATATCGGACTCGAGTTGAATCGTGTGGCGCATCTGAGAAACGGTTGCTCGGCATTCGGTCCGAGAACGGTTGGAGAGCCGCATCAACGACTGCTCTGCATCTTCATAGCGGCCTCGCTTGGTTAGCCACCAAGGAGACTCGGGAGCCATTGTGACAGCAATGATGATGGGAAGAGGCCACATCCACTGAATGGCAATGGGGACGCGCCATGACCACTCTGAAGTGTAAGCAAGCATGCCCTTGAGGACACCAGCTGAAAGGAACTGTCCCATAGCCCAGCAGAGGTTGACGTAGACGGTCAGGTGACCTCGCAGAGCAAGGGGAGCTACCTCAGAGGCATACGCTGGTCCACTAGTCGCGTAGACACCCCATGTCAGACCGCAGAGCATCTGGCCGACAAGGAGCATTTCAATGCGAACAGCAAAGAAAGAGATGAAGATGAAGCCAGTCATAAAGGCGAGCGAGATTTGAAGGACTCTCTTGTAGCCATAACGAGCTGATGCCCAGCCGTTGATGAAACCTCCAATCACCACACAAGAGTTGGTACCGTTCTGAAGACCGGCTTGCCAAGCTCCAGTGAGTTGCCAAGTATCTTGCTCTGGATACTATATTGGTTGTTAGCGGAAGAAAGATATTGAAGCTGAATCCTGCTTACATATGATCCGAACTTGCGCTGAAAGGTAGGATAGCCAAAGAAGTTTGACATGAGACTGCACAAGACAAAGTTAGCGTCGCTCTACCAATTTTAGAGTAGACAAACCTTTGGTCATAACCCTCCATGACAATAGTCAGCGAGATAACAGCCGACCACAGGACTGCTTTCCAGTTTTCGCGCAGAGCTTGTCGCAGTGTGGTGGAATGCTCCGCAGCTGCCGCAGCCTGAGCCTCCTCCAACGAGTGCAGCTGAGCTTTGGGGTTATCATCGTCTTGATGCTCGAGCTGATGGTCGACAGCATCGTCTTTACTCTTGATTGGATTCATGACTGCAGGAAAGATTTAATTCGCCTGGCTGATAGATGATATCTCCTTGAGTTAGTGTTCGGGATGTGGGCTATGTACTTATATGGGTGCGGTGTCCGGACACACACGATACCCTCGGCTCTTGCAAGCCGTCTCCAACCTTCGATCCCCAGCTTTTACTGGAATTTGGCTAGTCTGATTAAGTTTAAGGGCGCTGATCCGGGGTTAAGGTCGACCCCTGTCGGTTGAGAGAACCGAGGCGGAGTCTCCGCCTGGGAGATGTATGCCAAGACCATCCCGGATAATGCTCTGATGGAACACCAGGGAGGCTATTTCTAAAAGCCGGTTCAGCTTGACCAAAGTCTGACAGTTGGGGCCGTCAAATGTACGTAATGTACAGCATACTAGGAAGCATCTGGTTAAGGCCCTCCTTGCGCTCAGTTCCAACCATGCCACCTCCCCAGACTTGTGCTTGACTAGAAGTCAGACTACATGTATTCTATTCAGCCTGAATAACTCTTGGAAAGACTAAAATTAAGCAAGCCTCTTCTTGTAGCCCCCACGCAACTTTACCGTCAATTCGCGGGATGTAAAATAGCCAACCCCTTGCAAGGGGCGGTCGTCGGCCGAAGGTGCAGCAAGCCTCATTAGTATTTTTTGATGACGAAGAGACGCCAAGAAGATGATTAAGCATATTCGGACTCCGAGAAACGGACTCCAACCTCAAACTCCTCATCAACTCTCCCTTGCTTTCTTCGTCTTGGCTGGTAGTATCGGGTATCAATCGTATCACTTCCCCCGCATAACCCCTCTTCCACCTCATCCGGGCTTTGATCAGCTGATACCACGGGCTGGGGGAGGCTTCGTTTCCATTCCCTGTTTGGACCGCTTACGAGCTGCAATGTCGATCTTCAGCAACATTCTGCCTAATATCATGGTCCATTTACTATTGGTTCATATTATATGACTCGGCCCATATCTTGGTGGTATTAAACCTTTCCCTGAATATTCCCGTTTGAGAAGATTGCCCATCCTGTTCCAGCATCTACACACCTGAATCAACCCTTGTTACTCTACCCTGGCCATGGCTTCTTCCACTGCCGGTAACCAAGAGTACGGCACCAGACCTGACCCTGCCTTCACCAATGAAAATAACCGTCGGCTCGGGTTCCGTTTCGATGCCGAGATTCTCTACATTGAGCCATGGGGTCCTGATTCACTGAGAATCCGGGCAACTTGCCTGGCTACTCTCCCAGAGAGAGAATGGGCTCTGACTGAGAAGCCTTCTGCGTCAACACCAGTGATTGACATTCAAGGCAACTCTGCTTCCATCACCAACGGCAAGATCAAAGCAGACATCAGCCGCCGTGGCAAGATTGTCATCTCGAACACCAAGACCGGCAAGGTACTTCTGGAAGAATTTGCACGTCATCGCCTCGATATTCTCGACCCGAAATGCAGCTCTCTCAGAATCCAAGCTCGCGAGTGGAAGCCTCGTTTGGGATCTCCCGATTACCACCTGACAATGCGTTTCGAGTCTCAAGACCCCGATGAGCGCATCTACGGCATGGGGCAGTATCAGCAACCATTCCTCAACCTGAAGGGTGCAGATCTGGAACTTGCCCAGCGAAACTCGCAGGCTACTGTTCCCTTTGCACTTTCGAGTCTCGGGTACGGATTTCTGTGGAACAACCCTGGAGTTGGTCGAGCTGTCTTTAGCAAGCTCACGACAACTTTTGAAGCATACTCGACCGACATGTTGGATTACTGGGTTGTCGCCGGTGATACGCCTGCTGAGATCATCCAGGCCTATACTGGCGTCACTGGTAGAGTGCCGATGATGCCCGAGTATGGACTGGGATTCTGGCAGTGCAAGCTTCGTTACCAGACTCAAGAGGAACTACTGGAGGTGGCACGAGAGTACAAGCGTAGAGAGTTGCCGATTGACCTCATTGTGTGCGACTACTTCCACTGGCCGAACCAGGGAGACTGGAAGTTTGATCCTACGTTTTGGCCGGATCCTGGTGAGTACTTGCGCTTCATTATGTGTTCATATGCTAACGGCAGATAGATGCCATGGTTGCTGAGCTGAAGTCTTTGAACATCGAACTCATGGTCTCCATCTGGCCGACTGTGGAGAAGGGTTCAGAGAATTACGACGACATGCTCCGCAAAGGTCTCCTTATTCGACAAGACAGAGGCATCCGGGCTGCCATGGAAGGTCGCGGATACGCCATCCACTACGACGCAACAAATCCCGAAGCAAGACAATTCGTCTGGGACACTGTCAAGCGTAACTACTTTGACAAAGGTATCAAGGTGTTCTGGCTTGATGAAGCTGAGCCCGAGTATACTGTCTACGACTTTGACATTTACCGCTATGCAGCTGGACCTAACCTGTCTGTCGGCAACATCTATCCCTACGACTATGCAAAGGGTTTCTACGAAGGCCAGAAAGGAGCGGGCCAGGAAAATATCGTCAACCTTCTCAGATGTGCTTGGGCCGGAAGTCAAAAGTTCGGCGCTCTTGTTTGGTCTGGAGATATTGCATCAAGCTGGGGCAGTCTACGGAACCAGCTGGCTGCTGGCCTGAACATGGGTATTGCTGGTTTGGCCTGGTTCACTACCGATATTGGTGGCTTCCACGGCGGTGACCCCGATGAGCCGGCTTTCCGAGAACTGTTTGTCCGTTGGTTCCAGTGGGGTACCTTCTGCCCGGTCATGAGACTGCATGGAGACAGAGAACCTAAGCAACCAAGACTCGGAACCACAGGAGGAAGCTTCTGTCTTTCTGGTGGCCCTAACGAGGTGTGGTCCTACGGCGAGGAGGTGTACGGCATCTGCAAGAAGTACCTCAACATCCGTGAAGAGCTGCGAGAGTACACGAGAGGCTTGATGAAGTCAGCTCACGAGAAGGGTGACCCTATCATGCGCCCTTGCTTCTACGATTTCCCCGGAGACGGCAAGTGCTGGACTGTTGAGGATCAGTACATGTACGGGCCCAAGTATCTTGTGGCACCGATTCTTAGTCCGGGACAGAAGACAAGAGAGGTGTATCTTCCGGGTGAGGGTATTCAGTGGAAGGGTGCGGATGGAACGGCTTACGAAGGAGGCAAGACGGTGACTGTGGAGTGCCCCCTGGACACCATGCCTGTATTTACGAGGGATTAAACATAGGCGAAGACGCAGGTTCAACGTGACGGAAGGAGAAATTGTACGCTACAAAATAGATTCTAACTAACAAACAAGCAAGACAATCCCAAACATAAACTCGTCATCTCATGTTCTTCACTCCACTTCCATCCACATAGCCTGCAATCTAGCGATCTGCATCCAATCACCACCATTATTCGCATCCGCCATACCAGAATGCATATTGTTCATCATCTGCGCAGCCGTAGCACCATGCTCAGTCTCATAATACCCAAGCGAGCTATTACCATGTAGATATCCATCCGTAGTACCCGAGATGGCCGCCATGGAGTTCATGCCTTGGTACATGAGACTCAGTTGACCCTGATGCATGGCGTTTTGCATCTTGAGCATCTTCATGCCTTGGATAAACTCGATCTGGGGGACTGTTGCGTTGTAGACTTGCATGCGCTTGGTACCAAACGCTCTGAACTCGTTGAGTGCTGCTTCGGATTCTGGTGAGCCAGGGGGTCCTGCTGCGCAGACTTCGAGCCACATCTTTCGCATCCTAGGTGACCAAATCTGGCAAACGAGGGCTCTTTCATCGTATACGTCCTTGACAGGAAGAGAGTTTGCAAGGGGTGTATCGGCCACGAAGCCCAGGTAGCAATCCGGGCAAAAGAGGGCCTCGCCATATCCCCACCATCTCCCCTTCTCTCTATGCTTTATACCAGGGCAAACAGGCACACCAGCCCACTTCTTGACGTAATCCGAGTAATGACTGAAAACTCCCTTGTCAATAGCCTCAGCAAACTTCAGAAGGAAAGGACCAAAGCGCGAACCCGATGGACAAAAGTTGCACACAATGTCGATAGTCTGGTCTCGCTCTGCCTGCTCAAAGAAGTGACCGACACCTGTAGGTATGAGAATGGCATTGTAGCATGCTTCGCAGATGTTCAGATCGGGACATCCGCCTGTCACAGTCCACCACTTGCCCCGGATGATGCCATGCTTGGTACAAGGAACAAGATTGAGGATGGCATTGGCAGCGTTCCACAGGACGTCAAAGTTGCGCTGATAGATGGCACCCTCTAAAGCAAACTGTATAGAAATCTTGTTGTTTGCGAGATCGCAGATCCATCTTTCACCAAGTTGTGCCATGAAGCCGTCAAACCCTGCAGGTCGTTGATAAGGCTCAAACTCGCCCTTGAACTTTGTTAGGGCCAGTTTGTCTAGGTAGCACGCCTCGCAGACGTACATGTCCTTGATCTTGCGGTGTGGGAGGTACCAGGTGCGGCTGTTAGCCTCGACAACCTCGCCTTCGCAGGCTGGAAGCTCAAGTCGCTTCTTGGCAGCAGCTACGAAGCCCTGCCAGTCGTTCTGCTTTGCCGTTTGTGTGACCATTTTCTGGACGTATAAGATGGCCATGTCGCATGTCCACTTTTCTTCTTGTGGATGAGGCCGAGAAGGTGAGAATTGACGCTCGAATGGTGTTCCGACCACATGATCCTCGTAACAGGCTTCACACGTAACGAAACCGTTGACTTCGTTCTGTGCCATTTGGAACCACTTGAAGCCTTCAGCTCCAGTGACTTGGGCTTGGCCTTTGCAAGTAAGTACCTCTGGTCGCTTCTTCATGTAAGCACGAAGAGCGGTCAGGTCGTTGCTCTGAAGAGTCTGTGGCCAGAGAACCTCCTTAACACGAGGGACATAGAAGCCACAGCTAGACGCAGAACCATCAGGTTGCTCAGCTCTCTCAAATTGGCTCGCGAGATGCGTTGCTGCGATGTGATCGGCATGGCACCTGGTGCAGACGAAAAACTCGGGAATATCTGGGAGACGGTACCAATCGAGTGAGTATCCAACAACCCTGTTCTCGGGGCAGTATGGCATCACCTGCCAATCAGGACCTGTAGCTTGATAAGGCGGTGGTCCTCGTGGGAGTTCTTGGACATGTCCACCATACTGTGCCGCTGGGTACTGTTGCCCACCTTGAACGTTGAGGGTATTCATTTGATTGGATAGTGCGGCAACAGGATCTTGCTGGGGGGCGTATTGAGGTGCAGGAGGCACTCCCGCCCCTGGTTGAACATATGATGGCTGCCCAGGCGGCGGAGCGTAGTATTGACCTGCCGGAGCAGTTGACCCTGGCACCGTCGTGGTGGGCGCAGCTGATTCCGTTGATGGGATTGGCGGACGAGGTACAGGCGCAAAGTACTGTTCGTGCTCGGTCCGTGAAGCGAGAGCTTCGGGCTGTGGACGAGGAACAGGCTGGAAATATTGCTCATGTTCCTGTCTGTTCTCAATAGCTTGAGGCGCGGGTCGAGGAACTGGTTGGAAGTGCTGTTCATGTTCATGTCGATTCTCAATAGGCTGGGGTGCCGGCCGAGGGACGGGCTGGAAGTACTGCTCGTGCTCCTGTCTATTCTCAATAGCTTGAGGTGGCGGGCGAGGAATAGGCTGGAAGTGTTGTTCATGTTCGTGGTTCTGCGAAGGGGCGACTTGCGGGATGGGCTGTACACTTTGCGGGCTGGTGGCTCCAAAATCGGTTGGCGGTGCAGGAGCTGGGACAGGATCAGAAGGTGTCAGAGTAGAGACAGCACCAGGGTGATATCCACCGACTGGCGGAGGAGGAGGAGAATAGTAGTTCGGAGCAGGAGTGCCCTGGACAACATGTTGTGTGTTCCCAGCTTGCTCTGGCACAGGAACTCCATTGCCAGGAGGTGGGGGAGGGTAATACTGGTGCTGGCTCGCTGTTGGGCTTGCTTGGTGAGTTGGTTGACTGCTTGGCGTTTGTGGTGTCTGCGAGGCTGGATCATAGACAGGTGCACTGTAGACCTGAGAGTTGGGCTCTGCCATTGTCGCTGGTATCGTCCCAGGGGCACCTAGAACCGGACCTGGGCCTGGAGGACCTCCATGTGGCGGAGGTGAGTAGTATTGATGCTGATCAGCGGCTGGACTGGTATGCTGGGCAGGTACTGTGGTCTGTGTCTGAGCTTGGACCTGTGCCGTTGGGTCTTGATGAACGGAATAGTAGTGGTTATGTGCCGGTGAGGGCACCGCAGGTTGCGGGGCTGGAGGCGGATGGGGACTAGCTTCCTGTGCCAACGCCGTCGGAGTCTGTTGAGGCAACGGTGCTGGACTTTGATATGGCGGTGGAATTGCCTGGGGAGGGTACTGAGCATCGTGAGGAACCACTTGACTGACACTGGCTTGCGCATGATGACCAGGGGCAGTTGGGGTTACCTGCTGTGGCATTCCTGGAACTGGCGGCGGCGGCATTGCCTGCGGATTATAGGGAGCGTGAGGGTGTCCCTGGTCAGTAGGTGACGCCAGTCCAACCGGAGGGACTTGATAGGCTGGTGACTGTGGTTGGTAGACTGGTTGGGCAGGCTGTTGAGCCGCAGTGGGTTGACCATAAGGGGGAACAGCATGAGGAGATGAGGTAGTCACCGGCGACTGCACAACTGGCTGCCCCGGGCTAGTGTAGCCGCTCTGTTGGGGAACCGGTGGTTGCTGGTACTGAGGAGGCGCAGATGGGGAGGGATGAATGGGAGTAGGACTGGCATATTGGGTCGGAGGCGCAGTATAAGATGGTTGATACGGCTGTCCAGCGTGAGGACTCTGCCCAGCAACATGTCCCTGGTCTGGAACAGCACCAGGCGGTGATTGAACCGGTGACTGAACCGTCGCTCCATGCGGAAATGGGAAGCTGTTGTGATGCTGCAGATGCTGATACGGAGAGGATGTATCTGGAGGTGACTGAACCAAAGGACCCGTCGCGTAAGTTGGTCCCGGATTATATGACTGTTGGGTCACAGGAAGCACCTGAGTAGAACCCGGAAGAGAAGTATGTTGCCCAGGTGGTGTTGGAGGATGATGGTAAGTACGAGAAGGCTTCTTGGTAGGCGGGTTGTAAGCCTGAGGTTGCGGAGGTGCACTCGCATGACCCTGCTCATGTCCATGCTGCAGAGGAAAGGTCTGGGCGTGTTGAACAGAACCCTGAGAATGATGCTGCTGATAGGTAGCAACCGGATGAGGAGCCGAGTAAGTGCTAGCCGAAGGCGGTGCACTCGTGGTCGAGGCTGAAGAGGGAGCACCAGGAGTGCCACCTGGATACTTGTTCTTGATGTTACTGGCGAGGTCGCCAAGAAGACCCTTGCCCACTTTGTAGAATGACTTGGCAGTGGACTGGATAGCCGCCGGAGTGGATGGTGGGGCGGAGAAGACGGGACCCGTGGACTGCGGAGCTCCAGGTGTTGGAGCAGGCGCCTGTCCGTATGGTGTCTGTCCATATGCTAGGGGCTGTCCAGGAACGCCCGGGTGCTGTTGAGGACTGTACGGGGCCGGCTGAGGAGGTTGGCCAAGTTGCTGTCCTGGAGCTGATGTCTGCCCATAGGGCGATGGCTGGTAGGGCTGCCCATAACCTACAGGATGTTGCTGAGGAACATACTGGGCAGGTTGAGGGGGTTGACCAGCCTCCTGCCCCGGAGGAGGCGGATAGTAGTTGTACTGGGGTTGATTCGACATGGTGTCTTCCGGAAGCTATCCGCTCGAAACTGACTATACCTGGTAACCTCCAGCGACAAAGCCGTATAACCGACCGTCACTTGCCAAGTCGAAATAGAACGCAATGCCACGACTCCTCAAGAAGGAATTCACAGATAAATATGCCGCTCCCAATGGTGGAGGGTCTAGACCGGTCCACGCATTTCAGCTGGAACCGCTAGTTCCACACGTGCAAGGCATAATTCCGACGCCGTACATGGGCAACAAGAGTCCTACTGGCTGATTAGAGACGAGTCCTCCACTCTGCTTACCCCAGAGTCGGGGTTTTGGAGACTCCGGAGGCGTTTTTTTTGGGCTTTGGTAGGCGGTTGATTTGAAACGTGGCACTGAGGGATTGTCTTTGGCAGTTTTGTGAATTCTTCACCATTTAAAGTTGGCAAGGTTATCAAAATATGCATCGCCTGTGCCAATAAGGAGGATCGGTTGTGTTAGGGGTGATTCTGCGGCTCATACTCAGCACAGGATTCTCTCAGCAGCAGCCCTTCATCGCTATCCAACACCTAGTGCTAGCCCAATAACATCCAGCCCTCAATACCCGGCACACACTATTGTTGAGATGAAAACTTGTGGGTTATTGTTCAAGGGCGCCAGAGCTTCCAAATATTGCGTAGAACAGCGCCTATCTGCTCACGACCATCCCAGATTGGGTAGAATCCCACTGCGAGCAATGTCCACCATAACCAGATGAGAGATACCACAGTCCACGCAGTAAAGAACTAGAGAGACATTAGACACTGGACAGAGAAGTGAAGGGAGACATACTGTTTTGCTAAAGATGTAATTCGCAGCATACATAGGGAGTGGCCAGAGGACCCAATGACCAAGGAACGTGGCGATGGCCCACCAAAGAGCATACCTTGCCCATCGTCGTTGTGTGTCATCCTGTGGAATCTCGATCGTACTACTGCTCGTAACTGACTTGTCTTGAGACGATTGCTGCTGTTCATTCTCGTCCGAGTCAATGACGAGTTTTTCCTCTTTGAAGTCGTTCCAGTCGTAGTTATCAGGGCGAATCAGTGAGATGATGATACTGTACAGCATGGGACTGAACAGTGAGGCAACCGTGCCATACATGCAGGGTAAGGTTCCTCCGGTAGATGCAACTGATACTTCTCCAGAAAAGGCATATGCAGTGCCGAGCCAGACTCCGAGGCCTGTTCCCATGCCTAGGAAGGCTGAGGTGATGACAGCAATCTTGCTTTGCTTGCGCCAGATGATGGTGAAGATGACGGGTATGACGCCAGGGCATGTGAGGACACCTGTAGAAGGTTAGTCATGCAATGTGATTTCCCATGATAATCCTTACCTAGCATGTAAAGAGTCCACCCCATGTCAACGCCGATGTAATGAAACATGGCCGTAAAGGCAGCAGCCACGACGCCGAAGAGAACGACTCCTATGTGCCCCCACCGGATTACCTGTTCATTGCTAGACTCTCGGTTGAAGTAGACGCGGTATATATCGAAAGTCAAGATTGAAGAGACGGCGATGATTTGTGCGGACAAGGTGGACGTCACAGCCATGAATGTCATGAGTAGAACCGCAACAGCACCTCCTTTGCCAGCGACAGCGACGGCCACATAAGGCAAAGCAAGTCCGTTTGTGACTTCGGCCGCTGTCATGGCCTATCAAGACTGTTAGAGACCACCCAAATAGAAAAGTTAGGATTACTTACCCTAGGATATGTCGGGAAAATAGGCAAGGCTTCAAGGCCGAGCGAAGCCATTCCGACCACAGTGCCAAGGCACCAGGGAACGCTGAAGTACGAGATGCCTCCAACAACGTATCCAGGCACAACAGCGTTAGGCGACGCGGCAAAGGCCTTGAGAAAGTACCCTGTATCCATCTGATGAGGTCAATTTCTGCACTTTATACGAGCCCTGCCACACTTACGCAAACAGCTCCAAAGTTGGATACGAGAAGAATGATGGCGAAGAAGATTCCTTGCTGGGATGTCATGGTGAGAAGTGAACCTTTGTAGTTGCCCTCGATAACATGTGACTCTTGCGCGGCAACAACGAGATCGTAAAGACCACCGATTGAGCCGACGTATTCGGATGCGATGACCTTGGCCGTGAGCCAACAACAGAGAATAAGGATGATGAAGGTGTGGATGTAGTCGGTTAGGAATCTGAGATTTCTAGGTCAGCTATGCATAAAAATGGATTATCAAGATACCTACGTAGCTTTGATGCCGCCAACAAGTGTGTAGAGAACAACACCTAGAGGTAGTAGGAAGGTTGATGCCATGATGTGCATTCCAGTACTAGTTCCATATATGAGTGACCAACACATGTCAAAGCCACTTGAGAAGTAATCTTACAGAAATGATATGGCAGCAGATGCGCCTAGAATCATGTTGATGGTGTTGAGGAGGTTGTTGACCACTGCTAGGAAGGTGAAACTGAGATGGGCCATGGTGCCTATGGAAAGGTCAACTGGGGGAAGCCTCATTGAGTTTGATGGAAATACCATAGCGAATTCGAATGACTTCTAGAATTGTGTGCGCTTCAGGAATTCGGCTCTTGCACACGACGCCAAGGTACCCGAAGAAAACGATGATGGTCGAGCACCCTGCACCATACCAGAAAGCACCGCTTATACCGTAGGCGTAAGTGACAAAGACACAGCTGAGCAATGCTGTGCTCCATAGCCAGGACTGTTCAATGGTCAGATATTGAGGTGGAACGAGGCATGAACACAGCATACTGAGACGACGGCTGACGCCACAAGGCCAGTTCGGACTCGACGATTCGCGACCATGAATCTGTAATTATTCTTTAGCATTTATCGGCTCCGGGCAATGAATGGGAAGGCTCGTACGTCTCGGCTTTGGAGTTGTCTTCTTGGAGGGTCTTCTTCAAAATGGCAGTCACTCCAATCATGCCTGTTCAATTAGCATGCGCTCGATACAACTCTGGGAATGAGAAACGAACCAAAGGCAAAAGCAAGTCCAGCTGCCACCACGACGCCATATCCAACAGATTGCGGAAGCGGGGATGGGATCTCAGGACCCTCGTCGGAGCGATAACTGATCGCCATCTTGACGTAGGTTTGCTTAAGAAGGAATGTGTAATGTGGAATTCCAGGTGAGGAGTGTATTTACTTTGACCAGGCAGAAAACTGTCCTCCTTATAGTGTTTCACGGAGGTCACACACAGACACCATTAATAAAGTAGTGCTCACATCAAAGACAGATGACGAGATCGCACCCTTGCAGTTCATTTCCGCAAAACCGTGAAGCCG
Organism: Fusarium duplospermum; assembly: GCA_003946985.1. NCBI lineage: Eukaryota > Fungi > Ascomycota > Sordariomycetes > Hypocreales > Nectriaceae > Fusarium > Fusarium duplospermum. The sequence goes on from NKCI01000042.1 coordinate 164,971, forward strand.
AGACATGATGAGGCTATTATAATTCAGAATGTCGTCAAATAAGGAAGCCAATGAGATATAATTTCCATCACATCTATATCCTCAAAGACAGGTATTATCCCTTTTATTCAAGATAGCGGAATCTGGGGTTTCGACAGGGGTCGCGTCTTGGCTTCTAAATGCAGTTTAACGTCGATCGCACCATCGCGAACTTGACCGGACTACCGGGTTAAAGAGGAGTTTGCCCCTGCTTTTTCGAGCTTTGCATGCCTCAGTTTTAACCCTCGTGGCAGGAAACATTCGATCTCCAGCTATGCAAGACGACGCCCACGCGCCAAATTCGTGTCGGACGTGCCGGCAGAGGCGGGTCAAGTGTGACAGGCTTCTTCCGACGTGTCGGCGATGTGCGGATCTAAAGCTACGGTGTTTGGGGTATGAGAGGAGGAGGAGGTTGGTTTGGACGAATAGCATGGCGAGCAGAGGAAAGATGATGGGGAAGGCCACGTTCGACACAGCTGATGGATTCATCAGAAGGGCTACTCCAGAGGTTTATTCCCGTTCTTCAGAGACGTATCCGGGTGAAAATAGGCTGCCGGGGGAGTCTCCTCCTGTGTCAGTATCCTGGTCGCTTGTCGAACCTGGGCTGCAAGACCTGTCACAAGATTGCCGACAGTACATACGCTACTGTAAGTTTTCTCTGTCCCTCCTGATGCTCAATGAACTGATGAGTCAGTTGATCTGGAGCTGTCAAAAGAATGCGTCGTCTACAACAATCCTTCGGCAAATCCCTTTCTGGCGTTGATGCCTCTCATGCCTGGGAGTCACGCCTTATCCCACATCATGGTCTCAATATCAGCCTTTCACTTTACGCATCGGATTATGATCAATCACATTCAGGTCCCTCCCGGAAGCAACAGGTTTCCCACACAAGTTTCCGAGGATTGGTATTCACCAGAGGACCATGCCTGGCAAAAGAACCAGCCCAACTACGGCAACTCTTTGAGCACGGCCTTGTCGCACAAGCAAAAGGCTCTTGAGTATCTAAAACACGAACTGCAAGTCCACCCCGAGGAAAACAGCGACGCGGTGATTGCGGCTGTCATCCTCTTTATCTGCCTGGATGTGGTCGAGTTTGGAGGCCGAGGGTGGAAACATCATCTGCGTGGTGCTGAAGAGATGATTCGGAGTCGCAAATCAGTGTTGGCAGGAGACTCGGATTCTGCTAGATGGCTCACGTATTTTGATACAGCATGTACAACGTGAGCGAATAGTTCTGGTCTCTCATTTCTTCTCTAACCTTTAACACAGGTTTGGGATAGTGGGCGCAACATTAGCACCAGCGAACCTTTCCAGCCGACCACCAGCCTGTTTGAACCATTCATTCTTACAGACCCTTCGACACTCTGAACATCAAACTTGGGTTGGCTGCCCAGCTGAGCTTCTCTATTTGCTCTCGGTCATCGATTCACTACGCTCAGGTCTTGACTCGCTACCTGAGCGAGAGGATACGATTGCCACCCTCTTCAGCTGCCTCGCCACCTTTTCGCCGTCAACGTGGGCCAAGGATTTTCCCGATAAACAACATTACCAGTCACGATATCATCTCGCATGTGCTTACAAGGCGGCGATTGAAGTTTATGCTTCGCACATCATCGGGCCGCCTGTTAAAGAGCAATATCTGTCTGAGTTCTACATCCTGGATACAACACAACGTGGAGTAGCCCACATGCTCTCGATACCGCCACACGACTTCCACATCAAAAGTTTGGTTTGGCCGGCGTTTGTTCTTGGGGCAGAAACCAAGCATCTAGATCTCAGACAAGCAGTTCGGGCTACATTTCGACATATCTGGGTATCATCCTGCTGTTACAATGCGAGAAATGCGGCGAGGATGCTGGATAAGATATGGGCTCGGGACATTGATGAAAGGAAGGATAAGTCTTGGTTGGAGTATGTTTGGGAGATGGAAGAAAGCTGGTTGTTCCTGTAGGTGGGCAATGTTGTGAGACATGCAGCGACGGGTGAAATGTTACCCCGTGGGGGAGGAAGTCACAATGTTGACAACCTAGACAAGACAGAGGCTCACGGCCCAAGTGATAACGGGCCGGTGAAGGAATAGATAAGAGAATAGGTAGGGTAGGTAGAGCATTGTGAACTTGGCGATGTTTCCAACAAGGCAGAGCATGCAACCAACTCTACCAGCCTAAATCCTTCCGACAACCACAACTGAAGCATCTCTCGAGCGGCTTCAATTCCGGCAAGTGCGGACAACGTCCTGAAGATAACCAAGCGAGGATCCTTACCCAGAAAAGTAGCTATCACGCAGATAAAAAATCCGTATCGTCACGCTTTTCCTTGTCAGGAAGTTTGGCGTCGACGGACCAATCATTGATAATTGCGCCATCACCATGACCGAATGTGGATATTTTGCGAGACGCGGAACGTTGAGGAGGGGTTGGAGGGGGAATGTGGAGGAGGTGCTACCCATGAGATCAGATCTTGTCTCTGGGGTTCAAATACCATCTCTCAAGACCTTGACTCCCAATCTGATCACATCATCTTCATCTTCATTTTAAGTTTCTGCCCTAGAGGCCCTATTATTGCATCATGTCCAGCCTTCCTCCTCATCCTCTTTGCCCCCTCTCTGCATCTGAGATCCAAGCTAGTGCACGCTTAGTGCAGGGTGCCTGGCCGGCATCAGTATCTCTCAGGTTCAAGGTCATCACTCTCAGCGAGCCTCCAAAGCATCAATTGGCCCCGTACCTGGAAGCTCTTGAAAAGGGATCACCTTCTCCGCTTGATCGCCGAGCTTTTGTTGCGTACTATATTCGCAAGACAGTAAGATTGCCCAATACCGATTTTTGCACAGTTACTGAACTTCGTAGGACATTTTCCATGAAGCTGTGATCAACTTGACCACTGGGACCGTCGAGAGCAATATCAGGCTCGGCCCTCATCTTCATGGCAATGCCGACTATGATGAGGCCCAGATGATTGAAAAGATCGCTCTAGAGGACCCCAAGGTGCTAGCGGAGCTTGAGAAGCTCAAGCTACCAGAAGGCACTGTCGTATGCGCGGATCCTTGGATCTACGGTAAGAAGCCCACACCAAGACTTCTTGCATGTACTTACAGTTACAGGATCCGATGGCATCGATGATGACCAAAGAATGTACCAGGTCTTCCTCTACATGCGAGATCCCGCCAACTCTTCAGAGCCAGACTCGAACCACTATGCATTCCCACTTCCCATCTCACCAGTTATTGAATGCACCGAGTATAAAGTGGTTCGAATCGATACCATGCCCACTGGCGCAGACAACACCATCAAGCCTCCGGCTCCGTATCAGCCAGTGCCTGCCAACGAGTACATCCCAGAGGCCCAGGAACTCCGAAAGGACCTCAAGCCGCTTCGTGTTCTGCAACCTGAGGGTGCCAGTTTCACTGTGAAACCTGTAGGCGAAACAGGACATGTTTTGAAGTGGCAAAAGTGGAATTTCTTCATCGGTAAGTTGTGGCACAGGACTCAAAGTTCGCGTTGAGTACTGACATTGTCAAGGCTTCAACCAGCGTGAGGGCATGGTCCTATACAACGTCAAATACGATGGTCGACCTCTGTTTTACAGATTATCTCTCTCGGACATGACCGTACCCTATGCTGATCCCCGACATCCTTTCCATAAAAAGTCAGCCTTTGATCTCGGTGATGTCGGAGCTGGTACCACAGCCAACAACCTCCAACTGGGCTGTGATTGCCTGGGCAGCATCCAGTATCTCAGCGGCGTCATCTGCGACGACAAGGGCGAACCCGTACCCAAGGAGAACTGCATCTGCATTCATGAGCAAGATGCCGGTATTGGCTGGAAGCATGTCAACTACCGAACCGGTCGATCTGCTGTCGTCCGGTCTCGTGAACTCGTTCTTCAGTCCATCATCACAGTCTCTAACTACGAGTACATCCTCATGTTCATCTTCAACCAAGCCGGAGAATTGACATACGAAGTACGAGCTACGGGTATCTTGTCGACGCAGCCACTCGACCACGAGTTGAACAAGACCGGTGTGTCCTTTGGCACGGTTGTGCACCCTGGTGTGCTTGCTTGCCTTCACCAGCACATCTTTTCTCTGCGAATTGATCCAATGATCGATGGTCACACGAATCAGCTGGTTTACTCGGAAACTCACAAGATGCCACGAGATCCCAACTGGAATGCACACGGCATCGGGTATGAGCTTATCGAAAAGAAGGTTGAAAAGACGGCAGGACTCGACCTCGATTTTGAGCAAAACCGAACCTTCAAGATCACCAACCCCAACTCACTAAACCCCATCAACGGCAAACCAGTCGGTTACAAGATCATGGCACCTCCATTCCAAAAACTCATGAGCGACAACGAGAGCTTCAACTTCCGCCGCGCCGAATTCGCAGACCACAACATCTACGTCACCACACACTGTGACCGCGAACTATTTGCCGGCGGCTGGTACACGAACCAGTCACGCGGTGGCACAGGTGTACGCAGCTGGGCAGAGAGGAGCGAGGCGTTGACTCCAGAGTCTGACATTGTTCTCTGGGTGCAGTTTGGTATCAACCATGTGCCGAGGATTGAGGACTTTCCAGTCATGCCGGTTGAGATTCTCAAGGTGCATCTTAAGCCTGTTAATTTCTTTACTAAGAACCCTGCTTTGGATGTGCCGCCGAGTGAGCAGGGCTTTAACCAGAGCACGTTGATTGAGTCGAAGAAGGCTGCAGAGGGTACAGATGCAGGGTGTGGGTGCGAGTCGTCAACGGTGTCTTCCAAGCTATGATTCCTATAGATAGCCAAGAATTATGTCTCCTACTTCGCAATATCTAGCCTGACGTACTGTTGTTTACTTGCCTCGTTTCCTACTGCGCTATGATGAAATCTTTTGCTTGGCTCACGCACTATGGCGTAGTTGGTCATGGGCGACCAACAGGAAAGCCTGTGCACCTGTTGTTGGTCAGGTGTTGGCCGAATCATTACAGCAAATTTCCTACAGGCACCATCCATGTCTTGTCTATTGGTTGTCTTCCACGCCTCTCCCCGATCATCCATTATTTCCCTCACTTCTGACTGTGATCCGATCAAAATGGCTCAAATTCAACCTCAATCGCACAAAAGCCCCATCGGACTCTTGGATCTACCCTTGGATCTCTTATTGCCAATAATCCAGTCCTTCTGCTTTCACTGCCGTGGAGAACCCGATGCGCCCTACCCGGAGGCGCAGTATGTGCAAGACAGAAGACAATGGCCACATGCATCGCCCGATCCTGAAGACCGGAAGACACTTCTCTCTCTGTGCCTCGTCTCCAAGAGGTTTCGAGCCCTTTCCCAAGATGTCATGTATCATGATGTCCAACTCGAGCGAGTCGATACCTCTAGGTCACCCTTCGCGGATTGGAAGCTGCCGACCCTCCTACAGACCATAACTTCACGGCCAGATCTTGCTCGAGTTGTCAAGAGTTTGCGTGTGAATGCGTACTACACGGTGGAGCCACGAATCGATGACATCTGGGACATTTGCGAACAGGCCGCTGAAGCCCTAGGCCTGACCCTCCCGGATGTTTGGCATCGCTGGGCGCGAGGACCACTGGAGGATCTGCCGGCCCACATGGAGGCATTCATCTTCAGAAATCTGAATGATACTGTCAGAGCCAGTGTAGGGGGGGAGGAAGGTCATTACATGGTCCAAGAGCTGCTCAAAATGTTGCTTGCCTTGCTTCCGAACTTGGAACATGCCAACATAGAGCCGAACCTGCCTTCGCCAGCAGCCATGAGGGCTCTTGGTATTGAGAGATTGCCCTGGAAGGAGGTAACACTCTGGCAGTCGTCTAGACTGATGGAGATGGTCACGAATATCGAGACTTTGACGGTAACCTCAGTAGTCTACCGTTGCCCAATCCCGGCCAGTGTCAAAACGGTCAGGGTCCATTGCCGACTAATCACGCAATGGATGAACGAGTGCCTCCAGAACTGCACCGGCATTACATCCTTCTCCTATCAGGCGTCATCTCAATACATGTTCTGCTACGACCCTTCACCTCTCACGACAGATATTGGCGAGATAGTACGGTTTCTCGATGGTTGCCGTACAACTCTCAAGTCTCTTTACCTCGACATTCGTCACCGATCTTGCGGGCCCCCGGATCTCCGGACAAGAGGGCAAGTTGTGAACCTGAAGGAGTACACTGTTCTGGAGGATCTTCTGCTCTGCTCTAATTCTTTATGGCCGGCAATTGAGGGTGCAGAGGAGTTACCCCGCGACCAAGTCCTCGTCGACATTCTTCCTTCCAGCATAGCCCGTCTCAGTGTTCTGCATCCTGGAGGAGAGATAGATGAAAGGTTCAAGAAGGTGTTACTTGGCCTGGCGGATTCAATTAAGCGCAACAAGGCACAGTTTCCCAGCCTTAGATGCATACGATGCGATGTGAGGGAGATATGCGAGGGCGATGATGGCGCTATCAGCAAGGCTTTTGAAGAAATTGGTATTGATTTCGTGTACAAGGAGTTTCCAAGATATGACTGGAGCTACAAGATGAGCGGTGATGGGGATCGTCTGCCTAGATTGAAGTGTAGCAGGTGCGGGCCTTTTGATGATGATGCATGGTGAGAGGTTGCCAATATACTACAGGCAATTCTGAAGAGGTAACTAACAGGCTAACACTCAGCGGTTGAACAGCCGAGTGTCTTGGCACTTGAAGATGCCACAGTTCTAGATGTTTATACATATTCTGTCTTTAGGCATGTTTACTGTCCTTCTTGATGAGATCCGCTGCATACTCCGCCACGGCATACACAGTAGCCTGAGTATGAGCTGCTGGAAGCAGAGGCATAACACTCGCATCCACAACCCAAAGTCCCTCAACACCATAAACCCGGAGATTTGTGTCAACCACACCTCCCCACTCTTGCGGCATCATAGCAGCTGTTCCAACAGGATGGTCCAAACTGGGACTGAGAAATGTCTTTCGCATCGCCGTCTGAATCTCAACCTCATCTTGAAGAGTCAGTCCGGGAGAGACCTCAACAGGTTCAAGCGATGCAACGCTCTCTGCAGCCATGAATTGCCGCGCTTTGGTTAGAGCTCGCATCACGATGTGCATGTCGACAGGGTTAGCCGCTGTGTTGAAGTCGATGAGTGGTGAGATGGAAGGTTCGGCGTTGGTGGTGTTGATGAAGATTGTGCCCCGAGATAGAGGTTTCTGAAGAGCAACAGGCACGACAACAGCACCGCTAAAAACTATCTCAAGAATTCCAGCTTCGGGGTTTCGGAACTGTGACTGCAAGACTCGGCGCTGCTCGAGGAAGCCCTTGACGAGAGAGGGATTCTCGGCGTAGATGGCGGGTAGGTGATCCAGCGGCTCTTGATCTGCGAGGCTGCTGGCTATGGCCTCGAAATCTGGATCGAGGTCTTGGAGCGATGAGAAAGAGATGTAGTTTCCCCATGCGTGGGAGAAAGGGCCAGTCTTGTTGGCGATGTATTCCTCCCAAGCGGCGTCATAGAAGTCAGGGTCATTCATGAGATCACGAGTTGGAACACTCTTGTTATTGACTAGATGCAATGAGTCAGCTTTTATCAGTTAAAGCAAGTGATGGTATTCACGCACACTCATAGATCATGTTGAAAGTCGGGTGATCCTGAAAGTTGGCACCGACTCCAGGTGCATCAACAACGATGTCAATATCAAGAGAGTCGAGAAGCTTCTTAGGCCCAATGCCACTCAACTGTAGAATTCGAGGTGTGTTTATGGCTCCCGCGGCGAGAATGACGTTCTTGGATGAGATACACCTCCATGGTCGCCCATCGCGACTGGCAATATCGACGCCCGTCGTGATGTTGCCGTTGAACTTGATAGCAGCTCCATAATGTCGGACAAGTAGGTGGAGATTTGGACGATGACTAGCAGGCTGATAATAGGCTGTTTCTGCGCTTGATCGTGTCGCTTCCTTGCCACCAGAGTTCTGGGGGATCCAAGCGAGACCAACATTCTTTCCGTCAGCGCCATCGCGTAGGATATCTGCATCCAGATCTTCCGTCCATGCTTCCGCTTGCATTGCTGCAAGAGAGAGAATTAGCCTGGGCCATGGTTTTTCAAAAGACAACTCACCTGCCCCTGGCCATTGCCAAGATGGATATCCAACTTTGATCGGGCCATGTCCATATGATTCAGCAGTCCATGTGTAACCATACTTTTCAACGTACTTCTCGGCTGGAGGAGAAAACCTCGACGACTTGCGAAAATACTTGAGCAGACTCTTCCATCCCCAGCCGGGATTTCCCAGCTCTTCCCAAGAATCGTAGTCAACCGAAGACCCACGATCCCAAGCCATGCCGTTAATGGTCGAGCTTCCTCCTACCACGCTTCCGAGACGCATCCTGCTTGTGCGACCGTCTAGATGTACCTGAGGGACGGATGTCATGTTGTAGAGCCGAGGTGTTTGATCCAGAGTGGTAAAGTATGGCACCGTAACGTTGATAGTGTTGGCAAAGTCGCCATATTCGACGACCAAGACAGTTTCTGTGACCTATCGTCAGTCCCTCCTGAAGTCAATGCGGGGAAGTAATCTCACTGCTCGGATCTTCACTCAGCCTATTCGCAACCACCAACCCACTCGTTCCGCCACCAATCACGATATAATCATATTCATCCAAGACAGACTCCATACTGTGCTGGGTATGATGCTCTGGCTTCTTCAGACCCAACACGGATCCAAAAAGAAGCATCAACCGCAGCACACCGGTCGTTGAAAAGAGTGAGGTCATGGTGTTGTTGGAGAGGCGATAGAGTTTGGCTTAGACGGATCAGCCATGGTGTATCCCAGCGTCGGGCTTTTATGGCTTATGAATCTCGCTCGGATCGCCTTGTCTTGAAGGAGAACCCCGCACGAAGGGGGGAGTGTTCCAGTTAAGATTGCTCGTGTATGCATCACAGCATCCCGCTGTGAGACATGCAGGTCACATCGAGACAGGGGTCGAACTTGGCAAGACTCCATCACTGAAGCTTTTGTCAAGAGAGGATGCGGGAAATCCTCCCCAGAGGCTCCGCTTGAGGTATATAACGTTGCATATGTGTGATTCAGATGCAAGGAGTGTATGCTAATCACAGATCGGACCGCCTGCGTCATGCAGCCGCGTCTTCTTTCAGCTGCTGGGTCTGTGAAACATGGATCACATGGTAAGATTGCAAGGTTTTGAGTTCCGCACTGGACCCCTCTAGGATGTTTGAACTCGGCGGGAGAATAGACCTCGGCTATTAAATAATGATATAGCATCTTCCTACTCACAATACACATGGCTGAGGTTGTGAGAAAATCTGTTTTTCATCACAACATGGTGTTCCAACTGTTGTCACCTGGCTTCTTGTGGATTCTCTCAGGCGGTTCGCTTCTTATCAAGCTCAAAAAGATTACCAGTCCCATGAATATGAATATTCGTCTTCTTCTTGCTTGATTTGCGAGGATTCTTGGACCAAAATCCATTTCCGCTCCCGAAGCCAAGTTCTTGCCGCTTTAGGCTGAGCTGCCGCTGAGCGAAGGGTGAGGATTACAGACCTGGGGTTGAGGTGGGCTAAGTAAACAGCATTGATGGCTATATCACTCTTCCTCCTTATGTGCAACATAACTGGGAGAATCAATTCGTTTTGTGGTGGGCTCATATTCCACCACCGCGATGCTGCTGGTGGGCGATCTTCTAACTCGGTTATCCCCACTTCAACTATAACAAAGAGCACATTTTCAATGCATCATAGCATCATATCCCAATGCTAGCACAATGGGGTCAAAATGATACGATATTCCGCTGATTGGGCCAAGATATCATACCCCCTCGCCTAGCCCGGTGACTCTAATAGCCGAGCAGCCTGCGAGTAAGATCAAGGCGAGGTGCATAAAGAGGCAACAAGGCGGACACAACGCCATACTTGCAGAGCCCTGTCATATTGATCCACGTGGAGTCCGTATTTCTAAGATCAGGCGACAAATCTTACCGGCCATATTTTTCAACACTCTGCCCACAATTTCGCACTCTAACAAAGAGTGCCGTGGTTGATATTCGGACTCTGAACGTCGAAGCCTACTTACATCTTGTTCTCACCCTCTGGGCTGCGAATCTGGCGAAATGGCAACTGCGCACCACCCTCAGCAGCTATGCACCCCATGCAGCGCCCTAACGTTCACCATGCTTCGAGACGGCTATACTCACCCATTGGCATATCGGGACATCATCACATCCGGGCAAACATGCGCATTGTGTCGGTTGATGATTTGCTCAACTGGCAAACTTTTAGTCAACCTTGACTCCTATAAAATGGACAATCAATATCACTCTTTGGCTCCCAGATTACCGGAGCTGCCAGCGGTTTCCAGGGAAGGAATTACAATCTCGGGGCTATCACCAGTCATTGAAAAGTTAAAACCACTGGTCGAGATGAACTGGAGCACAAGTCAATATGACGGTGACTGCGAGAACAGCCGGGAGGTTAGAAAGGGAAACTTCAACGATGGTGAGACCATTCAGATCACAGCTCCAGCAGGTAAGGAGTTTTTCCTATCATATTATAACGGATTCATCATTCTGACGTATAGGTAGGCTCGTTGTATGGAGCCCATGGCTTTGTGCCGCTCACTGATATCGAACCGGCATCATCCAAAAGAAACTACAGAGTGCTTCGAAAATGGCTCTCTACCTGCATGGCCAGCCATGAAGGGTGCTGTTCATCACACTCCCTGACAGATAAATCAGCTGAAGAAACCATCATGTTACCAACCAGAGTCATCGACGTGGGCGATCTAAAAGAGCACGGGCCTAAGCCACGGCTCTTCGTGTCGAAGAAGGCATCAGGACAGTACATAGCCCTGAGCCATCGTTGGAGCAAAGCCATCGCAACGAAACTGAAGAGTGACAACCTCAGCCAATACCAGAAAGAGCTCCCGGTGAATGATATGCCGCCAACGTTTCAGGACGCCATTGAAGTGACACGCCAACTTGGTTTCCGCTATCTTTGGATCGACTCGCTCTGTATCATCCAAGACGACGAGTCTGATTGGTCTCACGAGTCCCGAAGGATGGGAACTATCTTTGAAGACGCTGGTTGCACAATCGCTGCAGTCGATTCCGTGGACGACAACGGGATTGACCACGGATTGTTTCTACCGCGAGACACCGATCCGCTTTTAATCAAACTCACGATTCCCTACAAGAAAGTCCCTCTCAGCAAGCTATCCCAACGAGTATTCAAAACCCAAACTTCAGTCTATGTTTGGAAGATGCGATGGTTAAGGGAACTACCAACTATGAAGACTTGCGACAAAAACACCATCACGATTCGCCCACGCATTATATCATCTTGGAGACGTATTCCACGCTCCAACTGGTATAAGAGGGGCTGGGTCTTGCAGGAAAGGCACCTCTCTCGGCGACTGATATATTACACCAAGAACAAGCTCTCCTGGTCTTGCTTCACCGAGAGTGGAGAGGAGGAGGGCGGTGATCCCAAAGAGGCTGCCAGGATCTCTATGCTTCCGCTACGGAGAGAAAGTGATCATACAATTTTCCACATTTGGAGGAATATCATTTCAGATTACCAAAGCTGCCAGCTCACGTTTAGCAAGGACAGGTTGGCCGCTGTTGGTGGTATTTCTGCTCGGATAGAAGCCCACTTCTCGTGCAAGATCTACGCCGGAATCCTGTTCCACTCGCCTCGCGACGCGGCGGACAATTTGCTCTGGTATGCCAACAAGGCGCCTTTGCGGACCTTTGACGAGTTCCACGCGCCTTCCTGGACCTGGGTTGGTTTTAATGGCGAGATATCATTCTTCATGCCGACACCACCTGAAACTAGCGAGCTTTTGATAACCAGGCTAGACTTCAAGATTCGTAATCAGTGCGAGTCGGCCGATCCATCGAAGCATTGCAAAGGAACTTGTGTCTCTGGGAGTGTTTCCTTTGAAGGTCCGGCCGGGAAACTTACTCGGCAAACCAAGCTTAAGGATTTGAGAATTGCGGGAAGTCCGATGGAACCAATCAACGAACGGGAGATCCTGGCGGGAATTCTAGGCCATACTCTTGTACCAAACATCGTGATACCGCGGTTCGACGAATGGGGAAACAAAGTTCGAATGCCATATAACCCACCAGTTCCAGATCATACAGAGATACTGGTAGACGAATGTGGCTGCATCGTCGGGTTTTTCATACCGGACCTCGAGGAAGATCTTGAGCAGGTTACGGATGATCAACAAATAATATGTGTGGGCGTAAAGCGCTATCAGGGCCGGTATGGGAAACAAAACGACACTATCGAGATCATCGGATTGCGTGAGACATGTCATTCTCCAATGACGTTCCAGAGGGTAGGAAGAGGCAGAGTCATGTGCAACGGGTGGTTGCAAAAGTGCAGACGATTATTCGAGATATGCTGATGCCTACCTATCCAAATTTACTTTGGTGCCGACATCAGCCACCAAGGTACAGGGAATTGAACGTAACTCAACAAATCGTAGCTGCATCCTTTAACAGTGTCCCAAGGATTCTAGAATAGGACGGATGGGTAGGGGAGCTGGAGACAGGATGGACAGCTTAAACCCAGAATGAATCTACCAGGGGAAGATAGCAATTGGGCAAATTTGGGCGGTGTAACTAAAGGCGCTGATATGAGAAGTAATCCACGATGTATCTTTTACTTGATGATACTGGTAGGACTCTTGCAATCTTGAACTTTTCACGGCTTCGTCTGGCAATCTACAATAGACAAAAGATTTCCCACGACTCCTTATCATTTACAAACTACCGGAAGGGCCAGGGAGGAACTCTATTAGGCTTCAGCGCATCATACAACGTGCGAACGCCGCCCTTACACCATTCACGTACTAGATGGATACCCCATTCTTAGACCCTGGAGCGGTCGCCGTAAAAGCGAAAATTCAGTTCAGCGACCAGCGAGCTAGTTTGCAGGAAACAGATCAAGTATCAGACTTGGAATAGAAGAAGAAGAAAGGTCAATAAGGTCCATAAGCCACTACCGTGAAGCGAAAATCCGTTCCCAAAGATGAGGAGCTATAGGATCAATCTGTATAGCCCGCTTCTGACACCGAAAAGAAAAGCAATAACGAGCAGAAGAACAAAATCAAGGTAGCTTCGTTGTCTACCTGGTAAATCGGTCGAACCGAAAGTTGACGAGCACTGGGTCAGTCTCGCCCGTCAAGATCTGCTTGCTGAGCAGTTCTCCGACTATGGCAGCATTCGTCACCCCAGAGTGCATGGCTGCAACACTGAGGGCATCAAGGCCGGTCGGTCCAATGATAGGCAGCGCATCCTCAGGGACCGGCTTGTATCCAATAGTGTAGTGATCGAACTCGAGGTTGCTCCCCCCAACCAACGTGTGCTGAATCTTTGCGAAGACGTCACGCGCTGTTTGCTCCGGATCATCACCCGGGTCATCGCCTGGATACTCGCAACCCGCCCGGATGACACCATCAGGTGTTTGACGCATGTATAAATACTTGGAGTTGACAACCTCGTTCACCAGCTTCTCCTCTGTGGGTTTCGAATTCACCATCAAAGCAGGTACACTGGTGACCGGGAGTGCTAGCTCTTCACTTGCCAGAAGAGACACGCTGCCCAAGCCAGCAGCGACAACAACATGATCGCCCTGCACCTCTTCCCCAGAGGCCAAAATAACTCCACTGACGCGGCCGTTGTTCTTACAGAACCCCTTTGCTGTAGTTCTGATCAACTTGGTGCCTTTGGCTTCTGCATCGGCTATCAGCTGACGAGCGGCAATGTGCGCTTCAATGGCGCCCTCCTCGGGATAGCAGAGACCCCATTCTGGGAGGATAGATGTGTCGATGAAGGGTTCTCGCTCAGCGATTTGAGATTTTTGCATGTGGACAACGTCGTAGCCCCAGGCGCTGAGATTCTTCTCCTTCTTGACAAGATCTTCGGGCGACTTGTGCCAGTTTAGAGACCCGCTCCAAGAAATTGGGAGGTCAGGAAGCTGGAGCTTGATATGCTTCCATCTCTCCAAGGAACGACGGCGAAATTCATAGTAGAACTTGTCGTTGACCGAGCTTGCGTTGAGCCACGCAAAGGAGGCTGTAGAAGCTGGGCCCCCAACATCTTCGGCGATGATGGTCACCGTAGTCTCGTGAGACAGGTGCCAGGCGATGGAGGCACCGACGATGCCGCCGCCGATGACGATGACATGAGGTCTGGCTTGGGTCTTCATATTGGTGTGGTTGTGCTTGATTGAGAAACCAGATGATGAAGGAGAAAAAGTATGAAGGATGTACGAGGAGCGGGCGAGCGCTGAGAGACATGCTGTCAGTTATTATTCTGATCCGTCAGGGTTGTCAGGCTGCATTTACCCCGCCTTTGTTTAACGCCAGTGATTGGACTATAATTATGTGTCTGTGATTGGCAGTATGTCGCAGAATCTCTGCTATGTACCTATCTAAGCATGACAACCCTGCCTTTATCAACACTCGAGTTGACGAGAGAAAAGTTATATACGGAGAGGGTATCTACGTCGGGTAAAGATGGTACAAAAATACTAAGAAAGAGGTCCTGTTCCCTTTTGGTCATTGTTTGTCCTACACTGTGTTTGAGCTAAGCGACCTCGCCATTATCGATGAGGGCGACAATAAGAATCTTCTTGCGAGCGTCAGCATAAAGGACACAGAAGACCGGGAATCGCAAACAGCTCAAAAACCACTGAAGGAGCTCAAAGGCTTCACCAAGGTATATGTCGACAGCGGCCAGACGCACATCGAGATCGAGAACAGGTATGCCGCCAGCTTCTGGGATTCCTTGGAGGGTTCTTGAATGAGGTAGAAGATCATTTACAAGGTTCTGGTCGGTGCTAGTAGCCAGAACATCACGCTCGAGGGTGTATTTGAAGTGGCCAAGTCGAGGTTGAGGGGAATATAGATACTTGTTAGTCTGTAAAGGGGGAATAAGCCTGGAAAGACCAAGCTTACTACACAAACTGTGCATTGGGGAGTAGATGCATAGAACAGTCCAGTTAGTCCTTCAAATGAGAGAATTCTCATCATTTCACTGTGCTCTGCTCACTGGATAGCCTCGCTGACGCCAGCATCGACAGGGGGATGTCAGCATGGCACCACTTGAGCACTGCCAAAGACAAATTCATCGTGACTAAGATTTCACCCTTGATTCACCCGAACCGACGGCGTCGGTAGGATTATCGTCTCATTCGCCGTTTTACTCGGGGTCAAACTCCGCAAGATGGCGGCCCCGCATGCGGACATTGACGGCGCGGATCTCGGCCGCTGGCCGGCGCCCGCGGGCTGCCGGACCACAGGACCACACCTCACGATTATAGTTTGAGACAATCAAGACTATATAAACGACGGTAAGTCTTTAAACTTCATGATACCAGACACCAATTAGTTGCATCAACTACCATCTCGTTTCAACACCTTTAACATGACTCTCCGCGTCACCGTCCTACCCGCCTCAAGCAAGGCCGGCAAAGAGACCATCCGCAACTTGCTCGACTCCGACGCCAAGCCCCGCATTCACGGTATCTACCGAGATCTTTCCAAGGTCCCTGCTGAGTTTACAAAACATGAAAGGTTCGAGGCCGCCCAGGGCGACGTAGGATCCGGAACTGGGCTCGACTTTTCTCGGTCTGATGCCGTCTTTTACGTGCCGCCGCCGACCTACGATGGAACCGATCAGGGAGAGTTTGGTGTTCGAACAGCCACCAATGTGAACGAGGCTCTTAAGAAGGCGCCTAATGTGAAGAAACTGCTCCTGTTCTCTTCCATGGGCTCTCAATACGACCATGGCATCGTAAGTCTCATCCAATAGCACGGTGACTTTTTACCAACTGGCCTAACAATATCGCAGGGTCTTTTGCGCCTCAATCATATCTCGGACAATATTCTCAAGGACTCGGTGCCCGAGGTGGTCATCGTGAAGCCGGGATACTTCCAAGAGAACTGGTCGCATGCATTTGAGACGATTCAAGCAGACCCGCCTGTGATCTACTCCGTGGTCACGCCTCTGGACCATAAGATTCCCATGGTAAGGCTACTTTTGAGGTGAAATTTCTGACAACTTCAAATACACTAACGCTTTACTCCAGGTGAGCATCAGAGATATCGGCCGAGCTTGTGCAGACGCCCTGCTCGCAGCTCCCAAAGACGTCAGCCCATACTACTTCGATCTCTACGGCCCTCGTCACTACAGCGCCCTCGACGTCAAGGAAGCAGTCGAAAGGATCACCGGCAAAAAGGTTGAGCTCGTGCCTATCGAGAAAGATAACCTTGCGGAATTCTTTTCGAAGCAGATCCCAAGCGCTCATATCCAGGACTTTGTGGAGATGACGACATCTGCCCTCCCTGGTGGTGTCATGTCGGGAGACTTTGGTAGCAATGAGAGGACTGTTCATGGGAAAGTCGAGCTGGTCGATGCATTGAGGCCTTTGTACTCTCAGTAGGCATACTAAGTGTCCGGGTAGGCAGAGGGAGCTACGCACATTCGCTTTGCACATCAGTGTATCTATACAGTGAATAATCTCATTTTTCCACACAGCCTTCATCCAAGACGGACCTTTCTCCACATCCGGAGACACTCTTGCAAGTCCATAGAAACCGTACCCTCCACAGCTGTCGACGTATCCCTAATGAGAGCAACCAACAGAGTCGCATTCGCAAACCCAGGCTTTTCATCTTGAATGGCTTGATAGTCCGACTGCCTCATACCTCCAACATCACCCCAAGCCTTCCACAAGTCCAACATACGGCAAATATTAGAGGCAAACTCTCCGTCGAGGACCATCCGGTGTAGCATAAATCCAACGACATCCTTGAGGGATAAGGAAGCGTCCCAGTGTCCGTTAGCCTTAAGCCACTGGAGAGAGTGCTCCGCGACGAGTTTGGTGTCCCATTTGGGACTTTGGAGTGCCTCCATCATGCGTTGGTCGCGCCGTTGTTGGTCAGCCCTCATTTTGTCACGCACTGTCCATTGTCAGCGATCTCTCAGGTCAAAAGGTATGCCAATACGTACTATCATGCATCCTCTGCTCCGTCTCCTTTCGCATTCTCTCTCGTACTGCTGCCTCCCGCTGAGCAGGAGCCATTTTCGCCTCCGCCATCATCGCAGCGCGTTGTTCTTGGCTCCTCCTCGCAAATTGGTCAATCGAAGCCCCGTAGTCGTTGTGCTTCGTTGCCCAGTCAGGTGTCTCGGAGTCATCAACCATGCCCAAAACCACAAGAACACCACATGGTACTGTCTCTTTTCTGGCGAAGGACAAAATCTCATCGGGGATCTTGTAGTTCCAGAGAATAGTCTGGCTCGAGGTTCCAAAGGCTGTAGCTGCACTGGCAAACCACACTCCATCAGACTTAATCGGATGAATTCGCAAGTGGTCAACGTAAAGGCTGTCGAGATTGAAGTTACTCTGGTTGCCGTAATGCGTTTGCTCAGTCAATGCTGTGACGATCCCAGACATTGCAATCTGGCAAGTAATCGCCTTGTTGGACTGGGAAGAGCTCTCTTGGTGGACTGAATCCAATTCAATCGAGTCCATTCCCTTGTCCGGCTTTTCTGGCTTGACGAGCCCCTCCTCTGACCCTCTTCGCGATGATTCTGCTACTTCGGAGCTTGCACCTTGATCTGGGTTCTCTTGTTTCTGCGGAGGCGCTGGTAGTCTGACCCAGTACGGCGGCAAATTGGAGTAATTCCTCGTTATCCATGAGCTTGACCAAGCTACAGCCAAGGACAGGTTGCCATCCGAGTCATTTGAGAGGGCGACTGTCAGGGCGTCTTCCCGACCATCTGGAGACATCATGAGGGAGCATCCTACTGGAGTCCATAGTCCTGTCGACCGAAGCAATTTCCAGCCATGTGGATTGGGCACAGCTCCCAAGTCCAGAAGATAACAAACCAGCTCATCAAAGGCAACCTCAACTTGAGGCTGACGAACTTGATCAGCATACTCAACACGCTGAGTCTTCATCCCGATGGAATGGGTTTTCCAGTTGAAGGTTGTCCAGCTACCACCAGGTATAGAACTAGGGTGTCTTGAAAGAGTCCAGTATTCGGTGCGGTCCTGGAACCTATCCAAAGGCATGACGGCATATCGAGGTAGCTCAATCTCGATGACGCGATTAACAATGTCACTTCTTGTGAGCGCCGTTAAGCGACTACGCCGAAGCATGCGCTTTATCCGCGACAGAGAAACAAGAGTCGCAAACGTGTTGTACAGAATTGGAAGTACTTTAGCACCGTTAGTATCAGTCTTAGCGTCAACCTGGGTCGTTAAACAGTACCTCCCAGAACTGCCAACGGCACACCGATATAGGTGATGATGTCAGTCGGTGACCTGCCATTGTCGGCCATGTTGACGGCCTCAAATTGAAACAATACAGAGAAAACAAAAAGGGGCTTCAGCGCGTTCAGAGAGCTGAAACGCGAATGGGGGCTAGTCCGCATTCGGGAATGGCTTCAGCTTGCGACGGGGCTAATGCAGCCACGCCTCGATATAACAGTAGCGTTCGGGGGCCGGGCAATTTCAACTCCGAGTTTTCATGGCTGAATCAACGTTGAAAGACGACAATTGACCACAGTCCAAGATGAAAGAGTGCTTATTCATGGTTCATGAGAGATGCAGTCCGCGATGCATCGGTATTGTGCGGCAAAATTGGTGGGGATGTACGCTGGTGTGACGGTCTCGCCAATAAAGGTCATAAATTCCACACCACAAGCCAGCAAAGCAGCAACAACAAACTGGGACCAGATGTTGAGGAATAGAAGAGAGCCAGGCACTACAATACAAACAAGCCTTCATTTCCACTGGAAGTAATAACTACCTACCTACCTAAGCTCAAGTATTCTCTACATGCTGCAATTTTCGCCCAAGGTCCTTCAGATACCTACCCTGCAGTCCCCCACCTCCGAACCTGAATCGCGACACGATGCGGGTGGTTCGGGTCAGGGATATCGTTGATCGGCCCTCTTTCGGAATTTGCGCCGAGTTCTACAGACGCCAGGATCTACAAGGTCGAATCAAAGGTCGAGATATCAATGCAAGCATGCAACTCCCACAGGGGACGGCGAGTTGCGATAAATGAGCGGCATTTCCCCGCTTCGTTCTTCATGCCTGACAATTGAACGCACAGTGATCATTCAGCCATTATTCCGAGAAGCCACATTCACCATGCATGAAGAAATTGTAATATCTATGACCTGAATTAACCAGCAGGTGCTAATGGCACACAGGCTGTGGACCCCGACTTCGAGTCAACCCTTGAAGTGGTACTGTTTCCAAGGTGTCCGAAATCAATATCAAGCTGATCGATAGCAGCCGCTCGAGGAACCTTCTACTTCATCGCTCCGCTCAAGTCTTCTCCAGTTTCAGCAAGAAAATGGTCGAACTTATCATCGCTTGAGTGAAGGCAGTAGGTACCTGGATCTTTGCAGCAAACCTTTTGCTAACGCGGCAAAGAATATGCCTTCCCCAACGACGACGTAAGCTCCCATCAGCCAGACGAGACTAGCGCTAATATTTGCAGGCTGAAAACGATAGACTGGGTACAGAACTTTCTACAGCAGCATGTCTTGCACTGACATCAGGCAGACCTGCAGGACAATCTGTACTTGATCACACTCGATGGGAAAAGAGCGCTCAACCCGGGGGCCGAGACTGCGAAGCGTGTCTTGGACATGGGAACTGGCACTGGACTCTGGGCCCTAGAATTCGGTAGGTTGAGAATCTCAATATTCTTATGCAAACTGCTAACAGTGTTGCAGCTGATCAGCACCCGCAAGCTCAGGTAGCACTCCGCTACGGCCCTTCTCTGTACCGTCAACCTAACAACGGCACAGGTCATTGGAGTTGACCTGAGTCCCATCCAACCCGCATTGTCCGTATACTAAACCTCTAACGGATTAAGAACCTGACACTATTCAGCCTTCCACCGAACTGCACGTTCGAGATTGACGACCTCGAAAAAGAATGGACCTGGAAAGTACCCTTCGACTTCATCTTCTGCCGTATGATGACGGGAAGTTTCGCAGACCCTGAAGCGATGGCCAAAAAAGTCTTTAAGTAAGTCTCCCTATTTCTCTGCTCCTCGTGTCTAAAAATACACTGACATAAAACAGTGGGTTGAGCCCTGAAGGCTGGTACGAAATCCAAGATATCCAACTCCCTGTCTTCTGCGATGATGGAACACTGGACCCCAAGACATCACCCATCATGAAATGGCAAGAGGGTCTTATTGATGCATCCAAGAGGCTCGGACGACCTCTCGGTGCGTCTGATCAATACAAAGCCATTCTAGAGCGCACAGGCTTCCAGAATGTTCACGAAACCATCTTTCGGTGGCCCACCAATAGCTGGCCCAAGGATAGAAAGCTCAAGGAGCTTGGCAAGTGGAACTTGGCCAATTTTGATGCTGGCTTGGAAGGTGTGAGCCTTGCTTTGTTCACCCGCGTCTTGTCGTGGAGTAAAGAAGATGTCATGGCTCTTTGTGCTGATGTGAGGAGGGAGCTGAGAAACCCCAAGGTTCACGGGTATTGGAAGATGTGAGTTCAAGTTTTCCAAATATTTATCAATACTAATATTCTGTAGTTACGTGGTATATGGGCAGAAGCCCAAGAGTAGGAGTGCGGAGTAGGTGATTCGCTTGGTCGAGTATCGAGCAACAAATATCACCAAGTTGACAGTAATTAAACTGCATTCCCAACCGTTGAATCATGGCCACAATTCGCTTGGTTGCAAGTTGAAAGAATGGTGGCAATAGGCTGATACTCAGGATTCTGGCCTCAAATAGTTCCAACATGGCTCAGTAAAAGTTGTTTCATCTCCTCGTGCTTATTCGTTACAGCCCAATGGTATGCTGTCTTGCCGTTTCCAGCCCTTTCATTGACACGAATACCCTCCGCCCCTAGCAAAATCCGCACAATCTCAAGGTTTCTGTTCTTTGCAGCATCGAGAAGCGGTATAGTCCTTTCCTCTCGCTTGTTTTGACCCCTGACGTCGCAATTGGGATCAGCGCCGTGGTCAAGAAGAAGCTGGACCATAGCCGAATTTCCCTGCTCTGCGGCAATAGCGAGGGGTTCTCTGAGTGATGTATTCCCCTGAGTGGCTCTGGGACTGATGTCGGCGCCATTCTCAAGGAGAAGCCTGACAACCGCTTCTTGACCCCTTTCCACAAACGACAGCAGCAGCGTCCATCCGTTTGGGGTTTCGGCGTCGATGTTGCAGCCCGCTGCAATGAGAGTACGCATCGATTCTTCTAGCTGAAAATATGCCGCGAGATACAGCGGTTTCGATTCGGGCCAGTTGAGATACTCGTTTATCGCGGTGCAACAAGTCCTGGCCTTGACTTCATTGCTGAGAAACCTCATAACTGAAGCTTGGTCGATCGTCGAGGCCGCTTGAACGTGGTGTCCCCAGTTATTGGCGGCGTAATCGTAAAAGCCATATCGCTGGTCTGGTTGATGCATGGGAAGGTCTGGCTCCATGTTCTCGAACAAAAGGTAGTTGAGGCAAGTCCTTGCCAAGTGGTCCTCCGTGTAAACGAGACGTCCACTCCCCTCGTCTTTGAAATACTCAGCCACCGTAAAGTGCGTTAGTCGTACCGTTTTGTCTTGGCCAGTCAATGTGGGCTCCATGGTGAGGAGGCCAGCCGTGAGCGAAGCAATGAGAGTATCAAACGGGATGGACTCTTCATCCAGATCATCGTCTTCAGGATCGATAGCAAGCGCAATGAGTAGTTCGCTCAATAGGAGTGGTCGACGGGCCCTAAAAACCCAGTTCAAAGACCGCAGCGCAAGATCCTTGTCTTCCTCACTCTGCCTGTCTATCCGGGCCATGGCATCTTGATAGAAGTTGTTGAGCTCGCTCGGTAACTTGTTTAGTGTATGTCTTAGACCTCCTATGCTGGTCTGCCTCCCGAGCTCATCGACGTGAAGATGCGCGAGTAAGAACCTGTTGGTGAGTAAGCGTAGAGAAGAGGTAGTGGTGTTCATAGGGAGACTAACATTCCTTGGGCTTTTTCTGTCAGAGTCTCGACAATCGTGTCGGCAAGATCTCTATGGGTCCCTCGAAAGAGTTTTGCACACCTGAAACTGTTATCGGAGATGCGGGACCTCACCAATGCACGAATGTCTGAGGCCAGTGCATGGATATTTATGCAGCTGCATCCATCTAGATGATCGCGGATGGTATCTTTTTCCCTCGATGTCACAAAGAGTCTCATGCGACCGTTGATACCGGGATGTTGTTCAACGCGTCGCAACCGGTCGATGAACTCTATGTTGAGGGAGCCATCATCCTCTCCCCCTACATGCTCGTCGAGACCATCCACGATGATAAAAGTCTTGCTGAAAGAACCTGCGAGCTGCGAAAAGAGACTTGTATACTCATCTAGAGATGGGATGGTTTCATTCTTCTTGTGCGTTTGATGGAGGGTCTTGACTCCCTCAGGCAAGGCCCCCTTTTGTCTGGCGAGCTGTTTGACAAGGCTGGAGAGTAGGTTACTGGGAGTCTGGTTCAACCTGTCTTTGTAGTCGCAGTAAACGAAAACTATGCCGATTGAAGGATCGATGAACTGTTGCCGGAGATGATTAATCACAACCGAACTGGGCTTTCTTAGTATAAACAACAATTTTGGGACGAATCTATACTAACCTAATGACTATCTTTCCAGTCCCGGCTAATGCATCCGTCAGTACAAGTCACCCAGTACAAAATGAGGGAACTTCAACATACGCATTCCGGGACACCAAAGGGCCGAAGTCGTTTCAGAGCCACCGTCCCGCCACTGTATGAACTCGTCTTTATCCAGGAACCACTGTCCTGTGCTGGGATGGCGCTTGGAGAGGATGGCCCGGTGTGTATCTTCAAATTTCATGTTGGAGAGCCAAGCGAGCACCGCTTCATTCTCTTCGCTTCGGCGCCAATCTTGCTGCTCAGTCCTGATCGCCTTGACTTCGTTGTAGGTCGCGGATTGAAAGTTGATCGACACAATGTTATTCAAGATCTCGCATCGGCGGTGGAGGTCCTCGACTCTGTCTCGTGTGGATTTAGTATCGAGGGCCTGTTTGATGCGCTGCCAACCAAGGCGATGGCCTTTTTCACATTTTCTCAAGATTTTGAGGAGCTCCTCGATCCCTGCCCTGCACGACGAGACCATCTCTGCCGTGGTCGTACTGGGATGAGGGATGTTGGTGTGGGAGAGATCAACTGCTCGATGATCTGGGAAGGCAATTTGCAAGTCTTTATAAATTTCCATATTCATGAATGTTACCGATAGGACGGCTTTTAGGCATTGGAGTTCGGTGATGAGTGGTTTTGTCTCTTCGCGCACATCTTTCCAATCGCGGCCAAAGTCAACGGCTAGCTGGATGAATTGGGCTGCGGCGCTGAGAAGGCCAATGATGCTGATCGGATCGGCCATGATGGGTGACGAGAGGATGTTTTTTTGGTATAGCTGATGATGACAAGAGGGGTTTTCAGGCACAATAGAAAGGATGTTGAGTGTTAAGAAGTATGGTTTTGGTTTCTACGAGATAAGTCGAAGCGTAACTCTTTTTATTCGTGTTTTGTTAAGAGCGATCACAAGTCCCAGGATTGGCGTTTGCATTCCGGCTCGCCAGGGCTTATTCTGAGGCATTCTGGAGGTTACCGACAGAACCGAGCAATGCCTCACTGCTGATGGAGTGGCGATGCATCAGAAGGAGTTCGGATCCATGTGTTACCGAAAGGATCTGGAAGGATTCTAGCTCCTCCTCAAACACGAACACCATCAGTAGGCAACAGGGTTGAAAGGTCAATACTCCAATCAAGCCGAAGGCAATTGACAGCTGAAGCCAATATTTCGATAAGACCCAAGACAAGTGGCGTTTCTCATTGGTGTTGTTGCTCCCCATAGCCCAGTCTCGATCAATAGTCTGCCCCGTTGGCTGACGGTCTATTCCCATCAAGGAACGCTGTCAAGCCACAATCTTGGCCAAGGAGCAAAGACGACACGTTTCACAGCATGTTTGTTGAGATAGCCTCGGCACTTTTTTGTTGAGGGCTGTAAAATTTCCTTTTCTCAATTGAACTATTTATCTCGAAACCTTCACTTTTCTGCGCCTAGTATCACAAGTGTGTTTGCGTGGCTGTAGACTGGACTCCTCAGAAGCCATGGCGTATCACGACCTCACTAAAGCCGTCCGGCTTTCAGGCCCCATCGACACGTCCCTCCCCTACGACGTTTCAACCGTCGCAGGCAAAACCATCCTCATCACCGGCGGCTCACTCGGTCTCGGAGCCAACTTTTCCCGCCATTGGGCATCTCACGGCGCAAATTTGATGATTGGCGACATCAACGATGAAGCAGGTCACAAGCTCATCGCTGAGCTTCGAACAAAGTACCCCAAGGCTAGCCATGACTTCTTCCACTGCGATGTGACGGATTGGGACTCGCAAGTGGCTTTTTTCAAGGCCGCGGCGGCGGCTTCGCCTCATGGGGGCATTGATGTCGTGGTGGCTAATGCTGGCATTGTTGATCCCAAGTCCAATCGACGGTTTGAGAATCCAGAGGCTATTCCCACAGATCCGGATACGCCTTACAAGCCAAGCACCAAGATTCTCGATGTCAACATTACAGGAGCCATGTACACGGCAAATCTCGCTTTATTCTGGCTGCCGAGAAATGGATCCGACAAAGTCAACTCTGATGAAAAGCCAGAGGCTGATGGACGCGACCGATGTCTACTTTTCCTGGGCTCTTACGCGGGTGTTTGGCACCTGTGTGGCCAGTCACACTACACAGCCTCAAAACACGCCATCACTGGTCTATTCCGCGCCATGAGAGGCACAGCATGGAAACATGGTGTCCGTGTGACAATGCTGTGTCCTTACTTTGTGAGCGAGTCTAGCATGTTCCCTCTCGGCGCAGAAGCAGCTTTCCTCACTGGAACAGCTGGACCCGCTCAACACGCTGATGTTCTGGACGCTGCGACAAGACTGATTGCGGATGAGTCCATTGTTGGAAGAGCATTGCTCATTGGACCCAAGGTGGCTATCGATGACCCCGACGTCGACGATGCAAAGAAGAATGAGAGGGCTGTTTGGGACTGCTATGCTGAGGATTACACCGACTCGGAGGCATTTGTCTGGCGATGGGTTCGCGCTATGAATGCCGTTGAGAAGAGCCGAGGATGGTTTGGACTTTTCTGGGATATTCTGGGTGTCATTGTGAGAGGGTCCAAGAAGAAGAGCGCCTGAGATGGCCTGTAAAAAGGGGAGTATAAAAAGGGCAAATGTTGTCAAGTGAGGGGTATTAAAAGCAGGTGTTATGGAACCTTTAGAATGTTTGGAGTCTCAAACGATTTGAACTAGGATATGACAGGACATTCATTTCTTCTGACAAAACTACATCCGCAATGCCAGAACCCGGCGACTCCAGAGATAGAAGACGACGTGGTCTAACACATGACTCTCGGGCAAGCATAACCCCATCCAGATTGTCTACCACATAGTCTGACATATCCAGAGACCGCAGTGCTCGCTTAAGTAACGAAACGGAAATCAAGTCGCTTGCTTCCTTGATCAGTCGAAGTCTCAAGATACCGCATCTTTTCCTCCGTCGTCATACTACTCCACTTCTCCTCCTTATGCTTATTCCTCCAAGTATAATAGACCTTGATAAGTATGTAAAGGGCAATATTCAGACAATTAATACCGATAAGAACCCGATTTCCACGACGATACTCCGGTCTATCGTCTTCTCTGTAAATATTGGAGCCGATGATTGACTGCAGCTGGACAGACATGTTGTAGAACGACGCAGAAAGAGCTCGAGTTCGGACGGAGTTGGAGTTGTGGGAGCACCAGGCTGTCTGGAGAGGGTGGGGGTTCGGGTAGGAGAGGAGAACCGTGACAAGAGCGTACATGCCCCATTTGTTCATGTCAGCTGGCAGAACTGCCAGAGAGATTAGGCACGGGAGGAACCAGAGCTGAGTGAAGAGACCCATTAGAGCTCTCTGTCCAATCTTGCCGGAGATGTAGGTGATCAACAACATCTAGGGAACAGATGTTAGCAATAAACAAAAAGAGTACACTCAAAGGGGTGTTACTCACGTTGATGGTCGTACCCAGTTGCGCCGGAATAGTCAACAAGTTTGTGTTGAGCGTATCAAAGCCAATCTGTCGCAACGTGAGGGTCAAGTACTGAGCCGGAGGCATAGCCGGCAGCACAAATGTAAGACCCAAAAAGTACATTGGCCAGAGGTCAAAGTCACACAGAGAATCCCAAAACAGTTTGAACGTGATGGGCTGTCTGTTATGCATGTCGCCCTTTGAGGGATCATCGCGGAGGATGCGGTTGACGAGGATCTTTTCTTCACGCTCGTTGAACCAGCCGTCTTTGCGCCATGGTCTCTTTGTTTGGGTTACTGAAGGTACCATCATGAAGATGGACCAGAAGCCGATGACAAAGTTGAGGAGTCCTTCGGTGAGGAAGAGCCATCTCCAACCAGCGTAGCCGCGGACACCTCGTAGTCTGAGGACGCCGTAGGCAAGTAAAGGGGCAACGACACTGCTGAGACGTGTAGCTGTCCAGAGGATGGCCATCCGGATAGGAAGTTCCGTTGCCTTAAAGAAATACGAGAGGTAAAGCACCAGGTCCGGGATGAAGCCTCCTTGGAGAAGACCCATCAAGGCACGGCAAGCGAGGAAGGATGAGCGGCCGCTGAGCCAGAATTGGCAGATGGCAACCAGGGACCAAGACAGCATGAGGGTCGGGATCCATTTTTCGGGGCCGACTTTCTTGCTGACGAGCTGGGATGGGATTTCGGCGATGAGGAATGTCACTCTGAAGAGGGTGACGCCAAGGTTGTAGTCTAGTAAAGCGTTGGAGTTAGATGATGGTAGAGGAAGGGTTATGGCGAAAAGAGAAAGGAACCGTACCATTGGTATCCAGCTTCAGGTCATCAAGGAAGTTGTCTGAATTGGCCTGTCCCAAACTAGCCTGGTCCATGTTCAAGGCCATGAATGCGACCCAAGCCCAGCATAGTACCCTCCAGTCCAGCTTTCTAACAAGAGGCTAGATATGATAAGTCAGTAATCCATCTGTAAAATCCCATCTCTCTATACTTACAGTCTCCTCACCCCATGTCCAAGTAAACATTGGATCAAACCGGTGAAGGTTCTCATACTTGGGATGCGGCTGGAAGTGCGGGGCCTGCTGAGGGTCGTCGAAAACACTCGGCTGAGTAGCAATAGCATCTGGATTCCGTTTCTCCGAGTCGCGTTGGAACAGGCTGAAAAGGGTAGTCTGGATCTCACCCTGAGGCCGCCGGTCAAGAGTGACGGCCCTCTCCTCCTTGATGTCGACGTCTTCCTTCTCATCTCTTGGAGCCGCCATGATTGATGATGCTGCTGCAGAAACAGATGCAGAGTTGACATGCAGGATGTTACTCGAGAAGGAGGGGATGCTTTTACTCTTTATCAGATCGTCGGTGCAAGTTCCGAAAAGAATCGTGTGTGTCACTAGCGCTATTCAGACTTGAAGCGAGCTTGATGATCCCCTCTTTGTCAGGGGGGGTTTATTGGTGGTCTTGACCCCCAATACGAGAGATACCCTGCGCCAACGGTTTTTTCGATGCTTAGCTCAGTCGGCTCCGCAGTTCATGCCTGGGAGTGTTCATGTCAAGCAGTCGGGCATGAATTATTCACGCATAGAGTAGAGAGCAGAAGGAACAGAGCTTGGCCAATGCTGATTTATGCTTAACTGATATAAGCTTGGTGTTGGCGTTTGACTACGGTTCCGGTCTGGTGAGCTTCAAGAGTGATGGTGCAGACATGGCCAAGAGTCTAACAAAGCTTCCAGAGACCATTCTAGACATCCCACATGACCATCAAACACTTCAAGTAACGATCAACAAAGCTTGAGCCATTTAATGCTACCATGTCTCTTCGGTAGCTTGGCCCGAGCTAGTGGATACCCTTACCCTCGATGATAAAGTGTCGGCTATGACATGTTGGGGGCATGGATAGATGCCGAGAAGCCCAGCCTTTCACTACGAAACGACCAATCTTTACCCGCTTAGTCAAAGACTCCCCACGAGCCAAGACAAAGAGGCCCACGTGGGGGTGGCATGTCTTGATCTTATCTGATCTTGATTTGTCGATGCCGCGGCATTACTTCCCACTTGGACCCTTAAGAATGGTAAGGCTGGTTTTTTTAACCGGACTGGTTGACAAAGTTCCATGGCCATGGCTCTCGTATCATTTAACCTTGAATCCTGGACTGGGCGATTCTAGACTCGGCTAAGTTCCCCTGGTTGAAGAAACTCGAATTATTGCCGGATGCGGTTCGACCGATATCGGTGCCGACCAACGTTTTTAGTGGGTTTTCCGCGGGCTTGTTTCTATATCATTGTCTTTAGGGTTTTTAGTCTGTTGCACGCAATTTTGCATCATGACTGTTGATCATCGTACGAGCCGCCCCCAACGGATTCTCGTTGCTGGTGGTGGTTTTGCAGGATTGAGTCTTATTGGGAACCTGCTTGACTTGTGTCAAGGACGGAAAGCCCGGTTCGATATCGACAAAGCTGCTAGCGATGATGAGGCAAATGGCAGAAAAGTCGATATTTTAATCACGATAGTTGACGAGAGAGATGGATACTGTAAGATAGCCAGGCTTCCTGTGTGCTCTCTGGACTGACAGAATAAAAGTTCATACGATTGGGGCACCACTTGCCATGGTCAGTCAAGACTACAGCGAAAAAGCATGGACAGAGTACTCGGCCCTGGAGATCCTTCAACATCCAAGTGTAGAGTATATTCAGGGTAAACTTGCTTCTGTTTCACCAGAGTCAAAAGAGGCTATCATTCTACCATTCAACAGCGAGACTCCTTCCACAGTTTGTTACGATTTCTTCGTCGCGGCCACAGGTCTTCATAGAGCCTGGCCGGTTGTGCCTCAAGCTTTGACAAAGTCTGAATTTCTGGCCGACGTGAAGAGGCAGGTGGAGGCTATCCGAGATGCTAAAGATGGAGTGGTGGTGGTTGGTGGCGGTACGTTGCTTGGGCTATCATTCTCAAGTCTACTATGCGTCTTCTAACATCTTGTCTTGTGAAAAACAGGCGCCGTAGGAGTCGAGATTGCAGCCGAGATCCTACACACTCACCCCAATACCAAAGTCTCGTTACTTCATAGTGGACAAACCCTCTTAGCCTCGGAGCCGTTGCCAGCAAACTTGAAGAGTTTGATTCTTCAAGCACTCCGCGATCAAGGCGTCAATGTGATGCTCGGCAAGAGAGCAAAGACGATCAAGTCTCAAAGCAGAGGCAGAAACAATTACGTTGTGGAATTGGCTGATGGGAGCGAGATCACGACAGGCCATGTCGTTTGGGCATCCTCCAATCCAAGACCCTCTACAGAATATCTTCCGTCACGGTATCTGTATGAAAGTGGTTATGTGAGAGTGACCACTACGTCAGTTCTTTTCCCTTGTATCGACAGGCCCCACTGACTCTTATTAGGCTAAACATCAAAGATGACGACTCAATTGTGGCACAGCACTTTGCTGTCGGAGACATTGTCTCTTTTGAGGGCATCCGACGTTGCAGTCCCGCGATGCAAATGGGTTATTGTGCCGCTGTCAACATGCATGAGGAGATGGTGTCAGACACACCAGACTTGAAACATTTTGAAGGGTATCCTCTGATGTTTCGATACGCATTCGGTAACGAAGCGGTACTATGGAGTCCTGGGGAAGAAATCGCCTTTGGTGAGGAACCTCGTAAGGCTGTATTTGAAGATGACTTGTGCTTGAGGAGTAAGTATAGGATTCGATTCGATCCTCTCACCGCTTTTGCTGACGTCGTACACAGAATGTTGGAATTACATGGGCTTGGGTAACGTAAGATGAACTAAGTATGCGTTTTGCGAGACATCTGACAAAGTCTTGGCGGCATGACGAAGGATAAGCACTAGCATTCCTGAAGGTTTACCGTGCGCACGTACGTGAGATTTGGTATTTAATGACATTATTCGGCTCGTCGCTTCGCTTTTCCTTTCAACTCGATAATTTTGCCAAAATGCGTTTCATCACCGACAACAAGCCGCGACAGGATCAGGGCGAGGAGGTGCCGCTCATGGTCATCGGAGCTGGCCTCCCTCGCGCGGCAACATCATCCTTGCAAGCAGCACTCGAAAAGATTGGTTTTGCACCATGTCTTCATATGGCTGAAATCATTCCCCATGCGGACCGTATGCGACTTCTTCTGGCGGCTGTGCGTGAAAAAGACACGCCGGTGCGCCAGAAGATGCTGCGCCAACTCATCCACGGTCATTACGCCATTTGCGATCTTCCCGTTGTGTTCTTCACTCCCGACCTTATGGACATGTACCCCGACGTCAAGATCGTTCTGAATGGACGACCGGACCCTGAAGTCTGGGCACGCAGCGCCGCCGAAAGCTTCAGCTTCATCTTTTCACCATGGTTCAAATGGACAGGACTTCTCTGGACAACCGACAGACTCTGGTACCAGCTCAACGGAGAATCGAAGAAATATTGCCAGGAACTTTTCGGCGACGAAGATATCTTTACTGCGAGGTGTTACAACGGATACTACGACATGGTGAGAGCCGAAGCGAAGAAGCGAGGGAAGGAGGTGCTCGAGTTCAGAGCTGAGGATGGATATGAGCCGCTGTGCAAGTTTCTGGGAAAGGATGTTCCGGAGGAGCCGTTTCCAAGGTTGAATGAGAAGAAGACTTTTCAGATTGTTCAGGGTATTCTTATTGTGAGGGGGTTGCTTGCTTGGTCGGCTTTGGGTGTTGGATGTTGGGGTGCTTGGAAGTTGGCTGATCACTTCCTGCAGTCATGAACGGACAGTTTTGTAGGTATCCCAAGAATGCAAATGTAATGATAGGTTTTCAGATGTACGCAAGTCGCTTTATTGATTGTTCACCAGAACCAAAAGATCTGCCACCAACCGTTCACTACTGGTGAATTGACCAAGATGAAACCCTAGGCCTGCAAACCCCTGTTAGTCTTCGTCGCTGCCTAGGCCAAGCACTAATAACCAACGCCCGTTGGTCAGAGTACGTCGAGGCTCTGTTGGTTAATTGAAGCCCATAAATAGTTCATCTTCCCATTTCTCAATGTTAGCAAAACTCTTCTCCTCTTAACCTCTCTTTTCGTCGCTCAACATGACTTCATCTGAGCCTACGTCTTTTCTCCATCTCCCCCTAGAGATCCGCAACCTCGTCTACGATCTAGCCTTCAACCCCGATGTCAAAGCCAACATTCTAGACGCAGCGCACACTAGATACACCAGAGAGGCTAGCCCTTTGCTCTACGTCCATCCAGTAATCTCTGCCGATCTCAGAGAGCGCGCTTATAGCGGCGATTTCTCCCTCGTCCTCCCGATTCAAGAACCCAGCGAGTGGGTGAAGGGACGAGGACTCGACAGCGAGAATATGAAAACATGTCTTGATGACCTTCCCAGTCTGATGAAGAAGAAATGCGAGAAGCTCATTATCGAGGCATCGCAGTCGGATGAAGCAGAAGAAGAAAACTACGAATTTTGGGATAGCGAGGATTTCCCGAATTACCTCATCCCACTACTCCTTCAGATCAAGGAAGAAATACCAACATTGAGCAAGATCACCTTTATCTTTTGGTTTGGAGAATGGAGCGCGCCAGTGGACGTCTGGAAGAAATCACTTCGACTCCTCTCGCGACGATGGAACAAAAAGTCCCAGGGCCAAGATGGGAAAGATCACGCGGACAAAGACCTCGCTCGCAAGTCTTCCAGAGGCAAACCATTGATTAAGATGCAGTTCAACCTCTTTGACTATTATGATCCGGATGGGGGCGATACTGGCGCGAATGGATACCTAATGTGGTATTGCTTTGCTGGTCACGAGAGGCCTGAATATAATGATGAGGATGGGTCTGAAATGGACGACGAAGATGATGATGAAGGAGACGGTGATGACGGCGAAAACAATGACGACAACAAGAGCCAGGACAGCGATGAAGTCATGAGTGAGGATGACGACGAAAACACGGACGAGGATGAGGACTACAACGATCATGGAGCGACCGCCAAATCCCTAGGCTTGAGATTCACTTTCAAAGCCATGGATCTGCACTGGGAGGACCACGTCAAGGGTAACTTTGAAGGCAAGGAGTTTGACCCAAACGTCTGGGACGACATTTACTTCCACACTATGACCCCCGAAGGAAAGGACAGGGCCGCTCATAAGTACTGGTATATCACTGAGACGTGTAAGCCGTACTTTGTCAAGACGGCGAGCGGTTCGTTGTCATAAATACAGTATTTAAAGTTTCCCAAGGACTTTCTGATCTAGATCGGATCAATAAAAGCCAACGCCATATTAGGTCGATTATCGATATGGGCAATGCAATGCTTTGAAATCCTTGTAGTTCAGCTGCACCAGGGTGTTGTGGCTACAAGAAAACATACAATAACTAAGCTGTCTTGCCAGGGCGCCAGGTCCAAAGCAATCCTTCAATTGTGATGGTTCGCCTGTCCGTCGTTCAAAAATGGCAAACTGTAGGCGAACTACGGGCTTGGCAAGGTGGCTGTCACTCAGCCACCCTCTCTGCCTTGCAACCCATGCATGCTGCCAATACCTATGCAACCAGTGATAATGGAACATGCAGGCGTGACGTGGCCAGTCGCTCAAGATCCCCAAGCTCGCAGCCTCACAGACTTTGCCCTCATTTCAAACACTCTCCACCTGTTTGTGAAGCTCGGGCAGTTCAAGTTTCCACGTCCACCATGATGCCGGATCAGGAAGCCATCTTACTTGATACAGAGTGTGACCTTGGCGAGCCTGCTTATTTGAGTAGCCCTCTCGAAAGGCCTCTTACTGAGGACTCAGTGACCTTTGAAACACTAAGCAGCGATCCACAACCCTGCCAAGGAACATTTGTGACTCCGGAAAACGACTCTTTCTACAAATTATACTCCTACAACGACTTGAATTCGAAAGCGCAAGATATCAGATTGATTCATGTCTTCAGAGATGAGCAGTGCGATTTGATTCAGTGCGAGTTCCTCCCACAGTCAAACCTTCGGGGAGTCAGTGGGAATTACCACACGCTGTCTTATTGTGCAGGAGACCCGTTGAATGCGGTTCCCGTTCTTTTGCAAGGTATCAAGTTCAATGTATTCGCCAACTTGAACCATGCTCTCGAGAAGACGCTATCGGTGTGGAAGTCTCAGTATCCAGGACAAAGATGTGTTCTCTGGGTCGATCAAATATGCATCAATCAGCGGAACGACGTCGAACGATCCCACCAGGTCGGACTTATGCGGGATATTTATACCAACTCACGAGGAACATTCATCTCTCTTTCAACGGCTGACTCGTATGAGACTAGTTCCAACGGTTTAGATTGGGTGAAGGAGCTTGCCGAAGCGTGTCAACCGTTAGGCACATCCCAACCCTGTCAGAGCAAGCTCCATGATATTTTGGGGGTAAATCTTTCAAATCCCAATTTTTTGGAAACCTGGGCTTCCTTCTACGAATTTTTTCAGTGCCCCTGGTGGAGGCGCGCCTGGGTTCACCAGGAGTTCATATGCTCACCCGACGCCGTCTTCATGTACCACAGCAGCACTATTTTCTCTACACACACTTCGTTTCTCTTGTTTCTTTGTCAGACCTTGCAAAATATTCCAGTACTGATGTATCTCTACGACTTGGAGATAGAAAGGCGACACAAAACTAGAGTAACGAATGGAGATGGTGACCCCCAAACAGACATGCGGAAGAGAAACAGGCGTACGTTAGACTCGCTTCGGGCCATAGAGCTGCTACTGAACACCAAGGAGACATGGAGGGGTGATGAAGACCTTAAGAAGATCTTGGCTAGATCTCGATACTGCAGAAGCTCTGATCCCAGAGATCGCATTTTTGCTTTCCTGGGGCTCGCACGCCCTGGGTATGGTATCGAAGCCGACTATAGCAAATCCAACACCCTCGATGCTACCATTTTACATACAGCCAAGAAAATCTTCGAGTTTGACCGACACTTGGAGATACTGGCATTCGCCGTCAGAGCGACTAAGAGAAGGGAGAGCACATTACCATCATGGGCGCCAGATTGGGCATCAACCGAGGTTTTAGCCGATGGTCACTTCACACGGCTTCCAGGGCTGGACAAGGAATTCCAGAATGACGCTATCGGTTCATTAGTTATCCATACTTCTGCTGGTGACAATACTGCCGTCCTGCGGGTCCAGGGCCTTCAGATAGATACCTTGAAGCCTCCTACCGAACCGACCAAATCTTCTGGGTACTTAGATTGGGCCATTGGGTCAGATGCAGAGATTTGGTGGAAGAAGGAGACGAGATCTGGATGCTTATGGGTTCAAAGTGGCCCTTCATTCTTCGGCCATGTGATGGGGAATACAAGGTAGTGAGTGAGGTCGATAATTCGATGGGGCGGGGGGATAAATCCATACAGTTCCACGAGATTCTTGGTCGGATGAGGGATGGCCAAGAAATGCTACGCACCATCGACCTTTGTTGAATGGGGTTATATAGACATTGATGGCTCAAGTTTATTTACTCGATAACCCACGATTCATGACACAATCATGCTTGCCTAAATTGTCATTTTTAACTAGAAGGAACGAGCTAGAGTCTGTCTCTCACTTCATCTACCCAACAGGTAGCGCAACTAAGTCAAAGTTGCAACTCGCTCCACCAACAATCCACCACCAAGATGGATCACAACATCGTAACAACAGCGTAATTGGTTTAGTGGTAAAATTCTCCGTTGCCATCAGAGCAACGCTCGGGGAGCCCTGGGTTCGATTCCCAGATTACGCATAAGATCCCTCGTTTGAGGCGTTGAGATGTCTTCTTATTGCTGTTGTGAAGTTTGGCGACGTGGTCAGTGAGGTGGCGTCGATGAATTCTTGTTTTTGGCCATGTAAGCGCAAACATTGTCCGAATTAGAAATTAGAGGGCTCATAAATATCACGTACTTATCACTCAGAGATTAGACTAGTTTAGGTATGGTTGCTTATCATTGAATCAAATATTCGTGTCTTCGTCGGGAACTGTGTTGTAGCTAGGAGCCTCAATCCATCAACCACTGTCGCCTTACCCTCTCGAAACTCATAGTTAATCCGGTCTGAGAGGAATATCCGAAGGATTGAGTCAGACTTTCCTAATTCTCCTTCCTCATACTGATTCCCGATCAGACCCCCATCACTCACGTGCACATATATCACCCTGACTCCGTCCTCATCACTCAGATTATGACAGATGCTTGCCAACAACATGGGAGCCAAGGGGGATGTAGCTTTCACGTAGAGGTCCCGTGGAATATACCTCGCCTAAGTCATTCTTGTTTTTACTGCGCAGTTGGGTGGACACGCTAAGTCCGTTTCATCCTCCAACAAGCTCAGATGATTATTTCTGTCGGTTAAGAAGAGCCGAGGTCTCATAATCAGTAATGCTGCAGGAAATATTGCCCTGGTCTCCCAACTAGACGCACGACTTGCATGGTATCTCTAGGAGTATCTTTAAGTTTGTTACTCTTCCCCGAGGCTGCCTAAATGTATGCCCTCCCAATAGTTTCAGGTGTAGCTCAGGCATCAATGAGAAGGGAATCACGAGAGGCCAACTATTGTATAACAGACAGACGGATATAAGGGGGTTATAGGCGAGGTAGCGTTGGCCCTGGCCTCAAGTAAACCTGAATCCCAAGAATGTTTCATAAAATTGTTTATCCGTAGACAAAGCGTCAGATGTTTGTCCGTTGAGTAGCACTCGCCTGCTTCTGTGCGGGGGTCGTTATTGTTGCTAAGATCAGAACAAGAGACCAGCTCCCCCAAACTGGTCAGTGTCTTTCAGCTGAGGCCATTAAAGACAACGTTTAATGATATGAATGTTTCTGTCCCCATACTTTGTATCATACGAGTATCCCCAGATAACAGTCTGACAATATTCAGCTCCTGCGAACCCCCGACCTCACTCCCGTTCTCCCCTGAGCCCCCTTGGAAGTGGAAACAGACGTTCAACCGTAAAAGGCGTTATTGCTCGATATCCTGGGGTACTCCCCCTCAAAACGTGCGATTCGCGCAAGCGAGGAGCGGAGGCGTTTGGATCTACTTCCCTGTTCCCAGCGTCACGCCACTCAAAACTGGACCCTGTCGATCCCACGGCCACGCGTTTTGGTGAGCCGGCCCGTGACGCTCGGGGCAGTCAGTCACGCTCGGGGCAGCCGAACTAGACTCCTTTCTCGGAAAGCCTGTTTGGTGGGTTGTTGCGACGACTTTTGTTTGTTAGTGGCGAGACTGTGGATGGTAAGCCACGGTCTTGATCGACAGTTTCTCCGTCGGCACGTTGCCAATAGACTCGGTATTCTTGGCGGGAGATCTGCCTCATCTAACTGCTAGCGTATCGGCCAAGATTGCCGGCTTGGTGAGTCTGGGCAAACTTCAACATCCTCAAGATAACAACCCCCTAACAAATCTGCACACATACACTCTCACCAGAGAACAGATACTCCTACCATCGACCATCGACCATCGGATCACATGCGACATGATTACCCTTCGTGGTGTTCATCCAACCCCGAAAAGACGACATTTAAACTACAAGCACCATCCTTGCTCTGCTAACATGGTCACAGCTCTGTTATCCCACCAGGATTTCAGATTCAGCCTGTGACCGGAGTAGAGATGCGAAAAATGACCATTAGCCCACTTTGGAAACGAAATGGGCACATCAAGGGTTCTTTAAAAAGCCGCAACCTGCCCTGTGCAGGATATCACACTGGCCTGACATGTGCATGAACAAAATGACGCGAACGCAAACTGCAGGAGGGAATCGTCCAAGGGCGTAAAATCTGCATTCAGGGTCCATTCTAGTATCTATCTATGATGCGCGTAATCTAATAAGTGTACCGGAAGAACTTGTTCTCCTTGTCGGTCATGGTTGACCAGACCTCAGGGGACATGTATGAATCCTCCAGACCCTTGCTGCGGTCATCGCGTCTCTTGTTGGCCCAGACGTAGTAAAGGAATAGAGAGAATGTGGTCACGGCGCAACCAGCCTGGGTTCCCATGACTGCGAGCTTGGCAGGGCGGAAGTCGGGAGCATCCTTGGCCTGGAACGTCTGGGGTCCGATGATATTTCCGAGAGAGAATGAACCACTGACGATGGCAGCGGCAAAGGCTCGCTTGGTAGCACCACCAAAGTTGGCAGCGGTCCACTGTTGGTTGTTAGTGGGAGCGATTAGCTGGCTCTTCAGGAGAACTTACGTTGTAGAAGATGGTCAGAGGAGCGACGACGGCATTGACGAGGTAGATGCCCACGAGGCAACCGGCCTTGTTAGTGGCAGGGAGGAAAGACATCAAAGCACCACCAATGATGCTAGAAAAATGTTAGCAGATTGTCAGACATTCCTCCAGATTGACTCACGCAGGGATAATGCAGGCAATGATCCATGCCCAGCGGTGCGACTGCTTTCGAATTCCAAATCCGACACCAAGGGTGAAGAAGATGCTGACGACACCAGAAGGCATGTTCATGAGGGCGGCCTTCTTGGAGTTGTAGCCCAGGTTGCGGATCAGGGTGGAAGAGTAGGTGGTGACGACACCGCTCGAGACGGAGAGCTAAAATCAAATGTTAGCAAGGTGCAGGGGATCCAAGGGCAGGTACTCATCTTACCAAGACGACAGAGACGAGCATGAGGTAGAGCTGAGGATCACAGAATGCCTCAACAATCTCCTTAGGACGGAACTTGCGGTTCTCAATACCAGTCTGGTTAACACTGACGTGCTTGAGCAGAGCAACCTTCTCACCAGGTGTCAACCACCTGGCCTTCATTGGCGTGTCGGGGAGGAGCAAGAAGGTGAAGAGACCGATGAGCACGGTGATGCAACCGAGAGTCACAAACATGATGCGCCAGCCGGCAAGAGAAGCACCAGGACCAATATGCTGGAAACCAAACGACACAGCACCTCCAATAATCTGGCCCAGACCCAGACCGAGATACCAGAAGGAAAATCGAGGTGCCTGCTCAGACTTTGTGTACCACTGGCTGCTGATGAGCATCAAGGAGGGACCGATGGTTGCCTCAAAGATACCGAGGAAAACTCGCGATACAAGGAGCGTGGTGTAGTTGTGAGCGGCGGCACCACAGGCGGTAGCAACACCCCATAGGATGACATTGGCGCCAAGCCACTTGGCAGCGGGAAGAACTTGCAAAAAGTAGACTTGATCTCGTTAATCGCTTGTCCTCTTGGAGGTTACTTGGCACTCACTGTTGGGGACCTCGAAGCACAGCAGTCCGACAAACAGGAACGTGGCGACGTTGGAGAACTCGTTGCCCTTAAGACCAAGGTCTTTATTCATTCCCATGACGGCCGAGTACTGCAGAATGCAATGTTAGATTACGCACATGCAGGTCTCACCATGGACAGGGGGTGGGTGTATGGTACTGACATTGAGGATGACCTTGTCGAGGAACTGCATCGTGTAGCAGCAGAACATCAAAGGCACGATATGCCAATCAATCTTGCGTCTCAGACGATCAATATCGACGGGCTCACTGTTGGCCGCCACCTCTCGATGATCATCAAGAAACTTCCACGCGCCGTCGACATTGCTCGCGCTGCTCTCGGACCCGTGCGACGAGTGGGTGACGTAGACGTCCTTCTGCTGATCCTCCAGGGAAGACATGTTTAACGCGTGGGACAAAGGGGAGTAAACAAAGGAATTTGTAATGTTGGAGCGCATAAAACAAAAAGTAAAGTAAATAAACGACCAGCGGTTATTAAGTATATATAATATATCCAGTACAAAAGGAGGAAATGAAAAGTAAATGTGAGAGGAAACAAGTCTAAACCCGAAGGACCCGTCGGCCGAAGAAATAAGAAAAAAAGTGGCACAAGCGAGGGAGGGAAACCTTTCCAGGAACAGTTCGATACGAGAGGGCAAGCAGAGACGAGCTGATGCAGAGAAAAAACGCCACTCATGCCTCGACACCTGAAACCCTTGATCCCCAGCTCATGCGCATGCAAAGTCTCCATACCCCGATGCTACATTGTGTGATTGCCATAACGGGCATCTACTGGTAATCTAGATATTCCTCCGGATTCTCACTGGGGTGATAACGCCCGTCGAACACATCCCTGGAGGGGTCGTCTCGTCAAGCATCCCTGCTGCATGGGACCAGATGCGGTCCGTCTCTTGCCCCTCCCCCCTGCAAAGATCTGTTGGTTCTATCCTACCTGGTCCTTGCCGCGAGACATGCAACCCGTTGCATCTTGAGGGTCATGTCTGCAGTACGGTGTCCTGTTGGTTCTGGTCGCGCGGGAAAGGACCTCGGTCACATCATGTATCGCACGGTAACGAATAAGGTGGTCAGGTTAAGAGTCTCTGCATGATCCGAGACCGCCTTCGAGAAGGAAAGGGGGTTGTTTTTCTTTTTCTGGGTCTCATATCAAAGACGGAAAGAAAGTGCAGAGAAAAGAGAGTTCGTCTACCGAAGGGCCATGGGTAGGGGGGGTTCCAAATCTCTCGCCTCATCTTGGACCATGGCGAGCTTCAGAGTCGCTCCATTGACATGTCAGGGTTAATCGACTCCTTAATCCTTTAGAAGAGTACAATTCAAAAAAATATGTCTTTGTTAAATTGGTGTCCTAAACCAACAAAGTGTCTCTCCTTCTAAATTACTCGACCACACCGTATGCCAACTTTTTCGAATCGACAATGGGCTGGGTTCTTCACGCCACAGAAGAGGCCGAGCGCATCTCGGAATGGCGCAAGATCATCGCTATTTGCGTCGCTCTGGGTGTGATTGCCAGCGCAGTGGTCATGTCGCGTCTGTATATCCGGTACAAGAATCGTGGTCTCGCCAGCGATGACTGGGTGTCGTTCGTTTCCATGGTGTTTTCCATCATTTACTCTGCCATGTGCATTGCGCGTATGTATAGTCATTCCTTTGGGATTGCGGCTTAGACGATGCTGATGGATATAAATATACAGAGACGAGGTACGGTCTGGGACTTCCTCTTCGTCTTCGTCCGAAGAGGGACCTCGTCACGTATACGCGCATCAACTATGCTGGAAGACCATTCTACCAACTGGGCATCAGCTTCTTCAAGATAGCTCTCTTGATCAGCTACCTTCGTCTACTCAACGGTACCGACCACAGCAGGTACCGGGCTATCGTGTGGTTCACCATCGTGGCCGTCTTCCTGTCGCACTTTGCCTGTACCCTCGTCCTGATCTTTGCATGCAAGCCGGTAAGTCAGCCACGTCAACAGCCAAGATATGAGGCTCATCGTCACTGCCACAGGTCGCCAAGTCATGGAATCCGTACATGGATGGATCGTGTCTGGCTCCTGGCCCGTCATTCACGGGCTATGCTGTCGTCACCATCGTCGCTGATATCGTCGTCGCCGTGCTACCGGTCCCCGTCTTGTGGAAGCTGGAGATACGTCTCTCCAAGAAGCTTGGTCTGATTGGCATTTTCGGTCTGGGAATCTTCACCACGGTATGCGGCATCATGCGATATACGCAGATCGATCGCATCACAGACCCAAACGATGGAAACTCAACCATGTTAGTGCTCTGGGGCACCATCGAATTCAACGTTGGCGTAAGCATCACCGAGACGCATCGCAGCGCTTCTACTGACCATTTCCAGAATATGGTGTCGTCTCTCCCATTTCTTGCGCCCATCTTTCTCAGAAAGGCTCGCCAGTATCGCTCCAAGCACTCTGACGAATACAACACACCCAACACAAAGAGTCGGAGTCATCACGGATTCAAGAGCAGTAACGCATACAAGCTCAAAGACATGAGCCACGGACGAAACACGACTGTCTTCACGTCTGCGGCGAATAAATCGCGCAGTGGCAGCGAGGAGAACATACTGCAGGGGTCCAACGGCATCATGAAGTCTGTCACATACACTGTCGAGATGGGGACGAGCGGAGCCGGCAAGGATACCAGCACCAGCAACAGCGTAGGATCAACCTACACGTAGAGATGACAGGTGACAGCTTCTCATTCGGGCAGAGGGCCGGGTTGGCTACCATGTTTTCCTTTTTTTCTTTTCCCAAGGCATGAGCGTTTCGATTAGATAAATGTACGACGTGTAATTACTGGACTAGCC
Organism: Fusarium duplospermum; assembly: GCA_003946985.1. Taxonomy (NCBI): domain Eukaryota; kingdom Fungi; phylum Ascomycota; class Sordariomycetes; order Hypocreales; family Nectriaceae; genus Fusarium; species Fusarium duplospermum. The sequence continues at coordinate 206,126 of NKCI01000042.1, forward strand.
AGGGAATATAGAGGCAGAACCAACAGATAACCGTTGAAGACAAGGATAAAGGTCCATGCTCCGGGACTTTGAGGTTGCATTCCACAACCCTTGAAGGCCACCTCTGCGGGTAGCCCACATTTCACTGGCCCTAGCAAGCACGTAAGCTATTCTTATGTCACCGACCGGAGCGAAAAAGTCCGTGTGTTGGTTCTGGGAAAGATGCCTCGCTACAGCAAAGTGGCCTGAGAGTCGACAAGAGTGGTGTGAATCTGCATGTAATCATGTATAGCCACGCGGAGCCCCCTCAAGATCAATGCCTGCAGAGCAGATGGTAAAAACTCTGGTTGTTTCCGATCTATTAATGTCGATCAAACATAACTCGACACATCAAAACAGCACACCATGACTTCCTCGCCACAGCCACAGCCGCAGCCGCAGCCCGTGCTCATCATCGGAGCCGGCATCAGTGGCCTGCTCCTCGCTCAGCACCTCCGCCAGCAGGGCATCCCCAGCCGCGTCTTTGAGCGAGACGCTGATCTCGCCACCCGCGGCGCCGGCTGGGGTCTTACGTTGCACTGGTCCCTCCCGGCGCTGAGATCGTTGCTGCCCGGCAACCTTGTCGACCGTCTCCCGGAGGCCCATGTTGATCGATCGGCTGTCGCCGAGGGTCTTTCTTCGAGCTTTCCCTTCTTTGACATTAGCACCGGAGAGCTCAAGGCCTCGACTCCCAAGGCCCCCGAGTCGGACCGCATCCGTGTCACTCGGGAGGGTCTGCGGAACATCTTGGCGACGGATATCGAGATTGAGGTATTTACCCAACATCAACCCTGTCGTAGTAGAATAACCTCATTTTGACGCCCCGATTCTGTGTATAGTGGGAGAAACAGCTTGCCGCATTGTCATACGGCCCCGACTCTGTTACAGCGACATTTGAGGATGGCGAATCGGCCACTGGACCGCTTCTCGTCGCTTGCGATGGTGCTCAGTCCATCGTGCGCCATACCCTCTTCCCGGATAACTGTGAAACGCACAAAATTCCCGTTCGGATGCTGGGAGTGAAACTTGACCTGCTTCCTGAGCAGACCAAGTCGCTTCGAGAACTTGATCCCTTCTTCATGCAGGGTACCTCGTCGGCAAATGATTCCTTCGTATACGTTAGCCGTAAGTTCGTGTACCCTCATTCGGTTCTTCTGATGTTGACAAAATAGTGCTCGATACACCGGATAACCATGGTGACGTCTTCCACCCATACGTCTACCAAATGTGCGTGTCTTGGCCATATCGCGAGGGCTTCCTCGACAACCCAGCACCCACCGAGATCCCACCCACAGATGATGAGAAGCTCAAGTTCATAAGACGCCTCGCCGAGACATGGGCTGAGCCTTTTCGAACTCTTGCACTCAGCGTTCCTGAAGATGCCGAGCTCAAGCCTCTCGCTCCTCAGGACTTTCCTCCGCCACAAGGTCTCCGTACGACCGGTCGAGTAGTTCTGATGGGAGATGCCATCCACGCTATGGCCATGTGTAAGTTTGTCCGACCCATTTTCGATTCTGTAACGTCTGACATGCGTAGACCGCGGTGAGGGTGCAAACCATGTCATCCTTGATGTCGCCGACTTTGTAGAGAAGGTGTTGCCAACTCTAAAGGAAAACAAGGGTGTGGAAGAATTAAGGTCAGCATTAAATGAGTATGAGGATGCCGTTGTGAAAAGAACACGTCCTGGTGTGTTGGCTTCACGTCAAGCCTGCCTGGATGCCCATGAATGGGGACGCATCAACAACACAAGTCCACTGCTCACAAAGAGAGAACCACAACTCGAGCTCCCCGAGGGCTATTAAATACTTTAGACAGTTTAAAGATCGTCAGTTCAATTTTAACTCTTGACGCCCATTCCGGACATGATCTACTCGTATCAGCCCAGTGTTGGTTCCACGACGTTTAAGTGCAGCACGGTCATCAGGGGCCGGGGTTCGGTTCCATACACCCTCTTCCGTAACTATGGGTGTAGAGGTATGTGACAGGTAATACGGCGTAGTTCGTCTAAAAGTGCCGGTAGTTTTACCGGCAGATATGCGGTTGCTCCCGCTTTGTTGGTGATGTTCAACTGCCGGAATGGTCTAATGACAAACCAGCCACACCCACTCGAACCTTGGCCTACCTGCAGTACACACTCCAGGTGCAAAGCTACATTGATGCTATAGTTTAACAATGCTACATCGGAATTACTCTCTAATTGGTAAACATCATCAAGCTGAAAGCGGACACCATGGTCCCGATTTCAAGCTCGGACTTGGAAGACACTTTCACATGGATCACTGCGCAACATGAAATTGACTTGAAAAAGATAGATTCTACTATGGTTCATTAGAGTCACTCACGCCCGCTGAGAAAACCTAGCCCTAAATACCGCAACTCACCACACGTCATAGACAGGGACGGTCTCACAAACTCCTATATTTGAGCCGTCGTGGTGATTCTCGAAATATCCAAACAGAATGCACCCTCATATCATATTTTAGCCAGCGAAACTTGATAAATAATTAATCACCCCGTTCGGTGGTCCGCGGACGAGCGGCCAAGTTGAGTGTTCTGATGGGCAAGGATGTTGTCTTTGGGCGTTCCTCAAGGCCTACCTTGTCATATCTTGATCTTAATATGTATGATTAGCAAGCTCCCTAGCTCAAAGATAGAGTCATAATACTGTTAATCGAAGAGGGGAAAATATCTACTCTGCGTAGTTCTTATCGTTTCTTATTTGCACTCAGTCAGGTCATTGACGAGACAGCGAAATACGCACATGACTCAAGTTGACCGGCCAAAACGACTTGTACAGCTTAACCTTTCTCTGAGTAAAAGAAAATAAAATTCTACCGAAGCACATCACCTTGCAATTTACCTTCCTTTAAATCACCGCCCCTGCAAGTTCGAGTGTGTCCTTAGCGGTTGGGTAGTCACGTGTTTTACACTCGGAAGCTCCCGCAGCCAGGGAGAGTTCACTTACCCTGTAGATAGGAATATCAATCGCAGTTTCAGTATGGAAAATTACAAGTCGTAAGAAATTATGAGAATAAGAGATGCAGCATATTATTCTCTATGATATTTTCCAGAAGTTCTTGCAGATGATGATTGTGAATGCTCGTTGAACACCACAGAGCCTTGAATCCCACTTGGAATTCGTATTGCTAGGTAGTGATCTTCTGGAGAAAAGGGTGATAGATAAAGCCTTAACAGATAAGCCTCAAAACAGTGCTTTCACTGGGTTGATCCGTTATCGGGAAAACACCCCCAATTTTCTTGGATTGAATGTCCAATAAAAACAAGAATATGGATCAGGCTCATAGCCAATCAGAAATCAGAAGGGAATCGAACCCGCCCGTGGATCGGCCTCTGAATTCAGACGCGTCGTGGGCTTCGGTTGGCAACGCGACATTGAGCTCGGTGGTGAATTGGGAGCATCATCTCGACATTTCTCGGACACCGATCGCCTGCCCCACAGGACTTGAAAGTCCGTCGGCACTCATTCACATCATGCTCCATCGGATGCCAACCACACCCTCCCTTCCTCCATCGAGACGCGACGCGCTGGCTTGGGAGCTTTGGTGGACTCGGCGAGGCCGGGGGAACAGCACCGGATCGGAAACATTAGAATGTTGCATTAGCAGGTGTGGAGTTTTAGAAAGAGAAACTTCACCGACTGCTAGGCTTGATGGATAAACATCCGTCATGGATAAGGATATCTGCTCCCGAGCAACCCTCTGGTAACAAAGCTATCGATCGAATGTCTCTGCGTGTACCGGAGTCCATGTTGCGCCAAGCTCAACCTGTGCATCACTGGTGACGCGTTGCTCGAGGGATCGTGTGGTTGTCGCAAGCAATTGGCGCGCTCATTCATTTGACTATCGCTTCTCCAGGCCCAATCAATTGTCTTTTCGTATCTGTATCGTTGTTGGCTGACCATTGTAGTCGACAATTCGAGAGGTCGCAGCCGTGACGCTATACCCGCTTGCGTCTGTTTTGCTGTTGGAGGTCCATCAACAGCGCGATGCCTCCTTTCCGAGAGGATACCCGAAGGCCCCAAGGCCCAATACCTTCAGCAAGGCAGGATGCCGATGGCTACCTCGGGAAGCAAGCCGAGAAAAACATCGGATCGCTTGTTGAGTCCTGCGTTTCTTTTTGTCGAAAAGTTCTTCAGATTCAGATGCTCTTTTGGCGTGGCGGTGCGGGATCCAGGGAGGTCTGTGAAGGAAGTCTAGGCGAGACTGTGACTTCGTGACGGCGAGACCGACTCTGTGAAAAACTGTGAAAATGAGGCTAGATGTGTTGAAGCGAGATGGATAGTCAGTTGTGGTTGTTGTCAGGGTAGGGAGGGGAACGGGTGTGGTGCGCATGGAAAGGATTTCAGTCACCTTCTACCCTCATCTATTATTACTATCGCTATCACTCTAAGCTATGACTATGACTATCACTGTGAACTGTGACTATGACTATGGCTGTGGACCTCGATCTTCATTGCCACTGTGCTGCAATGCCAAGCTATGCCGGCCAGACTGGCCCATCCCATCTCGGCTGCCTCTCTGTCCCTGTTAGTTTAACAGCCAAGATCATCTCCAATCACTATCACCCCACGCGTCGAGTGGTTAGGGCGCCTCCTTATCTTAGTGAATCCAAGAACAAAAATAGATCATCTCGCAACGCCATCATTTTGAAGATTGGTCTTGCAGATTGGCCGTAGTCAATCAAGCACCACGGCCACCTCTTGTCATAAGACATCGCTTTCCTAAATGCTGCTACGAGCACAGCATTGGATCCTGCTCATCAATTTCTACTTACTCCAGATGCACGCGATCTAGTGATAGGTGTACACTGGAAAGGGAGTGACGATTCGAATTAGCCGACTTCACTGCATTCTCCTGATGGCGATTATCTCGAATCTTGGTATCCGAAATATCACCTGCCATGCACACTCCGCATGGTCCACAGCGCGAAATTTGAAGAAGGCAATACGTCCATCCAATGGAATCACCACAATAGACCCCAACTCACCCCAAGAGGCAAATTCCCCACGACTTTTCTGAAGCCATCAAAATACCGGATCCGGAGCTCGGCTGAGGGACCCGAGGGTTCGCTTCGGCTTCTGCCACCAGGACGCTAACAACGTGGAGCAAGCCACATTCGACAAGGGTCGGGAGCCTCATCGATGACCATGTGACACACTTGACTTCCGAGAGTCTAACAAGGAGGACTTTGACTGCGGTTATCGGATGCCTGGCCGACTCATTTAGGTCCGAGACCACACCTCCACGTTTGCTCATGACCGGAAAACGTGGGGAAGTGTCTGGGGACTTGGTTTACCACGGCATAAATATCTCCTGTCTATCCCTCCTTGATGGAATTGATCCCCAAGACACTACAGAGCTTCTCCTATCAGATCAAATCCCCAAGTTTCTCCCCCAAGTCTCCAATTCTCCAACTTCAAAATGCCTGCCCTCATCTCTCACCCTCCCCCTCCCCACGTCGTCGGTCCTGCCACTAAGCGTGCTACCCGGCCATCCAAGAAGCTTCCTCAGTCTCTGATTGAGAGCGCTAAGCTCGCCAAGAAGGAGTCATGGGATTCTGAGAAGCATCTGGCTTTTCAGCCTCCTTCCAAGATTCTTAGCATGAAGGAGATTGGTCTTGAGGGTCATGGTATCTCTCCTAATGCTTGCTCTGAGCCTTTCCCCCTCTTTAGTGAGGAGGCTATCTCTCAGATGCGTGCCGAGATCTTTAGCGAGACTGTTCTGGATAAGTGCCAGTATGCCTCTACCTTTAATGCCAATATGGTCCGAGGAATGGGTCACGAGTGAGTTATCTTGTCCCCATGTCCACACATCTACTAATCTGACCAGGCTCGCTCCCTTCACCTACGACGCTTGGCACTCTCCCGAGACACTCGCCAAGATCTCTCAGGTCGCTGGTGTAGAGGTCGTCCCCGCCTTCGACTTTGACATTGCCAACATCAACATCTCCGTTAGCGACGACAAGAATGCCGAGATCTCCATCGGCGAGAACAAGCTCCGTGACGGTTCCGACAACGACAATCTGTCTTCTGTCGCTTGGCACTATGACAGCTTCCCCTTTGTCTGTGTTGTCATGATGTCTGACTGCACTGGCATGGTTGGTGGCGAGACTGCTGTGCGCAAGCCTAATGGTGAAGTCATCAAGTCCGCGGACCTAGCACGGTGTGTTTCCTCCTTAACTTGATCAGACTGTTACTCATGCAAGATAGGGCACTGCTGTTATCCTTCAGGGTAGATATATCGAGCACCAGGCTCTCAAGGCCCTCGGCGGTCGTGAGCGTATCACCATGGTCACCTCCCTCCGACCTAAGTCCCCCTTCATCCGCGACGAGAGTGTCCTCACCGGCGTTCGCGGCATCAGCAACCTCGACGAGCTCTACCACCAATACACCGAGTACCGCCTCGAGATCCTGGAGGAGCGACTCCGCGCCAAGTCTAAGGAGGAGCGCAAGTTGGCCCTGGCCAAGAAGAAGTACGATATTCCCGCTATGCGACACTTCTTGCAGGAGCAGCGTGCTTTTATCGACTCGATGCTCACCGAGATTGTCGAGGTTGAGGATGATTGAATGATAGATGGATGAATAATGAAGAAAAGGGTTAAAAGCATTTGTGGTGATGGTTGTACATGAGATTCATGGGTTTTGAGTTTCTTGTACTTGGTAGCGAAGCATAAAGCGATTTCTAGTATATTGCATAAAGATTTGGTTATTCCTACTAGATATTTGACCAATAAGTGCATATGAGGAAGGATTCCGTGCTCTTCGTGAGTGCATTGGATAAAAATAGTGTGGCCTGAGAACAAGACATCGTTGTTGAAACCTGAGGTTGGCGATGAGAAGGCCTGGGCTAATTCGGGACTAGCTCATCTTACAGTATTGAAAGAAAATCGAAAAGTTCATAAATTCATACCGGTATCTACATTCTAGAGTGGTTCTATCAAAAAGTTAAAGCTGACTTCCTCAGTCTTGACCAAAAGATCATCCCTCACACCAGGACCACAAGCTGCCGTTCCTACACCAGCGACCTTGTAATCCAACCTGAAAAGAGTGGCATCCTCCTCAACTAGGTTATGGGGGTGCTTAGCCTTCTGGATAGTGTCGTCTCTGTGGCGTGACACGACGAAGCTAAAGTGTGATTGTTCGCCAGTTCCCAGGCGGGTTGCCTTCAGTCCAATGTTAGGAGACTTAGCGTCTCTGAGGGTGAGCCATCTGGCTTCCATTCTGTTTCCGTTCTCTTGGGGCACGTCGTAGTGAGTGTGCAGTTCTGAAACAGTCTCAACATTCCAGATACCAACGCGCTGGGACAGCTTCTTATCAGGATAGCTCTCTCCAGGACCAAGACCAAACCAGTTGACATGCTCTAGGCCCTTGTTGCCGTAGAGGTTCAGACCAATTCGAGGAACATGCTCTGGGAAAGATCCAGTGGGCGCGAGACGGGCCACGTTAATGCCGAGAGCACCTGAGACGTGAACTGTGTACTCAACCTCACAGTTCCAACCCCAGTCAAGAACCGGCGGGGAGATGAATGTGTGAGCCTTGATCACAGTCTTCTTTGAGTCGGATGAATCCACCTTGAAAGAACGAAGTTGTGATGTAAGGGCATCGACACCGAATCTCTTCCAATAAGGCAGGGAAATAGGAACGTCGTTGTCTGTCTTGGGGCGCCAGAACGAGGGGCTGATGGCAACGCCAGTTGTAGGATCGGCCTCTAGCAGGGCGTGGCCGTTTGCTGTCCAGGTCTTGAGAGCGCCACGAGCTCGATCAAATGTGAAGTCGAAGCCAGTTCCGGTCACGGAAACAGTTGATCCTTCTTGAGACACGGATAGCTGAGAGGTAAGGGCATTGGTCGCAGCGAGGGTCTTGGTGCTGGGGCCTTGGAGTTGATGCTGGAACCATGCGATTTGGTGGCCGGCGGGGGCCCAGGATGTTGCCTGCTTGAGCGTCAAAGTTACCGTCAAGTAGACTTCATTCTGGCTTCCGTATCGCTTAACGTCGAGAGGAAGGGGAATGGATGCCTTCTCTGCAGCTGGGATAGATGGGAGCTCTAGAGAGCCTGCTTGAAGCAAGGTCGATCTGCATAACGTTAGTTGGACTTCAAGTATAGTATAAGGAACCACTTACGTCTCTCCCAGGGCTTCCACCTGGAAAGTCGCACCAAGGTGGCTCAAATCAGCAAAATCATGCCAATTCTCGACGATCAAGTTGCTCCCCTCAAGAGAGAACCCGACAGGTTGAATGACCTTTTTGTACTCGGTCAAACCTGGTGTTGGCTGATGGGTGCTGCTGACCAAGCCATCCATGACAAAAGTGCCATCGTTTGGCTCGTCACCAAAGTCACCACCATAGGCATAGAAGCCCTGGCCATCCTCTTCCTTCCATAGACCGTGGTTGGCCCATTCCCAGATGAAACCACCTTGAAGACGTGGGTAATCGCGGAAAGCCTGTTCGTAGTCCTCGAGCCATCCTGGGCCGTTACCCATGGCGTGACCGTACTCGCAGAGCACGATGGGCTTGTCGAACTTTCCGTCCTTGACACCTTCCTCCTTGCAAGATTGGATGAGCTTTTCGACGCCAGGGTACATGTAACTGTACATATGTGTAGTAACAGCTTGCTCATCTCCTTCGTAGTGGACTAGTCGACTTGGATCAACCTTTGTGCAATATTCGAACATGGCCTTGTGGTTGTCTCCATAGAAGGCTTCGTTGCCGAGACTCCAGATGATGATACTGGCATGGTTCTTGTCGCGGTTGATGACGGCTTGTATACGGTCGATGTAGGCGTCCTTCCACTTGGGGTTGTTGGAAGTGAACTGTGCTGCCTGGGGAAAAGCAAGCTTCTTTCTCTCTCCGTAATCCATCTCTTCAGGAATGTCGAGAGGACGAGCAACAGCATCGTAGAAACCGTGACATTCGAGGTCAGCCTCTCCCATAACCCACAGGCCGAGTTCATCGCATAGGTCGAGAATCCGAGGGTCGTGAGGCTGGTGAGCACATCGGAGAGCGTTGATGTTGTGCGTCTTCATTAACAAAAGGTCCCTCTTGGCGAATTCGAGTGGAACGGAGCGGCCGAGAAGTGGGTGGTGTTCGTGGCGGTTGACGCCTCTCAAGCGAATAGGCTTTCCATTGACAGTCATGAGACCGTCAATGAGTTCAACCTTTCGGAAGCCAACGCGTTGTTGCACCTTGTGCGAAATCTTTGAGTCGTTGGACTTGAGTGTGATTTCGGTCTGGTAAAGATAAGGCGTCTCGGCTGTCCATTTGTTGGGCTTGTCGACCTTGAGGCTGAGTTCTGCCCGCTTGGTTTCAGGGTTGACGGAGACTTCAGTCTTGCCAATCACGGAGCCACCGTTCTTGTCGAGCTCAGAAAGTGTGAGCTCAATGGTGCTTGGGCCTCCGACAAACACGTCGACAGTTGCACTGAGGGTGGCATTCTCATAAGCAGCGTCGAGGTCTGGTCGAAGAAAGAAGTCTTCAATTCTAGATGCTGGGAAAGCAATGAGACGAACGTCTCTGAAGATACCTTGGGAATGTCAGCTTCTGTCAATTGTTGAGGATTGTGGTGCTCACCTGATAGCCACCATTGGTCTTGATCCTCAATATAGGTCGCATCAGACCACTGATAAACTCTAACAAACAGCTCATTTTCTCCATCTCGGTCGACAAATGAAGAAATGTCAAACTCTGACGGGTTCCTCGATCCCTGGGCGTACCCAACCAGGGCACCATTGACCCACACGTGGTATGCGCTGTCAACACCCTCAAAGCGAAGTCTGAGCTGAGAATCAGTTCCCCAAGCAGGAGGAACATTGAACTTTCGACGATAACTTCCCGTAGGGTTCTCAGTAGGAACATAGGGAGGGCAAACGGGGATGGGAAACTGGACGTTGGTGTACCATGGCTTGCCGTGCCCTTGCAGCTGCCAATGGCCAGGCACTTGGATCCCTCCCCAAGCGAGACCCTTTGTCGCGGTCGGCTCCGGAGCCTCGAGCGGTGTGGAGGCCAGGTGAAAGTCCCAAGTGCCATTGAGCAGTAACGACGTGTCGGGGATATGATATGATCGGGTGGGGAGGCAATTTCTCCTAAAGACGGCCTCGTTGGAGTAATCAGGACGAGACTCGTCCTCCTGGAGGGGAATGCCCTTGGGCTCTAGTCTGACGCTCTCTCCCATGTTTGTTGACGTTTGTCTGGTAACGACTTCAAGTTGCGGATTGGTAACGAGGAGGCTCGTTGAGCTTTTATCCTGTGTTGCAAAGCACAGCCACTCTGGCACTGTGTCCCCTCAAGATAGGCATCCGAAGTTGCCCACTTCATGATGCGTGTAACATGCTACATATCAACAGGTGACCGGGGACTGGTTGAGGGGAGGGAGGAGCACAGTAAAACTCCACCAGCCCGCATGACAACATGGCTTGACTTTTTGATGATCTTTTCCATCTCCTCACCGACTCCGAAAATACACCCGAGCCAATCAGGTTGCCGAGTGCTACCCCAGGTTTGGAACTCGGGGATACCGGAGCCGGATGGAGTACCACCACCTTGTACCACGGGAGGATCGCAAACCCGTGACTTGAAGAGTCGATTGTGGCTTGATGACCCTGGAAGTTAGATCACGGGAAACCTCAGTTCATCCGACTGCTCACTACCGTTAGCTGTTTAAAGTTTGGCCTCTCTCCCGTTACCCCAGGTTTCACTCCGGGGATATCGGAGCCGGACCAGGATGACCCCCTGTCTCCGAGGGTTACAGGGAGTAATAGCCTAATGATCAGGAGGTGTCGCCGATTCGGCCCTGCTGAACTAAACCAGACAAAGTCAGAACACCCCCTCAAGGCACGCGCAAATCCGGGGCACGACGTTGGGCGGGCAGTCTAGGCCGTCTGGGGCCAAGGTTCCGTTTCCATGGAATTGGGGGGGCAGGAAGATGTGTGTGATTCAACGTATAAAGAGTCGATGATGAGTGCGACGCTGTCACCAGTTTTCTTCTTCAAACTCCCTCTTTGCATGCCTTTTTGCAAAAACAATGGCTTCTAAATCTCTTGAAAAGACCAAGGTGGAGCATGGGGATGATCTTCACGATGTTGATACCGTTGTTCAGCTCGCCCACGATGTTGAGAGCCAGGAACTTTCGCCGTGGACTCCTCGCATGTTTCGGCTTTACTTGGTTCTGGCCTGCGCCTATCTTTGTGGATGTCTGGTACGTTGAAAGACTGAATTGGTCAAAGAGATTGAGTAGCTAACGTGTTTCATTGAATAGAATGGTATGTCAATTTGCGACGCGAACTCGCAGCCCCGCAAACCAGGATTCGGCATTCTAACTTGTTTCCCTTAGGCTATGATGGATCGCTCATGGGTGGTCTCAATGGAATGGTGTCCTATCAGGACTATTTCGGAATGTAAGTGAGCCTGTCAAAGGTGGAAGCACCTGGCTAACGCCACGTAGGAAGATGGAGGGTTCAACCACTGGCATCATCTTTGCCATGTACAACATCGGCTCTGTCGCTGCCGTCTTCTTCACGGGTCCCGTAAATGACTCCTTTGGTAGACGTTGGGGCATGTTTACAGGAGCTGCCGTCGTCATTATCGGTACAATTGTGCAGGCGACTTCGACAGGCCGTGGTCAGTTCCTCGGTGGACGCTTCGTTCTGGGCTTTGGCGTCAGCTTCTGCTGTGTCTCTGCACCCTGTTATGTTAGTGAGATGGCTCATCCCAAGTGGCGAGGTACCTTGACGGGTCTGTACAACTGTACCTGGTATATTGGCAGCATCATCGCCAGTTGGGTCGTTTATGGATGCAGCTTCATCGACACTAACTCAGCCTGGCGCATTCCCATCTGGTGCCAGATGGTCACCTCTGGCATCGTTGTTGTTGGCGTCTTTTTCTTGCCCGAGTCTCCTCGTTGGCTCATGGCTCAGGATAAACACAATGAGGCCATCAAGGTGCTTGCCACTTATCACGGCGAGGGAGATGAGAACCACCCAATGGTTCAGCTTCAGATGAAGGAGATGATGTCGCAGATTTCGGCTGAGGCGACCGATAAGAAGTGGTGGGACTACCGTGGACTCTGGAACACGCGAAGTGCTCGACGCAGACTTGTTTGTGTTCTTGGTATGGCGATCTTTGGACAGATCAGCGGAAACAGCTTGACGTGAGTATTCCTCTGACCTTGAAAGACAACGCACTAACTCGGTATCAGCTCGTATTATATGCCGGTCATGCTCAAGAACGCTGGCATCGTGCAGCAGCACAAGGTTCTGGCTCTGAACGGCATTAACCCTGTCCTCTGCTTCTTTGGCGCTATTCTCGGAGCCCGACTTACAGACGTCGTTGGACGACGTCCTCTCCTGCTGTACTCGATCGTTTTCTGCTCATGCTGCTTCGCCATCATCACAGGTACCAGCAAGCTCTCTATCGACGAGCCACAAAACAAGCACCCCGCAAACGGAACCGTGGCCATGATCTTCATCTTTGGCATTGTTTTCTCTTTCGGTTGGACGCCTCTTCAGTCTGCATACATTGCCGAGTGCTTGTCCACCGATATCCGCGCCAAGGGTACAGCCATTGGCAACTTTGCTAGCTCCCTGGCCTCGGCGGTCATCCAGTACAGCAGTGGTCCTGCTTTCCAGCACATCAAGTACTACTTCTACCTTGTCTTTGTGTTCTGGGATCTCTTTGAGGCGGTATTCATCTACTTCTTCTTCCCCGAGACCAAGGATCGTACTCTGGAGGAGTTGTCTGAGGTGTTTGAGGCGCCCAACCCTGTCCACAAGAGTCTTGAGAAGAGAGATGCTACGACTGTCATGAATACGCTCAATATTACTGGAGATGGAAAGCTTGAGGCCTGAGATGATTGATAGAGAGCTGGGGGAAGAATGACTTGTAGGGCTGAGAGTAATGCGGAGGGTTGACATGGTAGTTGAGGTGTTGATAGTCAATATGAAGTATGAAGCATGATTAAAAGTAACAAATTTGCAACCACTACAATGTGAAGGGTAAAGCTCAACCATATCGAGTGAACAGCGACTCACTTCTCTCGTTCACTTCTCATTGCCATTGTTAAGTGAATGGCGCATGCAAGCTGGTACTTGGCTGCGCTTTAGATGAAGACTTAACGAAAGGGAGCATTCTCGAATTGGCATTACTTGACTGAAGCAACTGAGCGTCTTCTTCTTACCCCATGTCTTTACGGGGTGCGCAAGAGCCACGTAAAATTGGATAAAATTAGAAGGCGGCATCAAAGGTGGGCAGCAACACAGGGGAAACACGAGAGACACAAGCGTTGTGGTGGTTGAACGTACATGGTACCACTCACTCAGGGCCATCACCAACACAACACAACCCATTACTGCTCCTCTCGTCTAGCACATCTAACGAATACCCTCTCACGACACAAGAAACAGAAACGAAATTCCCCTCCGTCGCATGACCGTCAAACTTTGTCAATTACCCTCGGCTCTGAAGGAAATACGAAGCCGAACAACCAATCGTTTAGTGAGTTATAGACTGGGGTAAAGGGCCTGGGGGGTCTTGTTCACTACCGCTCCAATCTCAACGCTTAATTGACTCCGGTCCGAGCATCCCCGGTCTTCTCCTCACGGTCGATCCACTCAGGTCCTTCACATGACCGTTTCCGTTATTACGCGCCTTTTCCCCGCGTTTTCTCGTCGGCCCGTGACGGAGCGAAAAGCGGACTTTTTGAGAAAGCGATGGAGCAAGTTGACGACGGATTGAACGACTCTGGCAATTGGCCTTCAAGGAAGAGGCTTCGGACATCGCATGCGGTATGTTTCATGGTGTCTGTGTTCACTGGGTGCTCTGCTGATGCGACACAGTGTGATGGATGTCGGACCCGTAAAACAAGGTCAGATACTGGGTCCCTCCCTGAACCCTCCATCCGATACTCCCGTTATCAACGTATGTACAGTATCTCTGACTCGACTCGGTTGATAGATGCGATGGAGGCCATCCTTGTGCCACGTGTGCCGCTGCAAATCAAGAGTGCGCATATGGGTCTGAGGCAAACTCGTAAGCATCGGATGGACACTGTTCATGTCGCTGTGTAGTAATAATGGAACCTTAGGAGAAGCAAGACCGATGTAATCCTGGAGAGCGTCCTTCGAGTGGAGAGATCCCTCCACGAGCTCAAGTCCAATATCGTGAGTCGGGCTCATGTTATCAGCGCGTGTGCATCCTCTGACCCACGTTGTTCCTAGTCGTCGATCAGTCCTCAGATTACCAGTCAGCCCCAGTCTCAAGCTTCGCCGCAGGATCGCCGCACCAATTCTTTCTGTGGCTCAACACCAGATGCGAGCCTTCGACGGAGGAGCTTTGCTATTCATACCCCCACAAGTCAGGACCTTCGTGAGAATGGCAACAATTTTGAGAATGCCGTCTTAGACTCGATGCATACTTCTACGACCGAGTCTGTCCTTCAATGGCCGCACTTTGATGTCTTTCCACAGCTACGGAGCGATGGAATGTCGATATTCCATCTGGAACAGTCTCGCACTCCGTTGGCCGTGACATCAAACCCGATATATCCATATGTTGACGCCGACGCTATCAACTCAATACTTGACTCATTCGAACACAATGTGAACTTTTGGTACCCAACAATGTCGCAGAGCCAGCTACAGGCGATAAGATCGACAATGGAGAATGGGGTACCAGCCGAGGACACTGTCCACTGCTGTCTCTGCTTGCTGACGCTAGCGTTGGGATGTGCAAGCCAGTCCGTCGCTGGCCTGCGATTTGCAACTGGCTCTGAAGATGGAGAGAAAGAAAAAAGGCTTCGGAAACGTAAGATGGGCGACGTCTACTTTCAACTAGCCCTGAAGAAGATACATGTTGCCCATCTTCGGGTCGACTCAGAAACAACGCAATGCCTATTCTTTGCTGCGTCAGTTGGATTCCATGCCCTTTCGGATCAATACTAATCTTTAATAGCATCTACTTTGCCTCGCTTGTTCGACCACTTCAAGCTTGGGAGTATCTGAGCGCCACAGCAACGAGATGTATGCTTCTCTTGTCATATCCCTCAGACAAACCAGATGTTGAGAATGAGGAGCGGATCAGAAGAATATTTTGGTCTTGTTATATCCTCGAAAGGTACCACTGAAACAACATGAATGCACATATAAGCTTCGCTAACGCTATACACACAGTGACTACATGGCCGAGCTATCAGCTTGTCCACCCTCTGGAATTGCCCGTGTCGAGTCTTCTGTCCAGCTACCCAGCGTCTACCACACACACACTACAGACAAGGAAGAGGAGGAATCGTCACTCTACTTCCTCGCTTGTATAAGCATGCGACGTCTACTCAACCGAGTGCATCAGCTATTATACGCACGAGACTCGGGCGCCGCATTCGACCAATCTCGATTTCCGAGGATCGTCGCTGAACTACAGCGTCAACTAGACGACTGGCGAGACGTGTTACCAGCATCTTTCTACTTCAGCATCGATACAGAAGAGACGACTACTGAAGCTGGAGGGTTCCTTCGACAACGTTACTTGACGTGCAGGGGCGTCATCTACCGACCGTATCTGATGTGGATGCTGAGCGATAGCCACGTGGGTGCGAATGACAGTGGTCTTGCTATCCCAGAGGCTTTGACCAACTCCAAGGCGTGTTTGGATGCATGTTTGCTTCATGCACTCAATCTGCGAGGCTTCTCGCAGACAGTCATGATCGACACCTGGATATGCTCACTGTCGTAAGTGTCTTCTCATCACAACCTCCTCGCCATATTTGAACGGTGAATATTGACCAAGCCAGCATGTCGGGAGCAATGCTCATCCTCCTCGCCGCGTGCCAAGTTCCTGCCTTGAGGGAGCTTATCAGCCATCGCGTCACTCGTGTGGGCGATCATCTCCAGCAGTTGTTCCACCACTGGCGCAGTATCTCATTCGGGGCAGATTCGCCCAGCGTTGAGCGAAGTTTGGGACTCATTGAGAAAGCAGATGGGTATATCAAGGAATCATGCTAGATTTCACGTTTCTGTAGGCCCGCTAGCACTATGAAGGGCAACTATTGGCATGATCAACGACAGTTGTTGTTCAGACTTAAAATACGCCAACAGGGCTGGAAAACAACTCCTTAGGATGTTGTAGAGGCGCTGATCTTGAGCCGAAATTGATAATGCTCCAATCATGGCATAAATTGGATGCGAGCCAAAGACCAGTACTTGCATAGAGTGCCGTGATACCACGGCGTGTGAGATAATATCCATGTAAATACGAACTCTGAAGGCAGAAACCTCTCCTAAATCAAGTCTCTAGGAATGACTCAGGTGTCACTTTGAGAGAAAAAGTTGCACTTTTACTCTACTAACTCACCTGCGGATTGCTGGTTGCGGCCTGTAGTCCTCTAAGTAGATATTTCGAGCGTATCTCGATGACGACAATGACATCATCACCTTGGAACCCACATTCCTGTAGCGTATAAACATGAGACAACCTTTGTAGGAATTATCTCTCCTAGACCGTAACATGTTCAGAGAACGCATATCAAGAAAGGTCCAACTCGCGTGTTGCATCTTGTCCTCACAGGCTCGTCCAGTCTGGCGACCCTTCTCTACACAACTACTATTGCATCACCGGTCGCACCTTCGATCACCCAAGATGAGCTGGATGGATAGCTGGAGCCGACCTTCCAAATCTCAAGCGACGCCTGCACCCTTTTACTTACTTCCCGGCGGCGAGGCGACGCCATACTGTCACTCATGTGGGAGGTATTGAGATCCGCCTGTCGGATCAAGGAAAACCCGCACCCGTAGTGGTCATAATAGCGCATACGCGTTGCCCCTATAGCTAGCTCTTTAACCTTATATAACCTAATAAACCTATATTTTCTTCAGGAGGGTCATTAGCAATCGACGGACGACGGCAAAAGCCAAGGTCAACGACACGCCCGTAAAGTACTGTTCGATTCGGTGTCGGACGAATAAACCAGGGAAACTAGATCGTGAGCTTGAGAGAGTATTTGTGCAGTTTCTATCTGCGAAAGCTGGCGACTCAGTTGAAACGAGAGAGGGGACAAAGGGACGGGGAGTTCGTTCGAAGCAGAAGAAGGGGAAACACGGCAAAGGCGATGATAGAATATTGGTACCTTGCAGCGCCGTGGAGGAGCAAGTTTTCGGACCTCATCGATCGTCAATGGAAGAGTCTGAGGTCGAGAGCGAGGACCCGACGACAGATACACCGACCGCTCTACCACCGGGACCTCCAGGGGTAGCATCTTCTGGAGAAGAGATAGACCTCGAAGGAAACTTCGAAGGTATCAACGACATCGACGGGCATTTATTGGCACGAATGGCAGTCCGCAGCGGAACACGCATTCGTCCACCACAGTCAATCTCTGAAGTCAACGGCAGCGTCGGCGGCGAAAAAGGACGAGCAGAGAGAATTCAAGAAACAGAAGCCATGCTCGAGAAACGAAAAGAAGGCCAGAAAAGAGCAAAAGAGAAGGAAATGACCAAGTGCGCGGCACGAAGGGGCGTCGTCTTTGGGTTCCTCGTTGGTGAAGAAAGACGACTCTGTGAGGCTGTTATGGCGGGAAAAGTTGTTGAACCGAGTTTTGCCAAGGGGGATTGGAGCATCAGATGGAGAGGATGACCTACGCCAAGAGAGGAGGGGGAAAATCTCCTGACGAGGTCAAAGGGTGCGTGGCTTGGAAACGGCGTGTCGATAGTCTGGGGTTGGAATGCAGGTCATGAATTGAGGCTGATTCAAAAGAAGAAGGTCGTTATCTTTGTTACAGCCGCCGCAGCCGCAGTGATTTATTAAATGACCGAGAAAGAGTCTAGAAGGTTAATCAAAGAGCGAGCAAGTTTGAGAGCCGTCTTTGCAATGAGCATGGTGTGCTTCATGTGTCAACGACTCAGGCAAGCCTCGGCTGTAAATACCTCATCAGCTCTATCGAATTCATGCATACGACCCCTGACCCAGCCTCAAAATACGGCCATATTCCGCGAAGCACAGAGGTTCGCTGATAAGAAGCGCGGCTCCGACGTAGATAGCGGAGGGATCCGTCGTAACACGTGTAACGATCGATCGAAAACTGGTTCGTCTCATGTTCGTTGAACTCGGAAGGAATTTTATGATCGGAAGCGGCCGCTGAAGGATGAAGTCTTGAACCAACACTGAAAAGCTTTGGGCTGCACCTAAGAAAAAGGCGTTGCTAGCCCATGATCCAGGGGCTGAGAGAGAAAAAAAAAAGTGGTGACATCTCGGTCCTTTCTCGACAAGGATTAGGGCTTGTTGGATCATGTCAGGGCTTTGGCTGTCAGCCGATTGATGGCTTTTGACAGTTTGCAGAGCCCCAGCTGTCAGTGAAGCCCAACGGTCTACGATGGGCACCGTAAAGATTCGTGATGGAGCAATCTTTCTTTCTTTTCTGTGGGTTAAGAGTCCACTCATGATGGGTACGGGGCCCCAGAATCTGGGGTTTGACGTTTAGAATCCGGGGGACATACAAGCTAGAAGGAAGCGATTTGTCAAAGAAATGTCTGAAGACCTCGTAATGCATAACCCATCTGAGGTTCTAGTATGTAATGGCTTGCTCGATCGGGCAGGTCTACGCAAAGCCCAAATCCGTCAACGCCTCATCGCGCCAGGGCCAGCAACGTTGCATGGTTTATCTGTTGGTCCGGATTAGCACATCAGGTACCCGGAAGGATCGTCGAACCAGGCACTCGGGTGTTGGCTGGACCTCGCCTGCGAAAGAAAACCAGGATTCCAGGGTGCCTCAATTTCGATAATCAGTGGTTCATATCGAAACGTTCGTTCCGCGGTGGCTTGCCCTTCTTCAGAGACACGCTACGGATCGCCTCCCGAGATTCTCGGCATCCACTCGAGCCCCTGGTTCTCGCGCCACCTTTTCAGCTGGGATGCTGCACACCACACTGCATGATCCCCAAGCCGGTACCTGCTGGTGTCTGGGCCGAGAACAAGAACGCTCCCGTCGGCTTCGAGAAGAAGACCGGTTCCTAAATTACAACCCCTGGTCGCCGTCCCCAAATCATGATATTTGGCGTTTGAGGCCTCGAGGCGTTTGTCGACAATCTGAGTATCCAAGGCTAAGGGTGACGGACGCGTATGGCGGCAGCCTCAAATGTGACTGTATCGAGGGGTCGTGAGGTTACGCTAACCTTCTGTCATTGCGGAGCTTTTTCCTCGAACCGAACTGTATCTCGAGCATTATCTCTCATCAACATCTTTCAGCTTGATCTTTATCTCTGAAGATCATGTCTTAAAATAAAAGCTTGATAACGGGGAACGTCCGCTTAATAAAAAGACACTTGGACCTTAAGGGACCCTCTTCTGTTATCGGACCTTGCTGGACGGGGACGCCGGATACCTTCTACACAGGGCTTAGCTGGCCCCCCAAGCGAAACAGACGTTAGCCTTGGCGTGATTTAATGCCCTTGACCAATAGATTACCCCAGACCGATCAGCGAGTCAGTCGAGGTCTGGAATCCTAGCATCGACCAATGATGCCCTCAACGGGGGCCCTGGGAGCATCCATCAGCTACTGCGTAGGCTTGTTCCCCGGATTTTTAGCAAATGGCGCATTGTATCAGTGAAAGGGGCCTTTCTAGACCCTCCCCCACGGGTAGACCAAGCTGGCGGGGGGACAAAGCGACTGACAGGTCTGGTCCAGGGGTTGTTGGTCGACGTTGTCAAACCCGTCGTCCCTGCGTTCAAATGCAGATCATCCCCGTCACAGAGAAAGCGCCGTGCTTTCGACGGCGTTCATTGCGATCACCGTTTTTCTATGTCACGTCAACTTGCATGAGCACCAACCTTACGGGGTCGTCATCGTCACCATGGCTGGATATCAAGTCAACACTTATATGGCCGTTAGCATCACATGGATCGCTGCGCTTCTTTCGTTGATTGCGAGAGTGTTTGCTCGACGCATGACAAAGATCCGTTGGTGGTGGGATGACTACCTCTGCTTGGGGGCCTTTGTAAGTTTGCATCGTCACTTGTTGGGTATTGACAGAGGCTTATTGACTATAGGTGTTTTGCTGCTTCTACTGCACTGTCCTGATAACATGTAAAGCCTCTCAAAGGAAGTGGGCGCTTTCAGATGCTAATGGTTTCTAGGGTCGGTCAAGTGGTATATGGGACAAACACTTGAGCCATGGCTGAGCGAGGAGAAGAGGGAAGACATACTGCTTCACTCAAGATTCATGCAGTTCCTCGTCTCTCTTAGCTACAGCTACGCCATCGGTCTTTCCAAGCTGTCAATTCTTCTTTTCTACTGGCGCATCTTTAAACAATCAGCCATCCGAATCCCCATCCAGATTATGCTTGTCATCACAGGCATCTGGCTCGTCCTCCGTACCTTCATGGTCATCTTCCACTGCGTTCCCGTGGAAGCATACTGGGACAAGTCTATTACCGACGCCACCTGCAATATCAACGATACGCAATTCTTCTTTGGTACCTGCCTGACACATTTTTTGATGGACGTTATCATCTTGGCTCTTCCTGTTATCGAGGTCTTCAAGCTACGTCTTCGACTGGGGCAGAAGTGTGCCATTACTGCTCTCTTCATTGTTGGTTTCATGTGGGTGTCTTTGTTCCATGTTGCCAAAGGGATACTAATGACTCTAGTGTTTGCCTTGCTTCCATGTTTGTTATTATTGAATCGATCCGGTACGACACAAATACGACACAGATGCCGCGAGACATGGCCCTTAACAACATCTGGGGCTGCGTCGAGATTAACATCGCCATCGTCTCCGGTAACTAGCCCTAAGCTACTATTACACCCACGAATCATGCTAACCTACCTATGTGTCCAGGTTGCTTTCCTTTGCTTCGACCCATCTTCCGCCGCATCCTACCCTCATCCTTCCTCAGCTCAACCGGCAGCAGCCATCCCATCAGCCGATCCACGCACGGAATCCGCCTCACAACCCTCAACAGAACAAACAAAGAAAAAGAAATCGACGAATCAAGCTCCACACACAACCTCGCAGACCCGGAGCACGGGTTGGCAGGCACATCAGAGTTCGAGACGATTGACAACAAGGAGGGCATTCAGACCGTGATAACCAGCACTATGCAGGGCTCCCGTCTATCCCGAGACCACGGCGACGCGGGCATCTATGTCCGGAGCGACATGGTGGTTGTGGAGGAACATACTTATGCGATGAAACGATAAAGAATGAAAGAAAGGGTGGTGCGAGAGCCGTCTCGGATACTACGTTTTTTCTAATCAGTGAACTATTAATTATTGACTTTTTATTAACTGTCAGATTCAGGCAGACCCGTTCCCAGACACCTTAGGCGTAATAGGGGAGGATGCATTCCAAGGTTCACAGGTGAGTACTTAATAACTTTACATAGGAACTGTAGTCGTTCTCGTAGTTTCTTGGCCAGTTCCGGCACGCGGCATCACTCTGCTTAAGGAGGGCGTGCGCATGGCCTTTCAGATAGTTACTCATGACCTTTTCGGTTCAGTGACTTCTCATGTTGTAGACAGTGCCTCCCTTCCTACTGAGTCCTGGCCTTTTTCTACCAACTCCCTAAAAGGCCATCAAGCTTGGCCAAGCTGAAAATGCCGTCGGCCTTGTTCATCCCTCCTCAGCTCCTTCACAACAGTTCCATCAACACAGCGCACCACTCGACCATCTCCAGGAGGCAGAATAACATGCAGACTCTTCCATGGTGCCTTGAAACCCGACTCCTCATGCCTAACAAACTTAACCTTGACCTCCTTACTATCAGCCGCATAAGAAATCTCATACTTGGATATCCTGTTCTTTGCCACAGCCGAGACGCCATCGTCTTCATACCACGCGTTGTCGTACCACCTATCCTCGAACCCATCTTTGGGTGGGAAGATCTCGACGGCTCGGTAGTCGTCTAGCGGTAGTTGGGCAGGGTTGGTCGTTTCACCTGGTGATAGTACTTGGATGTCTTTTCCAATCTGGATTGCTGAGCCGACTTTGGCGAGGACAGGGATGCCGGCACCATGCCACTCGGCATCCAATGTAACCCACTGGCCAGCTGAGAGGTGCTGATAAGGGGCATTGAGGTTGATGAATCCATCCTCCGTGTCAGAGGCTTTGGGGAGGTACACTTCTGCTTTGGAAGCACCAGATTCAAAAACGCCACCGATGAGCAAAGAGTCACCAAGCCAGTACTGAGTTTCCCCATCCATAATCTTCTCCGTCCAAACCTCTGGGTCAGTTTCATAACCCCAACCCGTCCAGCGTTGTGGTGGTATGGCGTGTTGATGACTTTCCAACATGAGAGAGTATAGATACGGCATCATGGCATACCGACGCTTGATAGTCTTTCGAACCAGGTGTGTGATCTCAGGATACATCCAAGGCTCAATGACGTCGCCAACTTGGTTGTCGTTACCGGTTTTGAAGCAGTTGATGGCGAAGCGAGGTGAGTAGATGCCCTGTTGAACCCAGCGGACAAGGAGCTCAGGGGATGGCTGGGGTCCTTCAAAGCCACCAATATCGTGGCCATAGCATTGCATTAGAGACATGCCTGCGTTTAGAGACAAGGCATTGGCGCCCTTCATGCTCGACCAACTGGTGACGTTGTCACCACTCCAGGAACTGCACGCGTATCGCATCGTTCCAGCCGTAGCGCTGCGGGTGAGAACGAAAGGCCTCACATCTGGATCCGCATCTACCAAGGCATCATGTGAAGATTTTCCATGAAGTTCAGTCTGAAGACTCCGACCCCAGAGTCCAACTTCTGGGCGATATTTTGCAGCTCCTGGAACGGTGAGAGATGGCTCGTTGAGTGCGCACCTCCACTCATCGTCGTGGATCACGTATTCATTGTTATCGTTCCACATGCAGTCGATGCCCTCTTCGCGCAGTTTCTTGATGCCTTCGTACCACCACTTGAAGCCAGCCGCCGACGTAAAGTCGATGTGGCCGCCTAGACCGCTTTCACCTCCTCCAGCACTCCATAGCCTGGTAATGGCGCTTTGGTTGGTGTGCGGGTCCGTGAACAAGGCGCCAGCGTCCTTCAGCTTTTGATACTCGGGGTGGTTCTCGAGGACGTAGGGCTTGACGTTGGCGATAAGTCTCATTCCCAGCTTGTGGTATTCCTCGATGAACGCCTTGGGATCCGGAAAGCGGTGGTGGTTCCAGGTGAAGACATTTCGAGTCTTGGGAGGATGTTCGGAAACCGTATAACCGGAAGACATCTGGTAAGCGGAGCAAGGAATGTCGTTTTCCTTCATCTTTCTGGCGAGCTCGAGAAGCGCCTCGGATGCTGGAGGATCGTCGAGCATCGAGTACTTCATGCCTCCAGAGAGATACCCGAAAGCCCAACGAGGAACCAGCAAAGGATACCCAGCAAGTCTGGCATAAGTAGTGATAATGTCCTTGAGGGTTCTTCCAACAATCATGTATTCTTCTAAACCCCCATAGTCCTGACGAAGGACCTTGTAGTGACCCCACATGCCATCCATCTCAGACCCGATCGAGTACTCGCCTCTGGCATGGCTGGTAGAGAAGAGTGCGATGCAGCCTCGAGGAGTAGCATTGATGAGAAGTGGAATGTTCTTGTAAAGGGGGTCTGTCTTGTAGTTGTCGTAACCAAAACTGTCAGTGGCAGAGAGTTGGAATCTGCGCCCAGAAAGGTTCATGGGAGCGGCCTTTTCTCCAAGCCCGACATGAAGGGTACCGCGGTAATATCGCGAATAGTGTCCGACACCTCCGCCGTTGACGACATAGGCGCGATGAGGCAGATCCTGGTGGAGGGTTGAGTATCCGAGGGATACGGTAACCAGAGGGCATGAATCACTCCAGTCCACTCTGGCGCTGATTTCCCCAATGTAAATTTTCTTGCTCGTTGTCGTCGCTTGGACGTTTACTTGAGCATTCGACAGGTCTTGTGTGGGTGTTGGGATACTGGGATGAGGTGGCAGAGGGTGACTGTCACTGATGTAGGTTGTTCGAAAGACATTGGGGAAAACTGCTTCGAAAGAAAAGTTGAATGGGAGTTCTGGGTCTTGAGACTTGAGGTGTACAGAAGAACTCGTCCCATTGTCCTTGTTTGGAACGGGACGCAAAGTCCAAGACGAGGGGACGCGTTCGTGTTGAGGCATATTTGCGATGCTACCTTGAGCTGAGGAGGTGTCTCCCGCATCGCACCTGGGTGCCCCCTGCTTAAGTAGTATTTCTGTTGCTACGGGCATTCTCTTCACAATCATCCCTCTCCTCACTGCCGAACGGCCATTGAATGGTCGTCTGCATAAACGTGTAGGAGGGATTGGCTGCATAGCGATGGACCCCGCAGAGTGTGGAGTTGATGGCGTCGATTGCAGCTAAATCTGAGCCGTAGCGTGAGGGGAACGTTCCATTGATGGCCAGATAACCTGGCATGTTTTATGGGTTGAGCCAGGGAGGTGTCTTTGAGTTGGGTAATGAATAGCACGTAGTGTCTTTCAACAACATATCTACAGCAAGAAATCAACTGGAATGCTTCTATTGGATCGAGGTGTATGTCTACTTGCGAAATGAAAAAGCTTCAGCCTCTCTCCACCAACCGCGATAATACCTCCACAGGTTGAACCCGTTGACCGTTCCTCGACTGTCTTGAAAGCCATCCTGAAGCTCTTTCAAACATTCAGCCACCCTTATTTTGTCATCTTCCTTGTTCATGATAGTGTAATGTCCCCTCCATCTTTCCTGTTGGTCCTGTCGACTAAGAAACGGCTCCCATTTGTCTCTCAGCTCAGATCGTAGTTTTGCCGCTTTCTTCTGTCCCTCTGAGATCCTGATCCCAACTCCCTTCCCCATGTCATATATGCCTTCTCTCTTGGCTGCGATGTCGAATTCTAAGGTGGCCTCTGCTGTAGCTGCAATATCTTGCTTCAATTGGTGCAGCTTTGAGCCAGGTAGAGCGTGAAATAGCGTGACATGGGCCTCTACCTTCAACAGTCGTGTAGGAAACCACTGTCTCCGTAACGCCGTCATTGCATCATGGTGAGCTTCATCGGTCCAAAGTGTCAAAACATAGTGGTCCTCCTCTTCTGTTGTAGTGTTGGGTTTATGGTTTTCGCGACGTTCATGTTGAGGGTTGCTTTGGTGCTGGATGTTGGCTCTGGAGCTAGCAGTTGACATTTGTTGTCTCGATAATGACTGCATTGACGTGGTATCTTTGGGGGACGCCATCATTCTGGTAAAGGCTTGGCCAGACAGGAGACAGGTACGAAAAAGTCGCATGGTGAAAGAAAAGAATTGTGATGCAAGATGGTCTTTTATGCTGGGCCTGAGAAATCCGCTTTTTACGCCTACAAGTCCTGACGTCAACGATCCGAGTAGCCAAGCCAGAAGCAGACAAAGGCTGCAAATCCGGGAGTAAGGAATGGCAGCTAAAACCTGGTATCTACGCCAGATATTTTGAGAATCTACTTGAATATTTCACCCTGTCGCTTTCATCGAGGTATATTACGAAGGGACTCAAGTGAATATCCTATGCTTTGCAATTCCTACCTAGTGGATTGCTAATACGCCTCATCTAGATACATGCTATTGACCAAATAACTCTGGCCCTCCTAAAAATACCCCCAGAGAATCTAAACGGCCCTTGAAGACATGCTTCAGTTTACTCTAGAGCGGCTCCAGCTGTTTGAGTCTGGGTTGGCTGCTAGGGCCTTTAGTGTAGCAATCCTCTGGTCCATGGCACGTCGAAGGTCGTTTTCTGGCCAGGTTGAGGTGACGACAATTTCATCACCAGGCTCAAGCAAGACGGTTGGCGATGGGCCTACAACATCTGTGAGAGCTTTGTGAAATATATCTCTTTCTTCGGGTTTGATGTTGCTGAACCTGACAATGTGGAGAGGGGCCTCATCGTTCGTTCCGGACATTTTGTTGGGCGGTGTGAAAGATTGATGAGGAAGGCGAATGTCGAGGTTAATTGATGAGAGTGTGTGTTGAGAGACTGCCTGAGTAGAAGAAAGGTGCTGGGGGTAACCTGGCTTATATATCTGTTCATGCTTGTCCCTGTTGGTAGTGATACATTGGTAGTACTATCACTGATTCATTTCGCAGTGACGTCGTTCGGGAAGAATGGACCCCAGGTTGTCACGGAAGAACATGAGCCTCTGAGTAAAGCATATTAATTGAAGTGGCTATTGTGAGTGTTTCACAGATCTAAAGGGATTTCCATATTCACTGTCTGGAGGAGTCATGGTAATGATTAACTACCTAACTGTGTTAGCACTGGGATATGATGCTATCATGTGTTGGAAATGTGTTCTTTATCATGGCTGAAGCCGGGATAACTGACATAGAAGATTAATTAACCACCTAGTACATATTACTTGGCCATTTCGACCGCTTATTCTTACATAGCTACGAAGGAAACAGTTGCACTTGGGCGCTTTAGAATTTTTGCCTAATGGATGGCTAATGTCTCTGAACTAGATACACACCATCGTTGTCTGAATGAGGTTCACACCCCCAAAGCTACCCCGAGACCCTTTAATCAGACCGTTGAAGATAGGACTGCCCCGTGCACTCCTTGGGAGGGGTGGTGGTCAAAGGAGAATCACTTAAGTTTCTCCACTATGCAGCGCTTGAGCTCCTCTGCCTGCTTGTGCGAGGTGATGACGTATTCTTCATTGGCCTCGTATAGATTCCACCACTGACCGGGCAAGATTTCTTGTATTGCCTTCCTGAGGCCTTCCTCATCTGGGAACTCAGTGGTACTGAGAAGGAGAGTGTAGACAGGTTCGTTGGGTATCTTCGAAGACATGGTTGAAAAAATTAGCGAAAAGCCGAATATCGGGATAAGTTGAGGATTGATATGTTGCGTGGGAAAGTCGTGTTTCTTGTAAAAGGGAAAGACAGAGGTAGTCTTAGCTGGCGGCTTATATATCTGTTTATCCCAGATCAATTTTAGTCATTGTCACCCACCGACAACCATTCATTGCCGGGGATTTATCCCTGAATCAGTTATTGCCAGGTGCGGCTCTGACAAGGTGAAGATCGGCTTATCACAGGGCAAATAATAGTCTCTGATTAAGACAAGTTCCTTAAGGCAACTATTGGCCGTGTTTAGTACCTGCATTAACATTACTGGAGTTACCAATAGTTTCCATAAAGGCTATAAGCTCTTCCAGCTCATTTATATATTTATTAAATCTCTTTCCACGCTTATTATATCTCTATACCCTGGCATGCATTATAACAACTTATACATTTCACTTCCATATCACTATCTTATACTAAGTCTTCTTTTTTACTTATGTTAATAAAGGCCGGCCTGTGAACATATAAAAACAATCACAGTATTAATGAATCATAGCATTATATCCCAATACTAACATAGGGGCCTTTTTACTGTCTTATCTTCACTGGAACGGACAACTGGTTCATGCTATGCGCTTTGTAATTCTGCCTCTAATAGCTAATACGTCTTTGATTGCCTGTGACGTTATTAACTACTCATCGATGACCTCGCCCCTATTGTGGGCAGCAGTGCCTTATAGTATGGTGGGTATTTAAGGCGGCTTTCATTATATAAACCTCCCTCCCTTCATACTATTACAAGCATTGCTTAGTGTGGCGCCATAAATAGAGCCAATTAGGCCCCATAAGCACCATCGGGGCTCCCTATCATTTGGGTCACTCAAGGGCCTCTTGTTCTGCACTATACTTTGGCATCTTTCCACCCCCCAGGGCAATCCCCACGGGAGGGAACACCGCGCCAGGGTTTTGTGTCGCACGATTCTTCCAACGCTCCTCCATTTCGAGGTCGATCTCTTCTCGTGACTTGAATGTGCTGATGACATATTGTTGATTGGCATCATCGTAATGTACAATGCACCACACATCGGGCCCGGCGAGCTCCCGCATCTTCTTCTCGTGGTCGTCAGCGTCTTCCATTTCGGTCTTGCTGACCTTGTAAACGTTTTGAGGAGCTGGACGCGTCATTTTGCTGAAAGTTGGAAATAATTGGTGAGGAACAGAGATTGAGATAAATTGTGAAGTCGATGTAGGTTGTGTGAGGGAGTTGATATTGCTTGCAGAAAGAAAGAGATCAGAGGGTTGGCCTCGTGGCTTATATACTTTTTGATAGCCAGTCTCCAGCTGGTCATAAATGCTCACTGGTCATGATGCATTGCTTCAATAGTGTCGCCGAATCTGCTCGTGACCTGGTGGATCTCTGGAGAGATGAGTACCAGGTCGCCATAGAAGGGAGATGAGCTCGGTCTGCTGGCCCAGTTATCCCATCGAGGGCCGGGCTTCAACTATACTAAAGAAGACATTGGGGATAAGCTCCTGAATCAAAAGGTTCCCTTGAGTGATTAGCAGCCTGATCTAGCTAAGAAAGATTGCATTCACTAACGGTTTAGACAAGGCACGGCAATGCAGCTCATCTCAATGATCCCTTTAGAGGCCCAACTACTACAATAGCAACGGACGCGTTTAGCAGCACATCACGATATGATGACCAAATACCGTGAAACAGCATAACTTAGCCAGCCACTGCTATCGCATCTCCAACATCATCGTGGAATGCTGCCTCACATCGACTCGTAGCTGCGATTTTCACTTAAGATTTATTGTAATCACCCTCAAAGGCTAAATCCTGACACAATTCGACTTTTCTGCTCGTTGATGAAGAGAGTCAAGAGAATGTTGCGTAACTTGAATTTTTATCTAGTTGATTTGTAACAAGCACCATGTTCAGACTAAGACGGTCTTGACGAGTCTAAAGCTCCAGTGACCACACCAATAGTGTCAAGCTAGCCTTTCTTTCATAGCATTGTGCTTACACTATCTCCCTTTTAAGACAGTTGCCGGGTCAAGTGGAAGTAGGCCGAGGAGAGGGTCGTGGTCGTGGCTTCGGGCTAGGCTTTGGCTTAGAGTCGGCTTCTTCCTCAGCAATGTCCTTCTCAGGACAGACCTTAAGCTCCTCTGGGTGCCTGGTTGAGCATCGAACCTGGTGGAAAATGAGGTTGAGAGTTGTGGTCTGAGGGCCGAAGATTAGGGCGTTCATTTTGCCAGCTAGTCGTAATAATCAATGAAGAGGGCAAGTGGTTAGACGAGTTGGGAAGCGACGGCTGCTTGTGATGTGAGAGTTGATGTTGTTTCTGGTCGAGGGAATGACCTGTCTGATGGGGCTTTGTCATGATACCTATATATGCGCATTTCCTGTGATATTAGGGTCACTGACCCTCACTATCGACGATGAATTGCAACATTGTCTGGGGCCGCATGTGACTCGAGGCCAAGTAGCGATCTATCACTGAATAGAAGACTTGTTGCTTGAAGTGGTTCAGTTTTTAGAACGCCTAAGGGAGTGTCTCTTCGCTCACTGTCTGGGGTACCCAGGTATAGTAGTCACAGCTAAAACCTCATCGAAGCGTGCTACATCGTACTTACCCTGCTGAGCTTGCTACGAGGCCCAGATTTGAGCATTAATTTATATTTTAAGGGGCAGGAGAGGGGGGAGGAAGGCATAGCATTTGCACCCTCCCTAAGGGAAGAAACTCGGCACCTTTGAATCAATGCAACAGTAAGCTCTCTAATATGAAATATTACAACACCAGCTATGGAGGGGTATTCTAGGTCCTTGTTTTGATATCCGTACGTATGGACAGTGCTGTTTTTGTTGTGAGAGTCAACTGCCTCTATCGAGGCCCTATCGGTAGGCTCAACCCCGCCCTCTATGTTCACATACAAAGAAAGTCAAGTGAGTTTTGCGTGCTTGTGATTTCTATCTAGTGAAACGCTAATACGTCTATACTAGATACCTCATGTCACTGAAAAAACAACAATACATAGGTGAGAATAAACAAACGAGTCCAGAGCTCTCCCGCGAGCGTCAAACGGTTGTGTCAAGGTAGGTAATCATCCACCTGAGCCGTCTACGTCTTAGGTTAAGTAGTAGGCTCAGGGGAAGGGGGCGGGGCTGGAGTCGGGGCCGGAGTCGGCGGCCCTGGCTGCGGCCTCGGATCCCTCGCCTTTGACTTTCCATTCTTCAACTTTGGCCCAGGCCTTGGTCTTGGCCCAGGCCCTGGCCTTGGCTGCGGCTGCGGCTGCGGCTGCGGTGCTGGATGACTTTCTTCTTTTTCAGCGTTGTACTTGATGATGGCGGGTTCGAGCTCCTTTGGATCTCCAATCGTGATGATTTTCCAGTTGTTGCGCTTGCTGACGAAGGAGACCTCGTATTGCAATACGCGGGTGCTCAGGGCTTCTTCGACGCATTTTTTGCACGGAATCTTGCTGGCAGACATTTCCCACGTTGCAGTCTTAGGCCCGAAGATTTTGCTGCTCATCTTTTTGGATGTCGATGCGAGTAGTGGAAAAGGTGAGTATCGAGATGTGTTGAGAAGGTTGTTGGTGGTAGAGAATACGATCTAGAGGGAGGCTACCTCATTATTTATAGGTATATCCATACTCTGGTCTTGCTGGTCAGTGACACTTTTGGCCATGACGCATTTGTATCCGATTTGGAGCAGGTTGTCACTCTGAAGGACTTCGTCGTGAGTTATTCCCCGGAAAAGGACAAGCCACTGATTGAAAGGGAAGTTTTTTGAAGTGAATGTCGGTTTATGAATGCCTGAAGGGTTCTCATTACGTCTTTCTGTAGGTAGGCACGGGCGGATTAGAGTCAGAGCATCATCGCTACTGTCAGACTTTACAACGGTCACCTCCAAGAGACAGATATTAGCTTGGTTCCACCGTTTAAATTCTCTATCTCCATCATTCACTCCTTGATGGGGCTGGAAGGCGAAGGGGAAGTGGGCTGAGGAATCAGGTCTGACTGTGCCTGTGCCTCCGGCAGCGGCCTTAGACGGCTCCCAACTACAGCAAAGCACTTCTGAAGAGAGGACCTGAGTTTCTTTGGGTCCTCGGTCGTGTAAACGATGAATTCTTCGCCTCGCCTTAAATAAGACCATTTGTCACCTTGAACACCTGCTGAAAGTTGTAGTGCCCAGCATACATAAAACTCGGACAGGCCAGATGGTACCCCCTCCAAGACGAACTTGAAAGAAGGTGGCTCGGGTCGATCGGACAAGGGGGCTTCCATGTTGCTGGATGAGGAAAATATTGTAGGAACAAGGCGAGTATCAAGATTATTTGTGAAGTTGATTCAATGTGAGAGGGTATGCTGGTGCCTGTGGAGGGGATGACCTCAGGAAGGTTTGCCCTGTGATCTATATATCTACAGATGAGGTAACCATGCTTGAATCTTCGATTGGTCACTGGCACTCTCCGTCGATAATGCATTGCTTCCATTCGGGGGAGGGTGTGGCTCTGAAGGGTTGAGTGGTGACTTGCCACCGAACACAAGACAAGTTGCTTAAAGTGAATCTTGGTCTTGGAAGATCTAAAGGGGTTCTCACCTGTATGTTAATCGCGGTTCGACCATCATTGCTGCGACCGTCACCCTGAGCTAAGGGCGTGATTCTGTCTAACTCTACGACTCTTGCTCCCAAGAGACGCATATTGGCATAATGTCAGACATACGCATACCACTCAAGGCTGTACCAACTCGTCCCATGGTCGCATTGGCAGGTGACAGTGGACACGCTCCTTCTGCCCGAAAGCGGGAGGTGCATGAATCTGCCGCATCTCACCGCCCAAACTCACCAAAGTCCGATAAGCCACGATGCTAACGGGCGCGCCGAACTCGCACCAGGACATCACACACACCATCATCAGCCTATCTCCCGCCAATAGATAATGACCGACAACCAACAATCCTCGGGATCAGCTCCCGAGGCATCTTTCGCTCCTTTCCAAAAACTGCCTCCCGAGCTGAGATATCGCATCTGGAATGATGCCCTGGCCGTCACCGCCGAGCAGCGTCTCATACGTCTCAACATCCACGATCGGCGTTATAAGACGCATCACTCTTGCATCGCCGTTCATGACCGTTTTTGCGGGCAGCATACGCCATGCAAGACGTATATCAACGGTCAACCGAGTCGCATCTCGAATTGCATGATCAACGGGTACTTTGCGTATGATCGAGACGACTCCACTGGACCTGAAGACCCCAAGAGGAGGGCAAATCTGAATAATATTGGGCTTTCGTGTCGTGAAGCCCGATCGATGGTTGTCTCGAGATATCCCGAGACCTTGAGGGTTTATCGTGGCAGCTATCTTCATGGGGATGGTACACGCCCTATCCGATGCGACCCAGCAAGCGATGTTCTTGTCATCACCAAGATGCCAGTCCACAATTCACACCCGCATCCCTCTCCAGGCGGAAATCCTTTGGTGATTATGGAAGAAAGAGCCATATCGATAAGATACCCTCGGGATTCCAGGCTCTTTGCTGAATTCCGTCGCATGCTCTCGAGTTTTCAGCACGTCGCATTCCTTCACCAAGGACATCGTCGAAGGTCATTCCCCTTGGACCTTGCGAGGTCAGAAGATTTTATCAGTCTTCTGTTCTATTTTGAGTCACTAGAGTCCCTGTATCTCTGGCCGGATCCTGATCTTTGGCCCGACGTGTATGAGAACGTGGTCGAGGTGGAGAACATTGAGGACCTCCGCATCTTGGACTATGAACCTCGATGGGATATAGAAAACACGGCAGAGGACATCATGAACAAGTACAAAGCCCGAGCCGAGACCCAGAATGCTCATTTCGTCGAGGGCGAGGAGCATTGGATACCACAACCAAAGCCACTTGAGAAGATTGGATGTTATGCTGCAGCTGCTTGGTTACCGAGACGGATTACAGAGGATGAGGTGGAAGCGGGGACTATGCCGGGTGTGTCAGTAGAGGGTGATAATGATCCTGACGATCCTGCGACGTACGACTTTTCAACGACTACATTCTAGATAATACATGGGCCTCTGGCGTTAAACGGCGTTGGATATGATACGACGACGAGATTGAATAAAAGTGTTGCCTTTCTATTGACGTTGTTTCTCGCGAGACGGCCTATCAATCGACAACAGGTCACTTGTTACAGTCTAAGAGTAGCCCAGGGCTACTCTGAGGCTGCTATTTGCGGGCCTCCTCTGCATTTAATGAGGCATTCACCCCTGGAAGCATATCTTGTTCTCCCCTCCAGGTAGCCCGTCTCGTAGTGGTCACCAGATGTGAGCTCTCGTCGATCTTCTTCCCTCTCACCCATGACCAAAAGAAAACGCCTCGGTAAATGACGTTTGACTGTTCGTCTTCGTCGGATGAGTTTGTACTGATGTAGACGTTACCGAGAAAAGCCGAGGCGATAACACACTAAATGTTGTCAGTAAACATCCAAGGAACGGATCAGTTATTTAGGGAACATACTAGCACCATAAAGGGGAATATAGCAACAAAGGCCAGCACAATGCCTTTCTTCGCTCGCTGCCGTAGGTCCTCCATCTCTTGCTCACTCATATCAGAGAACTCTGTAAAGTCGTAGCCTGCCGAGTCTCCGAGGTCACCCACACCGGCCACATTGTTCAACACGGTTGTCATAATCGTCAAACCCAGTGTACCCCCAAATGGATCCGAAACCTCCATGAGAGAGATAACAGCCGCAATCCTCTTGGGAAAGTAGGCCATGCCGTGTAGCGGAACTGGCATAAGTCGAATGCCGATACCAACACCTGTCAACACCATCATTCCGTAGACCGTTGGATCGTGTTCCTTCCATAATGCCCAGGCTAAAACGCCAATGCCGATGGCTTCGACTACAGCTCCAAGCATGATGGGGTGCCAGGTCTGACGAGGGGAATAATTGCACATGAGGATTGCTATAAAGACGCCAGCTAGCGACTGTTAGTACTCTGGGTTTGCTAAGGGGAGCTTGACAATGTTGGATCCAGACTCACTTCCAAGTCCAGGGACGAAAAACAACAACTGCCTTCCTGCCTCACTCGGAAGCAGCTGTTTAACCATGGTGAAGTAAAGAGTGCAAAAGTAGAGCACAGAGTACATGGCCATTCCAGAAGCAAAGGAAGTGTAAAACAACAATCCAATGTCACGATTCCTGAGCACCTCCCACGGGATCATGGCCTGTTGTTGTGGAAATTTCCTCTCCAGAATTCGACCTGGAGTCATGTAATATTGCCATAGCACGAATGCGCAAATGATGAGACCACCAAAGACCAGGGGTACAATAATGGCTGGACTGTCCCAGGCGTATGTTGATCCTGCCCATGTGAAGGCAAGAATGAGTAAACCGAACCCAAATAGGGACAAGACTTGACCTCCGATGTCAATTGTTTTGAGGCGTTGCTTAAAGGTCGTTCGACGGCCGGTCTCTGTCGTCTCCTCGAGTTGTGGGATAGGTTGAGGTCCAAGTAGCTCCTTGCGGAGAACGATCCAGGTAATGATACAGCCAGCAACTCCGATAGGCAATGTGATTCCGAAACACCATCGCCAGTTGGTGTTGGTCAAGTAACCTGGCTCATATGAGACACTATTCTTCCATGGACTGTGACTTCTTACCTCCAATGACAGGTCCAACTGAGTAGGAGCTGCCTGCCACCATTGAAAATATGGACCAATTCTTTGCATCTTCTTGTAGTGACACTTTGTCGGCTACAATGGCTCGAACAACTACGTTGATACCAGCGCAGCCTATGCCTTGAAGTGCCCTCCCAAAAAGCAGCATTGGGAATGCATTGGTTGGTGCACCTGTACATAAAGCCCCTCCAATGATGGCAATAATCATGCAGGCTTGAATAGATGCGTGTCGTCCAAAAATGTCAGCCATCTGACCCCAGAACGGAATGAAAGCGGCCGCTGTCAAGTTGAAGGATGAGATGATCCAATTGAGCTGAGATAGTTGGTCAAAGTCGTCGGCGATCCATGGCAACGCGCTGGCGATGATGGTGACGTCGAGAGCAGATATTGCAAAAGGTAGGAAGAGTCCCAGAATGATCTTCCATCTGTACTTCAGTTGCTCTCGTCTTTCTGTCTTGCAGGACTGGCAATGTTCGGCCGTTTCGTTACCATGGCGGCATTTTCGAGCTTGGTCTGACATTGTGGCTGAAACCGAGTGTACTAAAAGCCTCGTACTCCTGTGGAAGGAGCATTGGAATATCGTGACAGAGAAGCGGTTATGACCCTTTGCAAAGGATCTATGTGAAGCTCCGAAAGCAAAGTGTTGTGTTGTCGCGCTCTCTTATGCCCCATCCTGGAAATGACCATGTCGTCGGACGAAAACAAACAGCCTCCCTTGGATCATAATTATCTAGGCAGACGTAAATTGACAACAGCTAAGGTCCTTCCGGCATATTTGGTGGTGGCTATGCTCCCAGACAATCAGAAGCTCACAGCTGCCACCATTGGCTGACACACAGGTGCCAAGCGACCAAGACCTGGGCATAAAGGATATGGTTGGCTAGAGCTGAGCATCGTACGCATCGTATCAGTTGCCAAGCTCTGGGTCGGATGGTTAAGGTCCGGGCTGACAGCCCTACTGCAACTTGAGTTAAAGGCCAAGACAGCTGATGAGGCCTCCGTATTTCGGATTGAAGACACATCGAATGCGTGGCAGCCAGCCTATGCTGGCAATTCTCGAACCTTATCTCACTTGCTTTTAGTTTCTCGCACGAGGTTCAAAGTCACGGGCTTCTTTCAGCACAAATCTCGACAAGATCGATTAGAGAGAGCTGTGTCTAAAGGTTCATCTGATACTTGGGATGTGTCCTAAGCTTCTCCCCGTACTTCATCGTCAGCCAAATCATGGGCATCACCCCCAAAGCAATTCCAGCGAGCAGTGTGTTCCCCCAACCCTGATCGAGCTTTTGATACATCTTGGGTCCTGCCAACGGCAACAGAGCACCGCCCATGCTTCTAAAGACCGTCGTCGCAGCCGTCGCACTCGCTGCATGAGCTGGATAAGCATCCACTAAGTACGACGCGACGGGAATAAAGACGGTGATGACTCCCACTCCGACGAAGAAAGTTCCGATCAAAGGAACGAACCAATGCACGTAGTATTGCGCTGTCCAGCCGTAGATGATTAAGCCCAGAGGAATCATGGCTGTACCGGGGATCATGGGAGGCAGTCGATATTCGGGTTTCATCTCTCCTCCCTTGGCCATCCTCTTAACGATAGAATCTGATGCCGTGCCAAAGACAGCAACGCCCGCAATCTGGCCAACACCGAGTCCGAAGTATACCAGTCCAACGTTCGTGACAATTCCGTAGCGAGTCTCGAAAACTTCTGTGAGTGTAGTGAACAGCAGGTAGAGAACCCCATATGCGACGGCAGCGAGAAGTGACAAGCCTTGGATTAGGGGGGACAGGGCGAGCATCTTTAGAGGCCTGATGATGTTCATGAAGAAGAATTGGACGGGAGATTGGCTTGGTTCACTGTTGAGTTGAACTTCAGGTAGGCCGGCCAGTTTCCGTAGTCTCTTGGCTTTCCACCTGAGAACAACAGGAGGATAGGTTTCCCTCAGCGTCAACAAGCTGATTCCAAAAGCGACGCCAGCCTGTTTCGTAGTCAGTCAGCACATATGAGCCGAACATTGAAGAGTAAGTACGGACCATGATTGTAATCAGCCAAAAGTTCCATCGCCATCCTGCTGCTCTTGTTAAATAGGCGCCAACTGCCGGTCCCATGCATGGCCCAAATAAGACAGGTAGATTCATCACCGCCATAGCTTTC
The DNA here is from genome assembly GCA_003946985.1 of Fusarium duplospermum. Lineage (NCBI taxonomy): Eukaryota > Fungi > Ascomycota > Sordariomycetes > Hypocreales > Nectriaceae > Fusarium > Fusarium duplospermum. The sequence continues at coordinate 242,743 of NKCI01000042.1, forward strand.
CCGCGCTCTTCCTGTTTGAAGCAGTCTCCAATAGTGCTTGGACCAACGGTGAAAGCACATGCACCAACTGTACCTGTCAAAAACCGAAAGGCAATCAGCATCGACATACTATTTGCCATTGCGCATCCAATATTCATGACGACGAAGAGAGCAGTGCATGTGTGATAGACGACTAATCGACCGTAAAGTTCGCTGCATGGACCAATGAGCAGGGGGCCGAATGCGTAGCCTAGGAGGTAGATGGACACGGCAAAGGAGCCAAGATCGCGATTTGTAGTCTTCATTTCTTTCATGACATCGTCAATAGCTGGGGCCATCATCGAGGAGGCGAACGGTCTGGAGAGGGGAGTTAGCCTTGACACTGGGAGCACAGACGGGAGAGAACAAACGTCATGAAGCTCAACATAGAAACAGTCAAGGTGATCCTCCATTTCTTCGTCTGTGGCCAATTGACTGGTTTTTCTGGGTCATGAGGGCCATCCCAATCGACCTCTTCAGATTCGGTCACTTCTGGTGATTCACCCTCGCTGGAATCTCTGCCGGTCTTTTCAACATCGTGTTGGGGGTTCGCCGTCGGGGCATCAGCTTCAGAAATAGAAAATCTCTGGGTTGTAACGATAGTAGCGGAGTTCCTAGTATCAGATTTGAACAGCATGATGGGCAATAGGGTCGGTTGGCCGATCAATGCCTTTTGATGCTTGACGATAACAAAGGAAGAAAAATTCAAGATCAAAAGAGCCCCAGTCGACCCCCCACGAACCCCCATAGCGGATCCTTGATCCGTAATCAACGAGATAACATTGTCGGTACTGGGGGGTGTGTGATTGTGGTAATTTGCGGGGATTGGATGGCGCAAAGAGGGTCTGAAATCACAACAGGCCCGGGGAATAAGCCGCCATCGGATCCGATATTTCCAGCCGGCAGAGTTGTTTCCGAAGTTATTTGTCATTGTTTTGTTTGTGGATTATGGTGTGCTATTGTTGAATTATCACGGGGTCTTACTCACATTCAGCCTCGACTCCCTCTCATGGGAGAACTGCAGAACAACGAGTTGGGGCATTTGCAGGCTTTCTACCATACTGTCTTAGAGGAATGGCCGTCTAAGAACGCTAGTAGGGCTCGCTTTCTACCAGTTTCATACCTGATATGGGCACCTTTGTCCAGACAACTAGAAGTAGAGTCCCTGGTTGAGTCATCTAAGCCACTGTGAAGGCCTGACCATGGAGATAGATGGAAATATCGTTCGTTTCAGATTCATGGATTCAGTACTATTATGAGAATTAATAGTAGTAAGACAGTTGAGTTCTCACTCTCTGGGGGTTGGTGGGGCAATCAAGGATACACTCCGTACCTGTTGCGAAACTCGGGGATTGGTCCCGACTTCTAGTTACTTATATACTTATTTACCAACTTACTTACATATAAACAAACAGATAGCTTCGGTATACATTTGCAGGGGTTTAGTAGGCCAGGTTACAGACATTTGCCCATGAATAAGCCACAAAGGCACAAAATAACTGCACACCGACTTGCATTTCAAATTCCGATTGCTCCAAGCTTTCTAAATGGCAAAGTATCATGTCAGTTTTCAATTCGCGAGTTCAACATCAAATCTAATCATAATATTGTTCATGCTAAAGGTATCTAAGAACAGGTAATAAGGAATTAAACAATAACAACCACATCCCCGGAACACACCTCTAAGCCCCCAAAGCAGTCAACCCTATCTTGAAGTAGCTGAAGATAATGGTTAGATCATCCATAACTCACATCCTCTTGGATCTAGCGCCCTCTACCTACCAGACTCTAGCTCCACTTCCTCCGAATTCGCCAACTCGTTAATAGCCCGCTTCAACTGGCTTGGGTATCGCCAGAAAAACCACGCCATTGTAAGAGTCATTAATGACGCATCAAAGACATAGACTCCCCATTCCACGCTCAGGAGGTATCCATCACTTCCCATGGCATACTCGACCACTCGGAAGATGTTACGGACCATGATCATCATGGAAGTAACGTAGGGCATGTTGAGGCTCTCTTGCCAGGGGACGTCATATACCACAGCACCTCCCGCGACATGTCTCCGGAATCTCGAGTTGAAGATGAGGGCTGTGACGATAAAGACTCCAAAAATCACAATTTGGAAGATGAGGCCGCCAACAATGATGTTCGAGCCGAGGTTGGGATCAATGTCGGGGTTGTTGCCAGCCTGAACACGCAGACCGGCACCGCTAGCCTGGACGATAAAGCTGAAAACATCGCCAAAGACAAAAATGCGGGTGAGCCGTCGGGGCGCGATGATCGAAAAAGGAGCTCCCTTTACAGCTCGTACGACTCTGGCGAGGGTCATGTATAGCGAAGCAGCGAACAGGATAGGAGCCAGAAGTAAAAGAGCCGATTGGAGAACATAAGGCATTAACGCGCCTGTACTGTTGTATGAAGCAGCTCTGGCTGCATATCCAATGATTTCAACTGTGGCAGGTGAGTGTCATGTCGGAATGATTGGGGGGTAGACCTACAGACACCTCCCACGACGAAGGGAATACAGAACCACATGCGGTGTCGAAACATCTTCCAGGCATGGCCTATCGTCAAGATGCCGAATATGACGACAAAGACGATCGCGGTCGGCAGCGAGGGGATGTACCGCCATAGTGGGTAGCCATTATGAGTTTCGAGCGTTGGCATTTTGAACGAGGTTGTAAGAGCTTGTCTTTGAGTGTCAATTTTTGCAGGTACAGACACTACTACACAGCCAATGAGAATAATGAACTTTTCACCGGCATCAATGTCAAGAGTAAAGGGGTTGTAGGACTTTATACCACAGCCCAGGGTTATCACTTAAGCCTAAACAGATAGCGCGGGGTACGCTGACGCGTATAATTGCGACAAATAGCACCATTATCTTGATTTACCGCCAGTTACATCAAGTTGTCTCGTCGTGGGTGTGCCCCAACCGGTGACTTTTGTCGTGGCCTTTGGAGGCTGGATACGTCGGTTGATCGGATACGTGGAGCCGTGTCCGCGTATAGCATCCCTGTATACACGTATAGCCCTACCCTATTTCCACCATCCAATCATGCACGGGATGAAAGATTGTTAGGACAAACTCTAACATTCTTTCCGCGTTTGGAGGATCTCATTTATTTGAGGGTGACATTTTAACCTGCAGAAGTGCATCAAGAGCTCCTTATTGCGTGGCCGATTCGTAGTCTGTCACGAACGCTGTGAAGTCTTGATACTGCCAGAGTCATTGGAGGACGGGCAATAACTCGTTCCGACTACAATCTTTCGGCGTTCCGGACTACCCGGCGGTACGTGAAATGATTCAACAAAGGTGATCCTACCCTTGCTTAAAATCGTTGAACCATACAAAACGTTGCATGTTATACGGCGGCAACGGCGCTTTGAATCCCGTTGTGATAGCCGTGACGCCGCAGCGTTTCACATCAAGCTCAATCAAGACCCATCAATGGCATTCCACCAGGGCATTGTGTTCCAAAAATATCCCAAGTAAACCACCGAGAATGACGAAGCCCCAACTCGATCTGAGCCTGTCAGATGTACGAAAATGGGGGTGGCGGAATAGGCGTGGATGTACACTAGGTCACCCGTGCCCTGGACCCTCGGGCCACCTATGCTCTATTTCTAACCTACTTTTATATATTTAGCTAACCTATACTCTATATTTTCTAGCTAATAAGGGGAAAGGATTTTAGTAGAATATAAGTTAGGTTAATTACTTTAGATTTTATATTTATAGCTTTTTTTTTTTTTTTTTTATTACCTATATAACCTATTGCCCCCCCTCCCCCCCCTTAAATTAAATTAATATATAAACTTATTTTCCCCTAAGAATAAATTAATATATAAACTTATTTTATTTTTTTTTTATTTTTATTAAGCCTAAGATTTAGATTTTCTTATTATTTATATATTAATTTATTTTTTTAAAAAAAAAGCCTTTAATATCTTTTAATTTTTTAATTTTATTAATAATTTATATATAAATTATTATAATATCTTATCTTAAAGTTTTTATTTTTTTTAAATATATCCCTTATTAAGAATATATAAAAGGTAATATTAATAAGTATTAAGCTAATAATACTTAGTTTAATTATAATATAAGTTAAGTTTATATATAATTTATATATATATATTAATCTTATATTTTAGGCGGCTAATAAAATAATTATCCCCTAGGGTAAAGTTTTTTATTATATATCTAAGATAATTAATAAGAAAAGTCTTTATAAATAAGTTTATAAGTCTTATATATATATAAATTATATATTAATTTACCTTCTAGGATTAAATTATATTTTCTTAGAACTTAAAGAATTATATTATAAGTATTTATAAGGCTATAATAAAAAAGACTCGCTAAAGTAATATTAATACCTTAGAGCTAATTATAATTAAGTATAAATTAAGTTTATTTATAGTTTATTTATTAATACTTATTTACCTTAAAATTTTATAATAATTATCTCGCTATTATAAATAGCTTAATTAATCCCTTTACCCTTATTATACTTATTCTTACTAAGCTCCTTTATATATATAATTTTCTATTATATATAAACTATATATTAACTTAACTCTAAGTTATTAAAAATTTTAATAAAAAAAAGATTATTTATATAATAAAGTAGCTTAGAGTTCTTATATATTAATATAATAATCTTACTTAGAAGAAAAGAGATATAAGTTTAATATATATATTATATATATATTAATTAACTTTTTTATTTAGCCCTAGGGTAATAAGATAAAAAAAGAAATTAGCCTTTATTATAAAAATAAAAAGCTTTATAGTTTTTATATAAAATAAGGCTTTATTAATAAGTCTTTTTATATATCTTTAATATATTTATTATTAATATATAAATAAAGTATCCCCCCCTTAAGCTTATTAATTAATATAAACTCTAGTCTTAGTATATTAATTACTTTTTTTCTCTTAATATTAATATTATAAATAAGTAGGAGGCTAAAAAGGAGGCTAAGGAGGAGGCTAAGGAGGAATAAGCTTATATATAGTTTATATATAGCTATATAGGAGTTCTAGGTTTTTAATTATTTTTTTTTCTAAGATATTAAGTTATTTTTTTAATTTATTAATAGTAATTTATATATAAACTATAAATAAATATTACTTATTTTTTTACTTATTATAATTATAATTCTAGCTTTATGCGCTTAATTTAAGTTTTTTTTTACTTAAGTTAGGCCTCTTCTTACTTAATCTTTACCTCCTTAAGCTATAATTCTAACCTTAGTTATTTTAAGGCTTATATTATTATTAATTATAATAGCCTTAATATATTATTACCCCTAGGGGAAAATATTAATATATAGTTTAGGTATATTTTTATATATTTACCTTAGAACCTTAGATAATATAATTAATATTACTCTTATAGGATTAAGGGGTAATAAAGATATACCTATTAGGAAAGCTTAAATAGGTATTTATAGTATTTATAAGCGGCTAAGTTATCTTAATTAAGATAAATACCCTTATAGCGACTCTTTTAATAATTTTTATAACCTTAAAATATTAATATATTATTTATATATACCTTAAAATATTAATATTTATTTATTTTATTATTAATTATTATATTAAAATTACCCTTATATTAAGTAATTAATATAACTTAAGTTTATATTATAATAGTTTATTATATTTTATTAGGTTACTTAGTTAATATTAAACTTTTAATTATTATAATTATAAGTAATTATTTATAATTTATATATATAATTAATTTATAGTTTATATATATATATTTATCTTTAATCTAAGTCTTAGCTAATACCTCGCTAATAAGGTTAACCTATAATATTAGCCTTAGGAGATCTAGGTCTCGAGGTATATATAGCTCTATTTAATTTATTTTTAGCGGGGAATTAATAAATATACCTATATATAAATTATCTATAAACTAATATTAAATAGATATAGTTTATAATAAGGTTAATTCTCGGGACTATAGTAATAGCTTAATATAAGTATAAATATTTTCCTTAAGAGATATTAGCTTATATAATATATATTACTAAATTTATATAAGCCTTAAGATAAATAAATATATCTATAAATTATATATAAATCTTTTTAATTCAATAAATTATCTTATTTATTATTTATTAAGTTAAATATAAAAAATATGACTTATTATTATTATTAGTCTTAATAAGGTATACTTATCTATAATATTAGATTAATAGAGCTAATATTACTTTTAT